>OV702289.1:577370923-577739233 GCA_916181665.1 Avena sativa | reverse complement strand
GGCGAGACGTGGCTAGGGGGTGATGTCGAGGGGGTGAGGTGGAGGGGTGGAGGAAGGGACTGGGTAGACTAGGACTGGGTAGAAAAGGGTTTGGGGGATCTGGGGTAGGTAGGATTTTTATCTGGAGGTGGCCGGCTGGGCTTTCGGGCCTGGCTGGCTGCCTCCCAAAAATAATTTAAATATTTTATTTATTAAAAACAAGGCGTTTGTAAACCGTTGGTAGACGAAAATAAATATTCCAGAGACCCAGGTTTTAATTTGAATAAAGACGGGAATATTAGAAAACAAAACTAGGCGTTTTGAAAATAGTTATAGATAAACAAATGCATAATGACATGACGATGCTCAAATGCAAGGTGGCATGATGACATGAGCATGCGGTCATGACGATGCAATGCACAAAAACAATGGATCTCGCCCTTGATATCCGCCTCATGGTACCGGGAAGAAGACCGGCGATCTGAAACTTCGCGCTTCGTGTAGATCCTCGTGACACCACTAACAAGAGGTTGTTGTCCGAGATCGTCGAGAAAACACTCCGGGGATAAAGGGCAAAGGTAGAGGTATCAACAAATAAAGCCACCTCTAGCTTCCGTGGATGGAGTAAAATTGCTGGATCCATCGATTCAATATACAAAGCGAATGATAAGAGTAGTCGGATGGTGATCAGTCCATCGCGCACCCAAACCATTACTCTGCACACGAATCAGAGAATCATGCAACCAACCCTCGGAATTAGACTGAAGATCTCGACAATCGAGGTTTGGAATGAAAGGGGTGATCCAGAATCTGCATCGGATCTGGCGTAGCTGGTGTCGTCGCGTCGGAAAACATCAGAAGCCAATGAAGAGAAGTCCAATAGATGAAGGATTCCTCAGATAGCACGAAGACCGGATGTAGAAGCACCGTTACCAAAGAAGGAAGCGAAACCCTGAAGGTACGACGGAAAACCCAACCACGAGAAATCCTGGACTCGAAGAAAAGATAAGAGAGCAGATCCAAACACGCAGGGGTAAGAGGAGAACAGCAGAGGGATAAGGAGTAAAAGCAGACCTAATCAGATCTATCCAACCGATTTTGCGAAAATAGTTTTGACACTCTACTTCGGCCATTAGCTAGGTTATCCTACAGGCTGGACTTGTGGGGTATCGCAACTGCTGGGCTCTGATACCACTCTGTAACACCCTCGAATCGGCCCTATGCAAGTTTCAGTGCTTCTCGCCAAATCCGCATAGAAATGATCCAAGGACGCCCACCAGGCACTTTCGTGCGGGTGGAAAACGAAGTAATACCATTACACACCAGTCCTCGATGGGACCCACAGAACAGATATATATACAACACGACTCCAAGAGTCAAGATTACAGATAAACACTACAAAGATCCAAATCACCTTGAAAACGATACAGCGTCCGAGTACGGAAAAAATGCAAATGGGGCTAAGAGCCCTGAAGAATAACCAATGGCGTCCATAACCCTGCCCAGGCCAAGCCGGAAGGGTAACCCTGCCAATGACGGCGATCTCAAACCTGCTAAAACAAAAAGGGTGCCGACAAAGGGCAAAAGGAAAAGAGGAGCGTCAGTACTGAGTCCAGTACATGGTGAGGCTAGAATTAGGCGGCTCTCGCCTACATAGGTATGGTGGGCTGAAGCGGCAGCGCAGCGGCACTAAACAACCTATAGAGACTCGGTATCACTGGCGGCTATTAGAGAGGGATAAGAAAGACCTATTCAGATCCAACCTGAAGCTAACACCAAACAAACCCATCCTAGTATTCCCCCCCCCCCCCCCCCCGAGACCAAACGAGGAAGTCGGACCAAGGAACTCACACAGTTGGCAGTTTTATTCATTCCATTATAGTTGCCGCATTTACTAGTCAGATATATAGCTTGAGTCGTCCTGAAGCATAAGTAGTGGGCAGTTTTAATTAACCATTCTGTTGTAGTTGGAACATTTACTAGTCAGATATAATTGTCCTGAGGAATCCCAAAACTCAGCAGTTGTTGGCACTTTTATCACATTCCATTGGAATTGCAATACTTACTAGGCAGGTATAGCATGTCACAAAACAACCCAGAACCACTAGCTGTTGGCATTTTTAATATCCATTCTGTTATACTTGAGCTGATTACTAATCACATATTAAGTCAAATTTATAGCACTACTTTAGTTATGCTTGTCTATCGTCGAGATACTATGCTCCAAGTCGTCCATAACCGCGGACACGGCTTTCAGAAAGTTTTACCCTGCAGGGGTGCACAAATAGCAACACACACTCGATCAACCTCGGAAAAACCAACTCAAAACCCAACGAGGCATTCATGACAAAGCGATCACAGGATTCAGAAATATTTTAGGGGCCACCCCATTAAGCTACCCGCAACGAAGTTGGACGGCTCCGAGACGGACCCAAGGTTTGCGCCAATGGCTGTAAACGACTGGGAACCCGAAAGTGTGACTGGGCTTGTCGATAATGCGAAAACACTCTGCAATCCTAAACAGTACAGGTGCTCCACGCACAATCGTAAATAAAGCAGTAAAGCATGGCATAAGTACAGGATAGTAATAAAGCCCCAAACTACTTTGTGGCCCCAAGAAATAGAAATGAATCAAGCTCTGGCTCAGGGGGGTCCATAAGGCCTCCCGGATGTGGATACTGCGAAAAATCAAGGAACAGGTATCAAGTACTCGGGGTCCTATGGGACACAAGTGAGCGTGGAAGAACCAAATAACATCTATTGCCCACCGATGCCTCTGCATTAGTTATATCTAGCAATTTAATAATTGTAATTAAATACATGTTCATCTCCACAACTAAACATCTCCACCATAAACATCTACCAGCATTCCAACAACTGTGGTATTCGACAACACGAGATCACACCTGAGCAAGCAACTACGACTCGCAAGGCCAACTATCTACCAAACACAGGTAATAGGAGGTGTCCAAGGCAATATGGAGGCTGCACGGGATATAACTGGGGTATGGAGACTAAAGCATCACGACACGGATAGCAATAGATCAACAGGAGGAAATAAAGACTGTAAATGCAAAACAGGTAGAAGGGGGAGAGATGCTCGCCTGGGAAACACTGTCGAAGGATCATATCCAGAGAACTTGTCGATACTCGCATCAACTCATCAGCCTAATCCGCGAAGAAGCAAACACTAGAAGAAACACCGGATGCAATATTTAATACTACGGTAGAAGATCCGGCATGATTATGATATGATGCAGATGCAGTGCAATAAGGCAATATTAAGCGGAACCGGGGTCCCGACAATTAATTAATAGGTTCAAGTTATTTTAAACCCCGCAATTTAAATGTTGTATTAACAAGGCTAAACATCGCATCGGTTTGCTACACCAATTTAAATGGAGTCCGGAATAAGACTAGAATAACCCGCATATAGACTCCATATTTAATTTAGGTGAATCGCCTAAATAGCCCCAACAACCACAAAATGTATGCGAGTATGAACAATTTAATATGCAACAAGTTTGTATTTCGTTTATAAAAATAGGGGCTCATAAAGGGGTCACACATAGGGTTCGGCGCTCTTGGGTGTCGAGGGTGCTCGGGTTCGGTCTTGGCGGGATCGTTCTTCGGGGCAACGGTCTTCGGATCCGTGATCGGTCTTCGGGTTTGCGGGACCGGAGTCTTTAGTTTTCAGGAAATGGGGACTTGGCGTCCGTGAAGAAGATCTTGGGGTCTCGAGGGATCGGTCTCGGCTTCGGACTGCGGGATCGGGTCTCCAGGGTCTTGGTGTTCGATGGGGTTCGAGCGTGCCGGGATCGGTCTTCGGAGCCGTGTGGCGATCTTGGGGTTCCGGCTTCACCGGTGTCTTCGAGGCACCGCGATGGTACTTTGGGTTCAGACTTGACAAGGCATCGATCTCGGTCAAACGGACGGCGGCTTCGCGAAGATCTTGGGAGAACTTGTCGACGGTCCACCTTGTGCAACTTAACCTGCTCCACACAACACTCCTTCAACATCTTCACACCAAACCAACAGAGACCAGGCGGCAGAGCATCGATGCGGGAGCCTGACGTTGTTGCGCGTTGGGTCGAGAAGAACAGAGGCCGACGCGAGGACGTGAGTTACTGGCGACCCTAGGTGGGCCCGGGGCCGGAGGGACGGCCGGGCTACCGCAGAGGCCGCGCCTGTGAGCAGGGAGGCCGACGCGGGGAGTCGTGCTCGAGGGGCCGCCAGCGGGGTCGGGGAGACGAGGGCACGCGGTGGCGGCGGAGCTTGGTGCAGGGCAGATCCGCACAGGGCCGGGTCGAGCACGGGCGGGCGAGGCGGAGAGGCGGGGCCGGGCTCCGAGGAGGGCTCGGCGGCGAGCGGAACATACGGGCGGAGGGCACCGCGGGGGGGGCCTGGTGGTCGGAGTTGGAAGGCCGGCCTGGCAGCGACGAGGAGGCGGCAGTGGACGGGGCGCCGTAGGGAGGAGCTAGGCGGCGGCGGTCCAGGGAGCAGGGATCGATGCCGCGAGCGTCGGGGAGGACGAGGTCGGCCGGCGACGGCGCTGGAAGAGGGATCACAAGGAAGGAGCGGGGCGTACGAGGCCTGGCGGGCGAGGAGGTGGAACCGCGCGGCAGCGCGGTCATGGCCGGATCCGGGAGGAGGGAAGAGAGGAGGGCGTCGGCGGCCTTGCGGGGCGAGGCAGAGGGGAGAGGGAAGCGTCGGTGGAAGGGCTAGGCGGGGGAGTGGTGGGGCTAGGTGACGTGGGCGTGGGGTTCGAGGTTGGATGGGGCGCGGGGTGGGACATGCGTGGGGGGAGCGCGTCCAAGGAGCGGGAGAGGTACGGACGGCGTGCGTCGCCTGGGGAGGGCGCGCAGGTGGTATGGGACGCGGGGCCAGGGCGGACCTGGTCGGTGGTGGGCGGGAAAAGTGAGGGCGTGGGGCCAGTCGGAAGAGAGAGAGAGAGAGAGAGAGAGAGAGAGAGAGAGAGATAGAGAGAGAGAGAGAGAGAGAGAGAGAGAGAGAGAGAGAGAGAGAGATAGAGAGAGAGAGAGAGAGTGAGAGTGGCGAGACGTGGCTGGGGGGGTGATGTGGCGCGTAGGGAGTGGAGGGGGTGAGGTGGAGGGGTGGAGGAAGGGACTGGGTAGACTAGGATTGGGTAGAAAAGGGTTTGGGGGATCTGGGGTAGGTAGGATTTTTATCTGGAGGTGGTCGTCTGGGCTTTCGGACCTGGCTGGCTGCCTCCCAAAAATAATTTAAATATTTTATTTATTAAAAACGAGGCGTTTGTAAACCATTGGTAGACGAAACAAAATATTCCAGAGACCCGGGTTTTAATTTGAATAAAGACGGGAATATTGGAAAACAAAACTAGGCGTTTTGAAAATAGTTATAGACAAACAAATGCATAATGACATGACGATGCTCAAATGCAAGGTGGCATGATGACATGAGCATGCGGTCATGACGATGCAATGCACAAAAACAACGCGATTTTCTAGTAGTGGTTTGTAACACCCTCAAATCGGCCCTATGCAAGTTTTAGCCCTTTCCGCCAAACCCGCATAGAAACGATTCAAGGACGCCCACCAGGCACTTTCGTGCGGGTGGAAAGAAGTAATACCATTACACAATAGTCCTCGATGGGACCCACTGAACAGATATATATACAACAGCGACTCAACGAGTCAAGAATACAGATATACAATACAAAGATCCAAATCACCTTGAAATTGATACAACGTCCGAGTACGGACAAGAAGCAAATTGGGCTAAGAGCCCTGAAGAATAACCAATGGCGTCCATAACCCTGCCCAGGCCAAGCCGAAAGGGTAACCCTGCTAATGACGTCGATCTCAAACCTGCTAAAACAAAAGGGGGTGCCGACAAAGGGCAAAGGAAAAAGAGGAGCGTCAGTACTGAGGCCAGTACACGGTGAGGCTAGAATTCAGCGGCTCTGGCCTACATAGGTATGGTGGGCTGAAGCGGCAGCGCAGTGGCACTAAACAACCTATAGAGACTCGATACAACTGGCGGTTATCAGAGAGGGATAAGAAAGACCTATTCGGATCCAACCTAAAGCTAACACCAAACAAACCCATCCTGGTATTTCCCCCCTCGAGACCAAATGAGGAAGTCAGACCAAGGAACTCACACAGTTGGCAATTTTACTCATTCCATTATAGTTGCAGCATTTACTAATCAGATATAGATAGCATGAGTCATCCTGAAGCATAAGTAGTGGGCAGTTTTAATCACCATTCTGTTATAGTTGGAACATTTACTGGTCAGATATAATTGTCCTAAGGAATCCCAGCGCCCAGCAGTTGTTGGCACTTTTATCACATCCCGTTGGAGTTGTAATACTTACTAGACATATATAACAAACAACCCAGATCCAGCAGCTGTTGGCATTTTTAATATCCATTCCGTTATAGTTGAATCTGATTACTAGTCATATATTAAGTCAAGTTTATAGCACTACTTTAGTTATGCTTTTCTATGATCGAGATACTGTGCTCCAAGTCGTCCATAACCGCGGACATGGCTTTCAAAAAGTTTTACCCTGCAGGGGTGCACAAATAGCAACGCACACTCGATCAACCTCGGAAAAACCAACTCAAAACCCAACGAGGCATTCACGACAAAGCGATCACAGGATTCAGAAATATTTCAGGGGGCCACCCCACTAAGCTACCCGCAACAAAGTTGGTCGGCTCCGGAACGGACCAGGGTTTGCGACGACGGTTGTAAACGACTGGGAACCCAAAAGTGTGACTGGGCTTGTCGATACCGCGAAAACGTGGCGCGATCCAAAACAGTATAGGTGCTCCACGCACAATCTTAAATAAAGCAGTAAAGCATGGCATAAGTACAGGATAGTAATAAATCCCCAAACTACTTTGTGGCCCCAAGAAATAAGAATGAATCAAGCTCTGGCTCAGGGGGGGTCCATAAGGCCTCCCGGATGTGGATAGTGCAAAAAATCAAGGAACAGGTATCAAGTACTCGGGGTCCTACGGGACACAAGTGAGCGTGGAAGAACCAAATAACATCTATTGCCCACTGATGCCTCTGCATTAGTTATATCTAGCATTTTAATAGTTGTATTTAAAGTCATGATCATCTCCACCATTAAGCATCTCCACCATAAACATCTGCCAGCATTCCAACAATTGTGGTACTTGACAACACGAGATCGCGCTTAAGCACGCAACTATGACTCGCAAGGCCAGCTATCTACCAAACACAGGTAATAGGAGGTGTCCAATCCAGTATAGAGGCTGCACGGGATATAACTAGGGGACGGAAACTAAAGCATCGTGACACGGATAGCAATAGATCAACAGGAGGAAGTAAAGACTATAAATGCAAAATAGGTAGAAGGGGGAGAGATGCTCCCCTGGGAAAACACTGCCGACGGATCATATCCGGAGAACTTGTCGATACTCGCATCCACTCATCGGCCTAATCCGCGAAGAAGCAAACACTAGAAGAAAACACCGGATGCAATATTTAATACTACGGCAGAAGATCCGGCATGATTATGATATGATGCAGATGCGGTGCAATTAGGCAATATTAGGCGGAACCGGGGTCCCGACAATTAATTAATAGGTTCGAGTTATTTAACCACCCCGTAAATTAAATGTTGTATTAACAGGGCGAATCATGGCATCGGTTCGCGACACAAATTTAAATGGAGTCCGGAATAAGACAAAGGTATCCTGCATATAGACTCCATATTTAATTATGAGGTGAATCGGCATAATGCCCCCAAACCACAGACAAGTATGCATGCATGAACAATTTAATATGCGACAGTTGATAATGTCATATTATAAAAATAGGGGTCTCGGAAAGGGGATCACACATCAGGGTTCGGCAGATCTTGGGTTCCGGGGGTTCGGGGTTCGACAGGGATCAGTCTTCGGAGGTCGTCGCAGGTCTTGGTTCAGCGTCGGTGGCTCGTCAGACCCGCCCTGGTCGGGGTCGCTCTTGTCGTCACGAAGATCTTAGTGTTCGCAAGGGTCGATGGGGTTCGGCCTTCGGTCTCCGAGATCGGGGTCTCGGGGCATCGGATCCAAGATGAAGATCTCGGTGGTTCCGGCTTCTACGGTCGATGATGAACTTGAAACGGCACCGAGTACTAGTGTTTGTCTTCACGCATTGGGGAACTTCGGTTACACGTCGACGGCCTTGTCATCTCTTGTTGTCCCTCGGTAGCTGTTTCCAAAGGTACCTGAGTATTACCACTACATCCTCTCTCTGTGACCAAAAGGAGGCACCGTTAGGGATCGATCCACAGGATAACTTTATGGACATCAGGAAACAGCAATACACCAACACCTGGCATACACCACCAGTACCTAGTGCTACTGTCGGTGGTGGCTGTACTGCTGCCAGAATAGACGATGGAGACCGGCAACACCGGCGCACGTGGAGGATTCATCGGTCGAGGCTGTCCGGCGCGGCGGAGGGGCGTAGATGCCGAGCGGCAGGGCAGCACGCAGGCAGAGGGCGGCTCGGTGTCGCAGAGAAGCGGCACAACAAGGGAGGTCGTGGCGCCGGCGGGAGGGGGTCGCAGGTGATGGCGCAGAGGGGCCTAGGATGACGGAGGCAGACGGGGTGGAGGCGCTCGACGGGGAAGGCGCCTGGAGGTGGCCGGGTTGAGGCAGAGGAGGCGACTGCGCGCGGGCGACACGAGGCCGAGGACGGCGCAGAGGGGCCCGGGGAAGGCGAGGGCGCGCGGCGGGGACGATGCAGGGAGGAGCTCGCGAGGTGGAGCTCAGCCACGGGGAAGTGGAGGCCGAGCGGCTCGGTGAGGAGCGAGGCGGCCGGCGGCGACCGGAGGCGGGGAAGAGGGGAGGCGCAGGCGGCGGCCATGGCGCCTGGTGGTGGCTGAGAGGGGCACGGAGGCGGGGCAGGATGCGGCCCGCAGGGTCGCAGGGGCAGACGGGACATGGGCCGGACGCGGGGATGACGGTGCATCTAGCGGCGGGGCCCGATGAGGACAGCGACGAGGCCGGCCTGGTGAGACGGCGCCCGGGGAAGGGAGGCGCCGACCGGGGCTGGTGGGGAGAGAGAGGGTCGTGGGGCGCGAGGTCAGGGGAGAGAGAGGGCGTCGGGGATGGTTCTCTCCCGTGGGGTGGGGCCCGGGGCGGGGATTCCGAGGCGGGTCATGTGGGGCGTGTCGGGCGGTGGCGGTGTACCGCACATCCACTGCGGTGTGGGGCCAGGCGGTTGGGCGGGAAAGGGATTGGGGAGCGCGCTCAGGAGGTCGGTTGTCGGGAGATGGGCGGGGGAGGCGCGTGGTGTGCGGCGTGTTTTGGTGGGGCTGGCGGCGGTGGCTGGGTGGAGTTTTGGAGGGAGTTGGGTGAGGCGGCAGCGGGTGAGTGGGTGGAAATTGGGGCCAGGCTGATGTGGCGCGATGGGATAGGTTGGGGTGAGGTGGAGGGGGCTGGGTAGGTTATGATGGGGTAGAAAAGGGTTTGGAATTAGATAGATTAGGATTTTAATTTGGAGGTGGCCGGCTAGGCTTTCGGGCCTGGCTGGCTGCCTCCTATAAAAATAATACAAATTTTGTTTACTTAAAACGGGGCTTTTGAAATCCATTGATAGACAAAACAAAAAATATTCCGGATAAGCCCGGTGTTTTTGATTTGAATTAAAGACGGGGTATTTAGAAAACCAAAACTAGACTTTTTGAAAATAGTTTTATGCAATCAAATGCAACATGACATGACGATGCTCAAATGCAAGGTGGCATGATGACATGAACATGCGGTCATGATGATGCAATGCACAAAAACAACGTGATTTTCTAGTAGTGGTTTTTGCGGGGCGCCACAATTCGACACCACTAACAATGGATCTCGCCCTCGAGATCTGCCTCATGGTACCGGAAAGAAGGTCGGCGATCTGCATCTTCTCGCTTCGTATAGATCCTCGCGACACCACTAATAAGAGGTCTTTGTCCGTGATCGTCGAGGGAACACTCCGGGAACAAAGGGCGAAGGCAGAGGTATCAACAAATAAAGCTACCTCTAGCTTCGATAGAAAAAGAGAACCGATGCATTCTCATCCACTTCAATGTACACGAGCAAATAGAGTGAGTAGTCGGCATGGGGGCCAATCCATC
The DNA here is from genome assembly GCA_916181665.1 of Avena sativa. NCBI lineage: Eukaryota > Viridiplantae > Streptophyta > Magnoliopsida > Poales > Poaceae > Avena > Avena sativa. The sequence goes on along the minus strand of OV702289.1, from coordinate 577,729,125 downwards.
ACGCACCCAAACTATTACTCTGCACAATCAGTAGAAAAGCGTGCAACCATTCTCGGAATCAGACTGAAGATCTCGACAATCGAGGTTCGGAACAACGGAGGAATGCAGACTCTGCATCGGATCTGGCGTATAGGATGTCATCGCGTCGGAAAACAACGGAAGACACAACAAGGACCAAAGAATGGTACCACAGATGATGGATTCCTCAAATAGCACGAAGATCGGATGTAGCAACACTGTTATCAAAGGAAGAAGCGAAACCCTGAAGGTACGACAGAAACCCATCCACGAGAATTCCTGCACTTGAAGAAAGGTAAGAGAGCAGATTCAAAACACGCAGAGGTAAGAGGAGAACAGTAGAGGGGTAAGGAGTAAAATCAGACCTAATCAGATCTATTCAACCAATTTTGCAAAATAGTTTTGACACTCTAGATCGTCCGTTAGCCAGGTTATCCTACAGGCTGGACTTGTGGGGTATCGCAACTGCTGAGCTCAGATACCACTCTATAACACCCTCAAATCGGCCCTATGCAAGTTTTAGCCCTTTCCGTCAAACCCGCATAGAAACGATTCAAGGACGCCCACCAGGCACTTTCGTGCAGGTGGAAAACGAAGTAATACCATTACACAACAGTCCTCGATGGGACCCACAGAACAGATATGTATATACAACAGCGACTCAACGAGTCAAGAATACAGATATACAATACAAAGATCCAAATCACCTTAAAATTGATACAACGTCCGAGTACGGACAAGAAGCAAATTGGGCTAAGAGCCCTGAAGAATAACCAATGGCGTCCATAACCCTGCCCAGGCCAAGCCGGAAGGGTAACCCTGCTAATGACGTCGATCTCAAACCTGCTAAAACAAAAGGGGGTGCTGACAAAGGGCAAAGGAAAAAGAGGAGCGTCAGTACTGAGGCCAGTACACGGCGAGGCTAGAATTCGGCGACTCTCGCCTACATAGGTATGGTGGGCTGAAGCGGCAGCGCAGCGGCACTAAACAACCTATAGAGACTCGATACAACTGGCGGTTATCAGAGAGGGATAAGAAAGACCTATTCGGATCCAACTTGAAGCTAACACCAAACAAACCCATCCTGCTATTTCCCCCCTCGAGACCAAATGAGGAAGTCAGACCAAGGAACTCACACAGTTGGCAAATTTACTCATTCCATTATAGTTGCAGCATTTACTAATGAGATATAGATAGCATGAGTCATCCTGAAGCATAAGTAGTGGGCAGTTTTAATCACGATTTTGTTATAGTTGGAACATTTACTAGTCAGATATATTGTCCTGAGGAATCCCAAAACCTAGCAGTTGTTGGAACTTTTATCACATCCCATTGGAGTTGTAATACTTACTAGACATATATAACAAACAACCCAGATCCAACAGCTATTGGCATTTTTAATATCCATTCCATTATAGTTGAATCTGATTACTAGTCATATATTAAGTCAAGTTTATAGCACTACTTTAGTTATGCTTGTCTATGATCGAGATACTGTGCTCCAAGTCGTCCATAACCGCGGACACGGCTTTCAGAAAGTTTTACCCTGCAGGGGTGCACAAATAGCAACACACACTCGATCAACCTCGAAAAAACCAACTCAAAACCCAACGAGGCATTCACGACAAATCGATCACAGGATTCAGAAATATTTCAGGGGGCCACCCCACTAAGCTACCCGCAACGAAGTTGGCCGGCTCCGGAACAGACCCAGGGTTTGCGACGACGGTTGTAAACGACTGGGAACCCGAAAGTGTGACTGGGCTTGTCGATACCGCGAAAATGTGGCGCGATCCAAAACAGTACAGGTGCTCCACGCACAATCTTAAATAAAGCAGTAAAGCATGGCATAAGTACAGGATAGTAATAAAGCCCCAAACTACTTTGTGGCCCCAAGAAATAAGAATGAATCAAGCTCTGGCTCAGGGGGGTCCATAAGGCCTCCCGGATGTGGATAGTGCGAAAAATCAAGGAACAGGTATCAAGTACTCGGGGTCCTACGGGACACAAGTGAGCGTGGAAGAACCAAATAACATCTATTGCCCACCGATGCCTCTGCATTAGTTATATCTAGCATTTTAATAGTTGTATTTAAAGTCATGATCATCTCCACCATTAAGCATCTCCACCATAAACATCTGCCAGCATTCCAACAACTGTGGTACTTGACAACACGAGATCGCGCCTGAGCACGCAACTATGACTCGCAAGGCCAGCTATCTATCAAACATAGGTAATAGGAGGTGTCCAAGGCAGTATAGAGGCTGCACGGGATATAACTGGGGGACGGAAACTAAAGCATCGCGACACGGATAGCAATAGATCAACAGGAGGAAGTAAAGACTATAAATGCAAAATAGGTAGAAGGGGGAGAGATGCTCGCCTGGGAAAACACTACCGACGGATCATATCCGGAGAACTTGTCGATACTCGCATCCACTCATCGGCCTAATCCGCGAAGAAGCAAACACTAGAAGAAAACACCGGATGCAATATTTAATACTACGGCAGAAGATCCGGCATGATTATGATATGATGCAGATGCGGTGCAATTAGGCAATATTAGGCGGAACCGGGGTCCCAACAATTAATTAATAGGTTCGAGTTATTTAACAACCCTGCAAATTAAATGTTGTATTAAAAGGGCGAATCATGGCATCGGTTCGCTACACAAATTTAAATGGAGTCCGGAATAAGACAAAGGTATCCCGCATATAGAGTCCATATTTAATTATGAGGTGAATCGGCATAATGCCCCCAAACCACAAACAATTATGCATGCATGAACAATTTAATATGCGACAGTTGATAATGTCATATTATAAAAATAGGGGTCTCGGAAAGGGGATCACACATCGGGGTTCGGCAGATCTTGGGTTCCGGGTGTTCGGGGTTCGACAGGGGTCGGTCTTCGGAGGTCTTCACAGGTCTTGGTTCAGCGTCGGTGGCTCGTCAGACCCGCCCTGGTCGGGGTCGCTCTTGTCGTCACGAAGATCTTGGTGTTCTCAAGGGTCGATGGGGTTCGGCCTTCGGTCTCCGGGATCGGGGTCTCGGGTCATCGGATCCAAGATGAAGATCTCGGTGGTTCTGGCTTCTACGGTCGATGGTGGACTTGAAACGGCACCGAGTACTAGTGTTTGTCTTCACGCATTGGGGAACTTCGGTTACACGTCAACGGCCTTGTCATCTCTTGTTGTCCCTCGATAGCTGTTTGCAAAGGTACCTGAGTATTATCACTACATCCTCTCTCTGTGACCAAAAGGAGGCACCGTTAGGGATCGATCCACAGGATAAATTTATGGACATCAGGAAACAGCAATACACCAACACCTGGCATACACCACCAGTACCTAGTGCTACTGTCGGTGGTGGTTGTACTGCTGCCAGAATAGACGATGGAGACTGGCAACACCGGTGCACGTGGAGGATTCGTCGGTCGAGGCTGTCCGGCGCGGCGGAGGGGCATAGACGCCGAGCGGCACGGCAGCACGCGGGCAGAGGGTGGCTCGGTGTCGCAGAGAAGCGGCACAACGAGGGAGGTCGCGGCACCGACGGGAGGGGGTCGCAGGGGACGGCGCAGAGGGGCCCGGGACGACGGAGGCGGATGGGGTGGAGGCGCTCGACGGGGAGGGCGCCCGGAGCTGGCCGGGTCGAGGCAGAGGAGGCCACGGCGCGCGGGCGACACGGGGCCGAGGACAGCGCAGAGGGGCCCGGGGAAGGCGAGGGCGCGCGGCGGGGACGATGCGGGGAGGAGCTCGTGAGGTGGAGCTCAGCCGCGGGGAAGTGGAGGTCGGGCGGCTCGGTGAGGAGCGAGGCGGCCGGCGGCGACCGGAGGCGGGGAAGAGGGAAGGCGCAGGCGGCAGCCATGGCGCCTGGTGGTGGCTGAGAGGGGCGCGGAGGCGGGGCGGGATGCGGCCCGCAACGCACGGGGCAGACGGGACACGGGTCGGAGGCGGGGATGACGGCGCATCTGGCGGCGGGGCCCGACGAGGACGGCGGCGAGGCCGACCCGGTGAGACGGTGCCCGGGGAAGGGAGGCGCGGATCGGGGTTGGTGGGGAGAGAGAGGGTCGTGGGGCGCGGGGTCAGGGGAGAGAGAGGGCGTTGGGGACAGTTCTCTCCCGTGGGGTGGGGCCCGGGGCGGGGATTCCAAGGCGGGTCAGGTAGGGCGTGTCGGGCGGTGGCGGTGTACCGCACGTCCACTACGGGGTGGGGCCAGGCGGTTGGGCGGGAAAGGGATTGGGGAGCGCGCCCAGGAGGTGGGTTGTCAGGAGATGGGCCGGGGAGGCGCGTGGTGTGCGGCGCGTTTTGGTGGGGCTGGCGGTGACGGCTTGGTGGAGTTTTGGAGGGAGTTGGGTAAGGTGGCAGCGGGTGAGTGGGTGGAAATTGGGGCCAGGCTGATGTGGCGCGATGGGATAGGTTGGGGTGAGGTGGAGGGGGCTGGGTAGGTTATGATGGGTAGAAAAGGGTTTGGAATTAGACAAATTAGGATTTTAATTTGGAGGTGGTTGGCTAGGCTTTCGGGCCTGGCTGGCTGCCTCCTATAAAAATAATACAAATTTTGTTTACTTAAAACGGGGCTTTTGAAATCCGTTGATAGACAAAACAAAAAATATTCCGGACAAGCCCGGTGTTTTTGATTTGAATTAAAGACGGGGTATTTAGAAAACCAAAACTGGACTTTTTGAAAATAGTTTTATGCAATCAAATGCAAGATGACATGACGATGCTCAAATGCAAGGTGGCATGATGACATGAGCATGCGGTCATGATGATGCAATGCACAAAAACAACGCGATTTTCTAGTAGTGGTTTTTGCGGGGCGCCACAGATTCTTCCGTATCATCGGGCAAGGGGTACCCCGTTGGCGGTTCTCTGTGATACACATGTGCTTACAATGACAAGAACTTACCGGGGACTAAACTTGAGTAGCATGAGGAGTGGCCCTCGTATTCAAGGGACATGAGATTCTCAACTTACAACTTGTCAATGCATATCCTCATATTTGATCACTTTAACCTTAATCACCTAAAGATGCCTATGATAGGGGCAATGAGAGCTGAAAGCTAATAAGTATCATAATTTTTGGGAGCTCTTTATGAAACTTGAAATCCCTGCTTCCCTCTGCGAAAGGCCTTTCTTTTACTTTTTAGTTGAGTCAGTAAACCTATTCCCTTCTATCTCAACAAGTATTTTGAGTTGTTGTGTTTCATTCATTCATATGATGATTTATTCAATCAAGTTTCTTATGTTCCTTGTTTCGCACATTGCTCTTATCTTGATGTTTACTACTTTGAAAGCTATCATTGAAAACCAGTTATTTGTAAACTCCAGCAAATTATCAACTATTCTTCGACCAACACCTAAGTTTGCCATTACCAATTATGATTCACTTTATGTATCTTTATTGAGTTTCCTTTACTTATTGCAAGTTAAGTTATATAATAGTGAGTTGTCTTCTATTATGATCTATGTAATGATGAATGTGATGCTTCTTGTCCGTACTCTTTTATCGACTCTTCACTCCATAAACCTGAGGCCATGTTTATTGAGCTCGGTTTCGCTTGGGGACAAGCGAAGTCTAAGCTTGGGGGGGGGGTTGATACGTCCATTTTGCATCACTATTCTATGTCATAATTCACTGTTATTCATTGATATATTTCGTATTGAGAGGTGATACTTATGTTATTTCATCTATTTTTGCATGGTTGATGACTTTTGGAGCATGGACCGCTGTAGCCAGGATTCTGATGGAAAAGGTGCTGTTTGGAGGCAAAATTCGTGAAGATCATAAAATCCGGAAAATACATGGAAAATTCTATTTTTCCTGAAGACGAAGGAAGCCAGAAGGGAGGCTGGAGATGGGCCACAGGGGGCCCACACCAGCCCCTGGCGCGGGCCAGCCTAGGCCGCGCCACCAGGTGGTGTGGCCGCCCTGGTCCACCCCTGGCACTCCCCTCTGGCGTATATTATCCTCCCGAAACCCTAAGACTCGGGGAGCAACCATAGAAAGATTTCGCCGCCTCTGCGGGGCGGAAAACACCGAGAGAGAAAGATCTCTCCGGTAGACAGATTTCTGCCGGGGAATTCCTTCCCGGAGAGGGGAGATCGTCGCCATCAACACCACCATCAAGCTGGACTTCATCAGGATCATCATCATCACCACCATCATCACCATTAGCACCCTCATCACCATCTCCATATTGCTGTAACAATTGGGTTGAATCTTGCATAGTTCTTAGGGGAAACTTTTCCGGTGTTGATTACTCTTTGTAGTTGATGCTATTGAGTGAACCATTGAATTATTGTTTATGTTCAGATTGTTATACATCATTATTCCATCTCTGATCATGATCCATATGATGTCTTGTGAGTAGTTCGTTTTGTTCTTGAGGACATGGGAGAAGTCATGTTGTTAGTAGTGGAATTGTGTTGAGAAAGATTCAATAGTTTGATATTTAAGTTGTGGTGTACTTCTTCTAGTGGTGTCATGTGAACGTCGACTACCTGACACTTCACCTATATGGGCCTAGGGGAATGCATTGTGTATTTGGCTACTAATCCTAGGGGTTGCCGGAGTGACAGAAACCTGAACCCCCATTAGGAAACCATTGCACAAGGGACGTAAGGGTCTTAGAGTTTAAAGCTACGGTTAGGTTTCTACCTTAATTACTTTCTTGTACTTACGGATGTTTGCAAGGGGTATAATCACAAGTATGTATTAGTCCTAGGAAGGTCAGTACATTAGCACAGGTTCACCCGCACAACACTTAGCAAGCTAAAGAAGATTAATCAACTATATGAAGCGAAAGCACTTGACAGTCTTCCCATGTGTCCTCGAGAACGTTTGGTCATCTTAAGTAATACAACCGGCTTGTCCTTTGCTGCATAAACGATTGGGCCACTTGATGCATTTACTCCTACTGTCTTTTATTTACTCATACTGTGTTTACTTGCTTTATCAAAAAAACCTAAAAATCCGTTTGCTAAGTATTTGCAGAGAATTCCTGATCCATACCACTAGCCAGCACCTTCTGCTCCTCGTTGGGTTCGACACTCTTACTTATCGAAAATACTGTGATACACCCCCTATACTTGTGGGTCATCAGTGACCTCAAGGGTGGCCCGATCTTCACGGATCTCATGATAAAATCAATGGGAAAGGGAGAAGGTAGTGGAAGCGAACACACACCTCGCGAAAAACACGATGAACACATGCAAAACTCACACGATACAAGGCCAATTGCTCCCAACGACAGTCACCGGTCCGATAGAATCCTCACAAGGAAAGATCGTTTAACGTGCTCCCTCGATCCCAACCAGATTGGGAAGAACACCATGGAGAGGGTCTTGACAACTTGGCGAAGGGCTCCCGCACCAATGCCTTGTACAACAAGGCAGGTGTGATGTAAACTTCAACGAGGTTGGTGACGATAGTCGATCCCCTTGATTAAGGGGATGAGGCAAAACTAGAGATTCCACAATGGTTGTCTTTAGTCTATCATATATTCCTGAGGGATACGATGAGGGGTGGGGGCACTATATATAGGCCAGCCACTAGAATAGGGGTAGTTTGGGCATAAAACTATTTTGGAATGGACTAGAGGGGTACATAGGTCAAGGGCCCAGATGTTGGCATGCATTCCCATTCACTTACGCCGGAGACTCCAGGGTACTAGGTCCGGAGACTCCGGGGTCGATGTCGCTCTCTGGGATAGACTCCGGGGTGGCGGACAGAGAGCTCCAGGCAGGAAGCTAGACTCCTGTCCAAAGCCCTAGGGGCGGAGACTCTGGTGCGGAGGGCGGGAGACTCCAGTGTAGAGGGTCGGAGACTCCGGTCTGGTCGTTGCTCTCTAGGATTGTCTCCGGAGGGGTGTACTGAACGCTCCTGGGGAAAATCCGGAGTCCTGGTCCGAGTCATGGCCGGAGACTCCGATGTTGGAGGCCGAAGACTCCGGGCTTGAGGGCCAGAGACTTTGGTGCTTCTGCTGAGCTTCTTTTGTCTCCTCTTCCAAGCCCCCTTCTTGTCGGGATTGGTGCTCTGGGCTTCCTCCCTTGCCTCTGTACTTGTCGGTACACTAGTGGAAAACAGGCCTATAGTCCCGGTTTGTAAGGGCCTTTAGTCCCGGTTTGTAAGGGCCTTTAGTCCCGGTTTCCCAACCGGGACTAAAGGCCCTCATGGGGCTGTGTCGAGAGCGCGGGACCTTTTTTCAAAAATAAATCCAAAAAAATTTAAAAAAATTCAAAATTTTCTTGAACGTTTGAATTATCTGACTCGTTAATCTCTCACATCTCTCATTTTTAACACTAACTATATTTAACCTTAGGTCAAATTATACTTATGGTCAAACTTCCCAGTTGGTAACCCATCCTAGCACTACTCCACCCCAGCACGCTTAACTTTCCCATTCCATCTCTCCCACCTTGTGTGAAGGATCCTTAAACCTTGTTGTCAAGACGAGTATATCAATCCTATTAACTCATATCAATATGTCAACCGTCTTTTTAAAAAAATACAAACAACTATTTAAGTAAACAACAATAAATAAATAATGGTAATAATTTATTTCAATGAAAATAAAAAACTAATTAAATTAATATTTTATTCATTTTTTTGCCATTTATTCATTTAATATGACATAAATAATATCTTTAAATCTGTAAATTGAAATTTGACAAATAATATATCCATTATTATCAGGAAAATATGAGGAATTCAAATATGACACTAAAAAATTACTAAAAAATGTAATTTTTGAAAAAACCTTTTTCTTTTCGAATTTTAAGAATCTAAAAGAATCCAAAACAGCCTAAGGCGGTTGAAGTTTTGATAGGTTGTATGTTTTTCTGACATCGTATGCAAAAGTTATGGCCATTTGAATTTTTCATGACATTCTTTTGCAAATTATGTCCAAATTCATGTTTGTTAATTTCCATAACAACTAAATCACTTAATATAACTACAGTTCGAAGGATTTTATTTTTAGAATTTTTTATAATTTTTTGGAATGATTTTGAAACTAGAAAAGGCGATCTCCTACCATTAGGGGGAGAGCCGTTCTCTTGCCGCTGCAGGATTTGTGCCCGTTTTCCTGCCGTGGCAGAACTTGACAATTTTTTTGCCTGTTTTCTTTAGTCTCGGTTGGTAATACGAACCGGGACTAAAGGTCACACATTTAGTCCTGGTTGGTGATACGAACCGGGACTAAAGGGGTTGGCACCCGCCGCAACCTGCCACAACCCCTTTAGTCCTAGTTGGTGTCTCCAACCGGGACTAAAGGTCCCGTTTGACCCGGGACTAAAGATTGTTGGTGTTCTAGCCGTTGGAACTGGGACTAATGTGAGCATTAGTCCCTGGTCCAACCAGAACCGAGAGCCATCGGGGGAGCCATCCCATAAGGAGTCGCCGCACTTCCTCCTGGTGAAGGCGGACGGGGAGCACCATAGTGAGGAGGGTAGGACGACGACTTGGGGGTGCCAGAAGTGGGGAGTGGCATACCATGAGCCACCGGTGAGTAGTTCTTCGACTTGCCTCCCCCTTTGGCTAGGTTGGCGCAGTGGAAAGGGGGCTTGGTGCGCCGGCCTTCGACGCGGCTCTCAAAAGTAAGGAGTCGTGCATACAGATCATGCGCCCACAAAGTCGTTTCACGGTCGAGTACAATCTCAACCAAATAATCATATTCCTCATCCAGACCAGCAAGGACAAAACCCTGGAATTTCTCTGGACGAAGGGGTTGGCCGATGGAGGTTAGGGTGTCAGAGAGAGTCTTCATTTTGTTGTAGTAGACGGTTGCGATCGAGTCGAGCTTCTCAATCTCGGAGAGTTGTTGATGAAGATTGGCGGAGCGAGCGACAACTGTGAGGCGAATGTGTGCTCAAGGATCGCCCAGGCCTCCGCGGAGGTTTTTGCAAACATGATCAGCGCTCCAACTTCAGGAGTCGATGAGGATAGGAAAGTAGACATAATCGCTTGATCATGCTGGATCCATGTAGTAAACACCGGGTTCAGCGACATGGAGGAAGATACACCGTCCAAAACAAGGACGGTGATTGTCGCTTCAGGGCAGGGAAGCGTGCCCTTGACATAGCCATGGAGCAGATTGCTCCTGATCCAGGAGACGATCTACGACCTCCAGAAGAGATTATTCTCAAGAGAGAGCTTGAGGGTAATGAGATTCCCAAAGTTCACCATAGTGGGTGTGGAGCCAACGGCAATGGGAATTTTGGAGGGAGGTAGGAAGAAGCCAAGATCAAGGGAGGAAGCGCTGGTCGAGGAGGATGAGGCGGCAGCAGAGGTGGACATCACGAGATCACAGAGGGGAGGCGGCGGAAGCACGGAAGAGATCGTCCAAGCTGATACCATGTAACGAATTAGGGTAAGATGTGATACCCTTCAGGGCTCGTCATCAACTCATATATATCAACATACAACGATTACAAATAATACACGTATACATACAACCACATTACAATAAAAAGTGGAATTAGACTACAATAGACTATATGAGCTATTCTATCAGTGTGGAAGATTACGCGTGTCGGCGAGGAGCTCCGATGTGCGCCACCTCATCTCAACCGCTGAATGGGCATGTATGCCCCCATGTGTGATTTTAGTAATTAATGACAATCCCTATAGACTAATGTGTAAATTAAGTTCACTTGTAGGTTTGTCCATTGGCATCGCTTGGACCATGTATTGGTCTTAAGGTTGAAAGAAGAAGAAGAAGAAGAATAAGAAGATCAAGATTGTCTTGAAGAAGAAGATGGAGTTCCTCATGTGGATCTTCAAGACATCATCCTATGGGGATTGAAGAAATGAAGTGCAAGATCAAGATGTGCCATCTCTAGAAGATCTCATGCTTGAAGCGTTCCATCGTCGGTGATCATGGAGTGATGAATACAAGCTCAAAGAAGATGTTCCCCACGGGGTATGGGGGAGAAAGTCGCAAGTCTTCATCGAGATCAAGTGGATTGATAGGTTTTGTTTTTACCGGTCTCTTGTAGTGTTGGGAGACCGGGTTTAGGATAGATAGTCGTACTATCAAGAGGGGCTCTCGAGTGGGTGACTCGATCACATCCTTCGGAGAGAGATCAAACCTTTGCATTCTTGCATCATATTTCTTGGTTGTTGTTTGGATCTTGTCCATGTGAGGATCTAGATCTTGTGTTTATCATCATAACAATCTCTAGTTCATCAAAAACGGATTTCCCTAATATATCTTATTGTGTTTTTTATCTTGCGGGTTTTCCGACTCCACACCTTGGAAGATATATCACATATATATTCATGATATTTTCTCTCTTGGTGATACCCAATATTTCTACACATCGTTATCTTTCCAACAAAATTGGTTTCATCTCGTTTGGAGTTAGGATGCGGAAGTTGTGACAGTTTTGGTTCTAGAGGTTTTTCCTGGCGGTAGTTCTGGCGAGCCACCGGTAGTACCGCTAGGGCATTTTTGCCGCCGGTAGTACCGGGACCACTTCCGCTCATCCTAGGTGCAGTTCAATAGCTTCTCTGTTTGATGAGTTCTATTTGACAGAAGTTTGATCGGAACTTTGGGTGGGCGGAAGCGCCGCTGATCCACTAGAAGTACCGCTCGGGCACTTTGCCGCTAGTAGTATCGGTGGATGTACCGGGCTAACTTCCGCGCAGCCTAGTTTCGAGTCAGTATCCTCTCTATTTGGTCATTTCTTTTTTACAGAACTTTGGTCGGAAGTGAAGGCGGTAGTACCATCCGCACCAGTAGTACCGGTGCACCGGTGGAAGTTCCGTCCAGGATCTTTTTTCTCCATTTCGTCCCATTGTGTTTTGACCGTTGGCTGGGTGCCGGCGGTACTTCTGGCCACCCACCGTTAGTACCGTCCAGGGTTGCGATTTGACTCAAACGGTCAGATCTGGGAGCCCTTTAAAAGGGCCCCTCTTCCCCTTCGTGGGCATGAGTTCTTTTGGTCCATTTTTCACTCTCTCTCTCTCTCCTCCATTGTTGACCTTAAAGAGCTTTCCCTCTCCCCTTCCCCCTCCTATGATTCTTGCATATTTTTGAGGGATTTGAGAGAGGAGATCTAGATCTACAACCCCACCAAACCAAATCCCTTCTTTGTTAAGGAATCCTTGGGATCTAGATCTTGGAGAGTTTTGTGTTCTGCTCTCGTGTTCTTCCTCTCTTATTCCTCCAATAGCTTTTGTAGCTTTGGTAGAATTTGAGAGTGAAGGACTTGCCTCTTGCATTTGGTGCATAGGTTTGAGTTTTCCTTAGAGATTCGGCGAGTTCAAGCTCTTGGGATTGTTTCTCTTGGGTTCTTGGAACCCTAGAAGTTTGTGTGGAGTAGTAGTGAGTCCTTGGGGCCTCCAATTAAGTTATGGAGATTCCCCAAGCTTATGGCCTATTGTGGCATTATTCTTGGGGCCTCCAATTGTTGTGGAGATTCCTCAAGCTTGTGGCCTTTGTGGTGTTTCTTGGGAGCCCTCCAATTGAGTTGTGGAGATTGCCCCAAGCCTTGTACGGATTCGGTGACCGCCTTCAGGTGTCTCATAGTAGATCATGAGTAGCCCTTTGTGGCGATCTCACAGGAGAATAGGGTGAGACTTTTGTGGTGTCGGTGAGTTGCGTGCCTTCGCATCTTGGGGTGAGGCCTTGTGTGGAGTTGGGTGAGCATCGAGTCACCACACCTCAAGGTGAGCTATTTGTGGCATTCGTAGTACATCGCGCCATTGTACCTCTCCAACAGAGACGTGGCTTCTTTAGAAGCGAATTTCGGGATAAAAATCATCGTTTCCGCGTCCATCGGTTATATCTCAACCGAGGCCTCTACTTATGCAATTTACATTGTGATAGCCATCGTCATTGAAGTATTTTATCTTGCCATCACCTTGTTGCTTGTCTTTCGTAGCATAGGTTGTTGGTGCAGTTAGTGAACCTAGTGGTTTTATATTTTGTGCTTTGATAAATTAAACATTAGTTTTATTTCACATTTATTACAGCCTAAACAGTAATTATTTCAAAAGCCTATTCACCACTATCTATGTGATATCTATTTCCCTTTCAACCGCCACCAGTGCCTGATGACGCAGCTCATCCTCCAACATAGGACTCCGGGGGCGCTTGTAACTTCTAGATATATGCCCTTCCTACGCACACCTGATACAAACCACATCGTTGGTACACTCCCTCTTGGGGTGGCCCCGTCGGAGACACCCGAAACACCTCCCGAACATGTCCGGCGAGACTAAACTGCACGAGGGGCCAACCATAGCCTGCTGCTACTGTAACTTCTTGCGTCTTCGCCAGGCAGCCTTGCGAGAAGCTTTGGCTGGACCCAATCTAGCATGTCCTGGATCATGCGTGGTGGCTGCTGCGCCACCTCCATCTTCGCTCCCGCAAGTGACGCCTATAGAATTTGTGTCAAATATTAGTGTACGAGTTAGGTTACAATTAGACTTGTGTTGTATTGTGGATAGGATACGAGTAGTACTAGAGTCGGACTCTTGTAGCATAGGCCTCTCATATAATGTGAGGGGTGTCACACAATGTAACCTATAACGACTTGATAGCAGCAGGCGTGCAAGGGAGCGACGGCTTGTGCTGGTGACCAAGGCGATCAGCGCAGAAGTATCAATGGGGAGGAGCGCCCGTAGTCATGCCCCACAAAGTAGGAAATTTGTCGAACTACGTTAATAAATCTCGGTATTGTCATCATGCTATGTGATTGGTTGGTCCTTGGTAGATTGACTATGTGCCTACTACTGTAACAAGTGGTATCAGAGCGAGGTTGGAGTTCGTGTGTGTTGATCTAGAGGAGCCATAAAGATTGATCAGGGGGCAAGTGGAAGATGTCGTCGGCGATACGTCATGGAGAACATCTGGCATCATGCAGGGATCTTGGCTTTCGGCGAGAAAGAAGTAATCAGAATCAGCAAGGCAGATCTGATTGGGATGATGTGTGCAGTAGCATGAGTCGTCGGTGTTCGTCCGGGCACGAGGCCTATTGGCGCGTGGGATTGCGGTGGAGAGTCCAGACCGTGTTGTGCTAAACCGTGGTCCTAGGCCTAGGGCAAACGTGTTGTCTGGCTCGAGGCGATGGAGAGGGTCATAGCGGACGTGAGACGTGTGCGGAGCAGCAGGAAACTAACCGATCGGGATCAACAAAGATTTTATTAAGAAAAAAAGAAGAGGGGCGTCATGTCAGGTACCTTGCGGTACTTTCCATCAGGAGCAAAATAAAAAGAAATTGATCTAGGAGCATTGGAGCACACCCGGAAGGCTGCAATGTTTTTTTTTGTTTGCTCGCTACACTGGTTGTGTATGGATGGTAGCGGTTGCACGATACAAAACAAGGACGTGGTGTTGCTAGTTTATGGGAAGATTGACGAAAGTTGGCAAAGTTTGATCAATGGTTATTTTGATCTGTTTGCTACGTGTGTTCAGGCATTACACCAGTTGTGGTGCATGGATAGGCTTGATGGTGTAGCATGGTGCCAAGTTGGTCAAGGTGAACTACATGCGGCGAGAGGCGACGTGCGTATAAGACTCGTGGAGTCTGGAGTGCGTGCAGGATCATGCATATACAGGGTGCCAGTTATTGCAGCGTCAATTTGGCGGGTGAGCTCGGCGTGATGTGTAGCATGGTTGCAGCCGGATATATTCGGCCAGGTCGGACATGACAGTCTGACAGGACAGAAGATGGTGAACATCGGCGACAACGACGCAAAGAGCGTGAGTGCTTATGGTGTCTGAATTCGGTGGCGCATACCTAATGGGTGTGCGGCTTCAACATGGTGATGACGCGGAGTTGTTCCGAGAATGTGTACACATGTGAACTTGAAGTCGGCAGGGAGCGGGTGGATTGATCATCCATGGGGTCATGTTGAAGGTGGAGCTGGAGTCTGATAGAAGATTCTACTCAGGCTGATGAGAGGGTTCACGGAGAGTTGAAACCTATCAGTGGGAAGGCGAGAAGCACGTTGTTCGAACCAGAGCTCAGGGTTCGAGAGAGATGCGTGGAACTCAGCATTGGTCGGGTATGACCGATGGATCTGCAGTGGGGCCTGAGGTGGTGTGGGTATGCGACCTAATAGATCTTGGCCAAGATTGCGGATGCTTGGCGCGGTGATAGCGGCGAGGCATGCGGTAACCACGGGACACAGCGACAGAACATGGTGTTGGAGATCAAACATGTGGTCTGACGAGTGTGTACGAGTCCTAAAGCAATGTTGGCGAGTATTGCGTTTAAGTTTGGTGAGTGGGTCTATTAGGATTCGCGCTAAGTGATGGACAGGAGTCGACCATGGGGAATCTAAGAAAGTGTTTGGACAGTCTGGAATATCGAAGTCTTAGAGAGAACATGAACATGGCCATATATTCTGTGATGTTCAGTGCACATGGAAAAGCGCAGGTGGCGGGATACAGAAGGTGGCAGAGTGTTGTAGTTGCAGGACAGGCAGAATCTGGAAAAGGATGAGACAACTATGAATTTTTACTGAGGGTGATTCAAGGGCGACGATGAAATTCCTTCGAGTTGGAAGCATCTTCACGCATGTCAATGATCGATGTGTGATAGTGTAGAACGGGAAGAAGGGACTACAATTGCACGTGGAGTCACATGAAGTCAGGGAGTAGCAGCGAAGGTCATGGAGACAACTAAGTCCGGAGTACATGAAAGTTCGACGTTTGGACGAATTCAAGATGGCGAAGAATATTCACCAAGGTGGAGTTTGTAGATTTTGTGTCGAATATTAGTGTACGAGTTAGGTTACAATTGGACTTGCGTTGTATTGTGGATAGGATACAAGTAGTACTAGAGTCGGACTGTTGTAACCTAGGCCTCCCATAGAATGTGAGGGGTGCCACACAATGTAACCTATGACGACTTGATAACAGGAGACGTACAAGGGAGCCGACGACTTGTGCCGGCGACCAAGACGGCTGGTGCAGCGGTATCAAATGGGGAGGAGCGCCCGTAGACATGTCCCGCATAGTAGCCAATTTGTCGAACTGCGTTAACAAATCTCAGTGTCGTCATCGTGCTGTGTGATTGATTGGTCCTCGTAGATCGACTATGTGCCTCCGACTGTAAGAAGGCCGAAGAGCCCTGCGACGCGGAGGAGATGTCGAGACCCAACGTAATCGGCCTCGCTAACGAGACGGACTCCGGGGGCGTGGGTGGAGACCCCGCCATGGAAAAAGCTGACGGGCGAGAGGGGAGGGGGAGGGAGCGGGGAAGGGGGCCGGCGGGGCGCCGTGGCCGTGAGCGTGGCTAAACCTCCCTCAACCTACCTCATGCGGGAGCCCTTTACGCGAGGTAATTGTGCGGGCAATCGAACTCACAGCCAATCGCTCATGCTAGTCGATCCAAATTAATAAAGGAAACGTTGGGTATAACGAGATGCTTCCGAGACATTGAGCTTGTGAAGATTGAACGAGAGACAAATATGGTTGGAAATTCTGTAATAGAGAGATGTGTGTGTAGGTTTGTCTGTCTGGAGTGGAGAGTCGATCGACCGCATATGCCGCTCATGGCCCTCAAACACAATTGACACGGCAAAAGGTGTCAGTACTCGAACCGGTGGTACGGTTAAGAACGGTCCGGTGGAACGCGCCCGGGGTTTAGTCTCACCTGGCTAGTTGAAGGAGGCCGACACCAGCTTATATAGCTGGGCAAACCTCTCCCTTCGGTCGCGGCTTTTGGGCTAAGAGAGGCCTTGGGCCTCCAAATACACTGGTTGAGCGTGGGTTGGCCTTTGGGTCGCTAACAAAAAGTTTGCGTAATAATCGAAGGGGCGCAGCAACCTTGCACAAGCGTACGTTGGTATACACAACAAGAGCGATCAGTCACGTTTGACAGGGTCGAAGTTGGATACGGCGACGACGGCGCCGATGATGCCGAGGAGCACGATCCCGCCGGAGCCGATGCTGAGCAGGAAGTTCTTGAGCGACGGCGAGAGCCCAGGACCCGCGGCATCCGCAACCTCGGGCATCACCAGCGCCGCTGCCATGGCCGCCGCGGTCAGTCCGGCCGACGCCTTCTTCACGGACTGCTGCGCGGACGCCCGGACGACGGACGACCTCGCACGTGCCGAGCAGTATCGCAGCGACGCGCCGGCGCCGAGCGGCCTACCGAGGCCGCTGCCGACGGACAGAGAAGCAGCGACGGTGGTCGCGGACGTGGCGGCCATTGATTTTTAGCTCTAGGTGCCTGTGGTGATAGTACTGGCGTCGCGTACTTCTCAGTTGTGTTACGTCACTTACGTGGGCAGGAGCATACCGTGAGAAAGATATGGCAGCGAGCGAGAGGAGTGGGTCAGCAGACAAGTCCGACCTGGGAGGTCCTGCTCGCGCCAAATGGCGAGGAAGGATGATAACCTTATCTTCGGAAGCCCTAGCTGGCCGTCATGGGCTGACATTGGGCCCACGGAAATGCTGTATGAGGTTGGGCTGGATTGGGCCTGAACAAAAAATTTGGGGCCGCCTAGTAAGTAGATAGACATTAGTAGTTTTTTTTCACTGCTGTAGAAAAAGATGACACACACAATT
This sequence comes from Avena sativa, assembly GCA_916181665.1. NCBI lineage: Eukaryota > Viridiplantae > Streptophyta > Magnoliopsida > Poales > Poaceae > Avena > Avena sativa. The sequence goes on along the minus strand of OV702289.1, from coordinate 577,711,574 downwards.
CAGTCCTAGCAGAAGATTGACATGATTCACTTCACGCGATGCCAGGCATTAGCTACAGTGTTCATCAGTTTATCACCAGAGCAAACCAGGGCACCACCGACAGCTAGACGCATTAAGTCCTCACCACTGACAGTCACAGCTGTGTGCTCTCCCCGACTGGATGCTCCCGTCAGGGCCTACATCACAGCGCTGCACCAAGCTTGCTCGGAGGGGACGAATAGCATCATGACTTCCACTCCTCTTGCGTTATTCTCTCAAAACTATTAGGGCGTGTTTGGTCGAGAAGATCCATATTTCTCTTTGTTTTTTCTATTCGGCTCGGTAGGTGCTGCATGAAGGAATATTTGGTTGGACAAATTTGAGACTTTGTTTTCCTACAATTTTGTCAAATTGTTTGGTTGACAACAAAACTGATTTTATCTCGTTTGATGAAAAACATGCTTGTTTGGTTGCACATATTGTAGTGTTGTGCTCACCACTTGTCAGAGCTGGTGATATTACCACGCAGTATCAAATAGGCAGCAAATTGAACTAGCGGTTGTAAACAAGCAGCAAACTAGCAAATATAAGTTTACGATAATGTAACCTAGCTATTAGCAAATGACAGTTCACCACAATATTATCTAACTACTACGAATGAACGTTTTACACCCACATTAAGGGTTGTTCATAGAACATAAGGACAACACTTCATCAGACCATCTTCTTCACTTCTTCAGATCCTGGAGTTTCCTCTCGTCACCCACATGTCGAGTGACCGCTATTGTCTCTTGTTCTTCTAAGTAACACAATCGTTATGGGTAACCACCATGGCCACCATGAGTGTAGTTGTCGTCAGAAACTACATCTTCCTCAGTCGAGAAGTATTCATCGACGCCAAATTGCAAGATCTAGTTGTGCAAATGGAACATGCAAGAACAAGCTTAACTTGGGTGGGGAAAGAATAGAAATGCTTCTGATCAAGGATCTTAAACCTGTTCTTCAGAGCAGCGAAAACCCTCTCAACCGTGACTCTAAGGCTAGAGTGCCTCAGATTGAAAAGTTCTTCCGGAGTCATTGGATAGTTTCTAGCAGAGAACTCATTGAGATGGTACCTTGTTGACCTTAAGGGTGAAAGAATTTCAGGCCGGCAAGCATACCCGGCATCTGCTAGGTAGAATTTGTCGCCAGGGAGTTTGAGGCCATTATGCCTGCTAAGGCTGTCATTCAGAATTGTCACATGATGGACAGATCATTCCCACCCAGCAAGCACATATGTGAATTTCATGTCGAAATCAATAGCTGCAAGCACATTCTATCTAGGGTACTGCTTCCTCCCCCTGTAAGCAGCTTGTTCGGCTTTCAGCACTCTAACCATCACATGAGTACCATCAATTGCTCCAATACAATCATGGCATTATAAGAATATTAGGCGACAATCTAATACAATCATCTCATGAAGAACATGCTAGAGTTGCTCACGTTGAAAAAGGGAACCATCAACCATTGCCTTGTATCTTTGCGGGGATTTGACCAGATGGTGGCTTGCATCTCTCCTATAAGTTCTCCAACAGCATACAACACCTGATGAAAATACTGGGAAATTGTCGCGGTTGATCTCCTCCATGTGCTGTGGATCACTCGGAATTTCTGGTTATGACCTAGAACATGAAGAAACAGAGCCACTTGTTCTTCGATAGATGTGTTGATGTTGTCCTTAAGCAAACCTCTTGACCTAAATGTGTGCACAAGATGGTTAAATGGGGCTCTTCTCATTCTGAGCATGGTGATAGCCTCATTATTGTTCTAGATGTAGTTCAGATTTGCCATCCTTTTTATGTCGCGCTGTATCAGGGGACCATATTTCACTGCCTCCTTATTAGTCCTATCAGCCGCTCTTCTTTGGATCAGGAGCATCCATGCCTGAATCACAGCCACTACGGCATCTACCTGGATGATAACCTTCACCCGTTGGTCCTAAACAAAGCAACATTTTATAAGCAATGTAGGTACTACCCTAATGTCGAGCTAAGTACCTTGGTACTAACGTTGGGGAGGAGGCAAGGCCACGGTTCTTACCTTCATGGTTGCAAACATCGAGGACCTACTGTAGGCGAATAAGAAGGCGGGAGAGAAGCCGGTGCCACATATCTGCGTGGCATCAAACGCCAGAGTCGGACAAGACGTGCCAACCAGTGCCGAAGTGGGCGTAGCAGCTATTGTCGGAGATCTAAATCGCTGCCATCGCCACCGCCAAATCCGCTGCATAAGAGGAAAATTTTAGGATGGATTTGTCTCCCAGCGGGAGGTGATAACATAAGAGGGTGGTGAGCCTACTTTTCACGCCATACAGTGCTGCAATTTTTTCAGCTCCCGCAGCCTCCCCGCGCATGTCGTTCCTCCCCTTGCGCTCGCCAGGTCCTGTCCTGGTGGAAACGCTCGATTTTGGTGTTTCTTCGAAGCCAAGATGAGGGCTGCTTTAAGACCCGCGTGAGCCAAATCCTCGATACACCGCCAGACACCAAACGATCTTATTTCTTCCTGCTAGATGCGAGAAGAGGAGATCCGGTCAACCAAACACTCCCTTAGACCATCCTAGTGGCGGCCCGCGTTTTAGACACATAATGTGTTAGTTTTTTCTGTTTGGGACGCGCCTCAGACGCGTCGTTCTCTCCTATCCGTGGGCGTGCCCAACAAGGGAGTAATTTTTTTCTTCCATATTGAATAATTATACTAAGTAGTTTACATAGGCGGAACCTAAAATAAAACTGTAAATAGACTACGACGGCTTCTACTCTTCGTCCCCTTAGGACTCCTCCACATCTTGGGACTCGTCATCATTGTCCTATATGAGGTCGATGGTAGGTATCGTGCTAGGAGGAAGAGGTGGCACAGGAGGAGGTAAGAGGCGCAGGTAGTTTCCCGCCGTGATGTGGTCCACGACGGAGGCCAACATGCGGCCCAACACGCTCCACCATAACCTACGCCCTTCACTGTCGTTGTCTACCGGCGGGGTACAACCGTCGTCGTACCAGGCGAGCTTCCTCTCTCGACATTTGCAGAAGAGCTCGATCCAAGCGGTTAGATTGCCGTGATCCCAGTCTGGATCTGATCGTTGTGCCACTGTGAACTGCTCTATTCACTCGTGTTGGATGGCCGCATGAAGCTCCTAGCCGCGCGACACCGGTTGAATCGGAATGCCACCTCTACTCAGTGCCCACCCGCTAGGGAAAACATAGTCCATAGGCGCCGAATAGTTCGCCTCATATAAGGCATGCGCCTCCCAATCGTGGAACCAGCAGCGGTCGGAGTACATGATGGTGGTGGGCGTGGTGGGAAATCGATGGAAATGGTGAGGCGAGAAGAAGCTCACCTTCATATAGTCGGCTCCGAATGGAGGGGAAGGGCGGGAAATCGGTAGAAGGCATGGGAACTTTCTCCCGTATTCGGGCACGGTCAACGAGGAGGAGCATCCATAGATGGGTTAGCGAGAAAGAGGCAGACGACCGGCGCAGAGGTTTAGCGGCCACCATCAATTGGCAACGCAGGATGCAGGTGTGGGTCGCTACCATGTGGGCCAGGGCAGACCGAGAGAGGATGCTTGCACTGTCCACACAGACACGCGCGAGCGCAAATGCGCCCTAGAATTGGGCCATGAATGCATTGGTGCGGGGCCCGCAAACTATTTGCCCCTCCCCTCGCCCCTCGTTGGGAGCTCGTTTTTCGATCGCGTTGTCCGCGGACACTGATTCAAACATGAATAGTGTAAATGTGGGCCGCCACTCGGATGCTCTTATGGAAGAAAATGCAATACGACACGAGAGAGGGACATTGGAGCTTAGAGCATCTCCACTCGTTGGAGGCCCCTAGGCCAAAATCCGGCGATTTATTTCGCCGTATGGACTAAGCATTTGGCCTAGGGGTGCGCCAAGGCCTAGTCACCCCCCAAGAAACGCCCCCGGAGATAAGAAAACGGTGACATTTTTTGAATTTGTTTTTCCCACCAGCATAAACACGATCAAGTCCAAAAGTTCAGCAACACAAAATAGATACAGATCGACACAGACCAAGAGTTCGGTGACCAAACTACAAATAGGCGTGGGGATCATATGGCGGGCATAGACTCGATGAAGGCGAACCTAGGCTTGACGATGGTGGACGTAGACTCCTCAATGGCAAAGGCAGGACTCGACGATGTCCCAGGACTGGAGCTCGGCTGGGATGTAGAGGCGGAGGTTGGGGCAGACCTCGACGCAGGCGTTAACATGGGTGTTACGGCAGATGGCGTCGGCATGCCGCTCGGGATGGCATTGCACTCGGCCATGTACCACACCTTGACCTGGTCGTCCACCGCCGCTGTGTTCGCCCCCATCAAGAATGCTAGATCAGTGTTCCTCTTCTTTGCCACGGCGTTGGTCTTGAGGAAGTAGATCTTGACGTCTTGGTTCTATAGCATCACCCTCCACCTTTCATCAAACTTCTCATCCCATGCTGCATTGTGGGTCTAGGCATCAGCCATGCACTTCTCGATCGAAGCTTGGAGCTTTTCATCGGGCGAACCCTTGGCCTTGAGCTCCTTGGACTTCTTCTGGCCGAGCTCCAGACGACCTTCAAACGCTGGGGGCGTCGGTTCCTCAGGGTTGTAGACGGCGTCCTTTCCTTTAGCGAGAGACATGTGCACGTCCCTCCACTTATGGCACTCCGAGATCCTCAGGAAGACGTGGAGGAACTTGAAATCCTACCCATTGTTATCGTTGCAGTAGAGGCTGAATGCGCCATTTGCGAATAGAGAGGCGAGATTGTTCATATGTTGCAGCAAACTTGGGCGAAAAGAAGCCCACAAGGCAGGCGGGGAGTTTATCTTGCGTTCGAAATTGGCGCCGCTCTACAGGTGATTCTCGATCTTCTCTTTTATCCCATGTCATTTGCTACAAGCTTGTTGAATGAGTCCCCAATGCGTGGCCATGGCCTTGTTGCCGCTCTCCATGTGAATCTAATTGAATTGATGATTGCAAAGTTTGCATTCATCAAACACAACTTGATCTTCTTCCAATAGGTTTCGGAGTTTTGATTTGCGCATGTGATCGGGTCGATGGAGATGGTCTTCCAAGCTTCGGCGAGACACTCGTCTTCCTTCGCCGACCACTTGATGTGGGCTTCGCCTGGCGGCACGCCTAGAGGAGTCGACGTGCCCTTCTTCTTCTTCCTTCCCATGTAGCTCGCCGACACCTCCTCCAGGTTGAACTTGGCCTCGGCCTCTTCTTCCTCTTCCTGGTCAGCTTCAGCTTCGTCTTCGTCACCGCCGAAAACTTGCATGTCCAGTCCGGTCACGGCAGCTGTGCGGGCTTCCTCCTAGGTGAAGTCCCCTAGAGCGGAAGCGACAGAGGTTGAACCGGACACGATCATGTCATGCATCACAGAGTCACTCGACATTACACCGAACAGGTTCCCAGCATTGGCGGTGTTGGCGCCGAAGTTGTTCACTGAGGAAGAAACGAGGCCTAGGGAGAATAGCAGAGGCCCGCGTCGAAGCAGCGGCGACATTCCAGGGAAGATAACGTTGGGGTTGAAATCGCCTAGCTGATCCCAGTCGTACTCCGGCAAAGGAGAAAACCTTGTGCATGTCGTGGCCTGAATGCCAGTATCCTGGAACATGGCATGCGGCAACGGCATGTAGTTTGCCAGGGAGACGTTGGACTAGCTTCCCCAGGGACGAAGAACTGGCCGCTGTGGTACGTTGTCGACATCGTCGACGCCTGCGCTAGGGCCTCCTACTTCGCTTTGAATTTATTCTTCCTCTCCCGACGACTGTCGGTTTCCACCTTTCTGCCCTTCACAACATTCAGCCACTCGGCGTTGCTCATGTCGGCAGGCTTTTCCTTGGGCTTGCGCGGCTTCGGCGGCTAGTCGCCGGCGAGTCTAGGGCCGTTGAATTTCTTTGGCGGCATGGTGGGGCAGATATGGAGGGAAGACGGAGGGGAAATGGCGGGAGCTCGCGGGAGCTCGCGGTTGTGTGGCGGAAAAAGGAAAGAACGGGGGAGAGAGGAATCGGCTTCTCTCGCCGACAACCCGGGCCTGCTCGGCTTTTCACTCCATCCTACGTCCCAGATCTCGTACGCTGAGTTCGGCATGTAGTCATCGAATGGATTAATGTCCAAATCCAGACGAAACCGAACCCGGGGCACAGCTGGGCCAAAATTCACCGTTTGTACGGAAAATTAGCTAAGAGGGCGCGTCTCGCGTGCATGATCTGCGTATCGTAGCAGCTTCTTATAAAAACAGAGCGCGTGCTTTGACTGCTTGGCGGCTTCTTTTCGTTACGCTGTGACCATGCTGGAGTCACGACGAAAAACTGAGCTTCATTCCATGTTACATTGTCGACCACCATCGGTAAAAATATATAAGACCTTGACGCCGTGCTGACGACTTGGAGGTCTAGACTCCAGATCGACACAGAAGCCACGTCCCAGGAAACAGTGTTGCCTATCTGGATCGGGGATCGTCTCGATCGACGGGGAAGACGCCTCGTAATTGTTCTTCAAACGTTTTCCGCAAAGGTGCTTTCCTCTCGTCTCCATGCACGTTACGCTTTCACTACACATGGCAGAAGGCGAAAGAAGGTTCGACGTAACGTAGAGGGTTCGAACGAAGTTCAAACTGAAGATTATACTAATAAAGACGAACACGTCGGCCACCAAGAGCATCTCCAGTGGTTCTGACAAATTATTCTTGGAGCCTACTCTTACCCCTTGTTCGTCCTTTGTACCCAACAGCGTCCCAAAATTTTGTCCTCTTAATTTTTTTTAAATTCTACCGATCTATTAATAATCATCAACGACAGTACAAACAACCATAAAATTAATAGAAATTACAAATAGCCATTGGACCACCTAGTGATAACTACAGACACTAACACGAGCCGAATACGCGCCACCGTCCTCGCCCCTCCATCATCAGATTCGGGTAAAGCTTGTCATAGTTGAACTTGTTGTAGTAGACACACGGGAAGTCGTGGTGCTAAGGCCACATAGGACCAGCGCACTAGAGCAGCAACCGTCGTCAAAGATGACAACCGTAGATCGGAAGAGACTGACTTCAAACCACAGCGATGAATACGGAAAACAATCGGATCCCATGAGATCCGCCGGACACACGACTCCACGCGCCCTCTGCCGGCGCTAGACGCACTACCGGAGCTAGGATAGGGCGGGAGGACCTTATTCTGACTTCAGGACGCAGCCGTTGCCTCAACATCCTGAAGAAGACATTAAAAAAGGCTAAACAGAAATGAAAACCCTCATGTTAGTGATAGACCGTGGTCTGCCACACCTACGATCGTGTTTGGTTGCTCGTTTCCCCATTTCTCACATGGGGCGAGAACAAATAAGGACGTTTGGTTTCACGCGGCGGATGGAATCTTTTCATCGCACGAGTTTTAAAGCACCCCTCGGCCTAGCCCTGGAGGAATGCCGAAATCAGGTGTTTCCACGGAGTCAAGTTCTTCTCGCGCTCGCAGGGGAAGAAGCTGCACGCGCTCGTGGAAAGGAGGGATGGGGAGCTCGCAAAATCCGGTGGAAGAAATTGGGGTTACCGCCCGCTGATTCGCCGCGTCTATTTACACCGCCCCTCCACCGGCTCCAAAATCTCCTCCTCCATTTCCCCCAATTTCAAGCTCTCCCTCCAAATCCTCTTCCTCACCGACGAGCAGGTAACCGATGCCTCCTACTCCGGTGGGTCTATCTGATCTCCGGCAAGTCTTCCTCCTCGGCTATGTTAGACATGTCCTCCTTGTTAGGCGAGGTTGAGATCGTGGTAAGAAACATATAACCCTACCTTTCATGGCTTAGATCTGTTGCCATGTTCTAGCTCATAGTTCTAAGCCGTGAGCTGGTGTTTTAGGTCTAGACCTGAGTATTTTCGCAGTCAGTATTCATGTTGTCATGTGAGGATTTCCATGTGTTGTAGGTAGAATTAGTGTTATAAGTATAATTCATCCCCTAGAACTAAACACATTATTATCAATGTTGCCGTAGGAGAAGGTTGCGTCCCCTGATCTGTCTGCAACCTCTGTGCTGCCTCTGCGTTATGTGCAGATGCCTGATGCGGTCGTTGAGGTGGGCACGAAAAGGTTGGCCATGTCATGGCCAGCATCTCTGTCCACTTTCGCCCTGAATCGGGTTGTCCAGATAATCAAGAAAGGGGTTCAGTAATGCGAGGATTCAGACAGGCAGACATGCGCCTGACTACAAAGGATGTTTTCAAGTTATGTGGCCGAACTGTCACTCCGACCCAGGTGTACAACCACATGAGGCACTAGAGAGTGCGCTAGATTCGGGTGCTGAGGCTCAAGAGGCTTGAGAACATGCGCTGGGTTGAGGAGACCTCTTCTATCATCATAGACGATGATGATTACTATGAGCACATCAAGGTTCGATATATCTGAACTTGCATCAGTAGTTGTAAAGCTGACACATGCGCCTACATGCCTTGAGCTAACATTGATTCTCATGTAGGCTTAGCCATCGAACACTGAGTTGATCAACAAGCCCATTGTGAACTATGCTCAGATGAAGATCATTTACGGTCCTCACATTACCGCTGCGCCCATCACTATGACCGCGATACACCGTTCTCTTACCCACCTGATGGAGCATAGTGGACAGGCTACTAGGTATCTTGCCATGACCCCTGAGCGTAGGATGAGCTGGTTCACGGCCTTCCTGAACAAGCACTACCTCTGAGCAGCGGACTGAGCTGTTCGAGGAGGTGTTGGTAGTGATGATATGGATGTGATGTGTATTTTGGAGTAGCTAGGGCTGATGATCTATGTGAAGGAGATATGCCCTAGAGGCAAATAATAAATAGGTTTTTTATTATCATATCTCAATTAGTTTATAGTAGTTTCATATTGTGCTATAATTGCACCGAGTAGGAACATTGGTACAGGTGTGGTATGAAACAGCTAAGTCCCTAGTAGCCTCTATTCATACTAGTTCATTGGTCATGAGGATGATCTGGGTTTCAAGATCACGGGCATTTATGCCAATTGACAACGGGGTCATATCATTAGAGGATGAGTGATGGACATTTCTCGAAGGATTGCAACACGATCAAGTCATATATTTCATTGTTGCAACAGCTAAATCTAGACTCCTATTCATTAGACCGTGAGGCTATATCAATCACTGTCTCCCGAGAGTGCTTAGATAGCATCAAACGTCACTTGGTAATACAGTGATTATAAAGGTATGTTCAGGTACTCGGAGGAACCGTAGAGGAAATATATGTCAAGAGCGGGATTTGTTCACCCACATGATGGGTAAATATACATACGGCCGGCTTGGTGAGATTACATCCATAAATGTTGCAACATGTGACTCGGTCATGGGGATGTAATATCACGTCAACAAGAAAACATAACTTGTTGTTAACGAGATTGAATAAGGTATGGGATACCAATGATCGGATCTCGGACAAGTCGTATCAAGAAACAAAAGGAAATTGGATGCTACATTTACCGGTTCAAACGATATTGTCATCAGGAATGCATAGTGGTCACATGGATATCACTGGTCCCTCTGTTGATCATTGATATAGATCATGTCTAGAGCATTCCCGAGCCATGAGGGGATACACTTAAGGGTACGATGAGAGCGATCATTCGTAAGATGGAACCACAGTAGAGAAAGAGAAATCTAGAATTGTTTCGCGGAGAGATCCGAAGTTGTTTGGAGAAAGAATAAAGGAAAAGACCAGAAAAGTGTTTTCGGGTAAATGGAAATTTGGATATATATTTATTATATGTTAATTATAAATTAATATATTCTAAATAATATTTAAATGAATACTTATAAAAGCAACTTTCGTATTAGGCCAAATCCCTAGAGGGAATTAGCCTAAGAGAAAATCTGCAGAAAAGGGAAAAAGAAACAGCTGAGAAATCAGCCCCTGCGGTCGGTGGGCCTGGAAGCCCACATAGGCGGGCGAGCAGTGGTTGCGTACCTCCCAGGCGGCGTGGAGCTGGACTCTGCCTCGGGCAGTGTTGGGCCTCGATGTCAGGGTAGCCCACCCGGGCTGGCCGCCTCGCCTCGCTGGCCGCTGGCTTACTGGGCCGCGGGTGAGCGTCGGCCCACTCAGGCGCTGGCGGTAGCAGCTGCTGCGCTGGGCCAGGAGGGGCACTAGCGGCCCACTCGGCCTCCCGAGCCAGCCGGCCGCCTCTGGCTGCTGCTCACTGTTGTGAGTTGTTGGCTGCTTGTTGGGCTAGGGGCTTTGGCCCAACTGACCAGGACGAAAATTCCTGGGGATTTTCCTTTACTAATAGTCCCATATGGCTAACCTAATAGTGAGGGCACACCCCCTACGCCTATATAAAGGGGTGCCCATGGGTGGGATTAAAGACACCAATATTTGGAGAAGTCCTTTGGTTGACTTTTTCATTCCCTCTCTCTCTCTATACCTTGTGACCATGGCCCCAAGTCTAGGTTGTGCGAACAAGGCACACCTGCAGCACGTCGTTGCGCTGCAGGGATTCCTAGCCGGATATCAACTTCCGTACTCCTAACGGGATCGGGGAGACGGAGGTCTCATCGTACACCGGATGTGTACAAAGACACGAGGCGCAACACTTGGGGCGCTTAAATATCGTGAGCCGGAGCTGCTACACGATGAAGAAGGAGCAAGGGGTGACCTATGAGGAGCTTCGCGACCTTGAGGTCGGCTACGAGTACGACTACATCAACCACGTTCCTCTTGAAACGTTAACCACGTACGGTCTACAAGGGTATGTATTCTCTATGTATCAGCCGTTACTGCGTTACTACATAGATAGATCCTAGGCAGTTTTGGGCGTTCGAACGTAGGAAAATTTTTGTTTTCTGTTGCGGATCCCCTTCTGTGGTATCAGAGCCGATCTATGCGTAGGAGTGTTATATGTCTAGTACGCACAAGTATTGTGCGGGCATTGATCCCTTAATTATTACCCTTTAACGTGTACTTGTTTATATCATGGTATTGTTTGATGAAGAGGCCTGGACCGATATTACGCGTGTTCGTATGCGAGACTGGTTCCACGCTCAACATACGGCTTGTACCGTATAAGTGTCTAGCGGGTATCTGTCTCTCATTCAATAGTTGATATATCATTTGCAACAGAGGGCTCCGAAAGGGGTGTAGTAGAGACAACTATTGGATCCATGTTGTGGTTGGAAAGTTCGTAGTCTAGAAACGGTTCTTGCGAAAGCCCTAACAACCACGTAAAACTTGCAATAGATAAAGTAGAGACGTCTAACTTTATTTTGCAGGAGGGCATATAATTATAATATGGCATTGGTCATTATGAAGGTAAAGTAATTTACTTTTATGTTACTAAGTTATGTAGTAATAGCCATCGTTCTGATGAACGACCTGGTGGAGGCGTCGTGGTCTTGGCATTAAACCAAGGGCAAGATGGAGATCATGCCGGAGAGCTTGATGGAGATCAAGGCGCAAGAAGAAGGACCATATCATATCACAGTATACATATGATGTTGATACCTATTTTACATCTTATTGTGTGCTAGTATTAGATACACAATGGTAGCAAATAAGATAATCTCTATTTAATTCTAATGATCTGTAGGGGTTCCGCGTATGAAAACAATAAAATTTTACCCTACGCCCCTGAACCCCTGATGCTGCCAGGACCTATCTATTAGTAATACAGTAACAGGAGGGGCTTTTCGCAAACTTACCCTTGAAGACCGAAAAGCATTGTCAACGCTCAGGAGAGCGTGGTTGATGTAGACGAGCCGAAGCCGACCTCAAGGTCGTGATGAAGTCCTTGCGCTCCCGTGGCTCCAACGACTTGAGTGCCTCAAGTGCGACACCTCGTGGGGAGTTACACACGTCCGGTGTCTGACGATGACTCACGCTTTCCTGATCCAACAGCAGTTGTGGAAGTAGAGCTCCTGGATCTGAATCCCGCACCGTGACGGCGCTCCACAGTGAAGATGTCTCTCGTTCACACAGTCCGAACTTGGTACCATGGTCATGAGAGAGAGAGAGAGGGAGAGAGAGAGAGAGAGAGAGAGAGAGAGAGAGAGAGAGAGAAAATATCAATTAGAGGTCCTCCCAAAAGTGAGAAGACCTTTATTGATTATTGGGTGTATTTATCTGGCCAAATACCCCCACTATATATAGGGGGAGGGGAGGTACTACCTCCCTCAAAGTCTCGGGGTGGGACTAAAGGAGAGGAGGGGGAGGGGCAGCCGCCGGCCGACCCTAGTGGGCCCCGCGTGCGAGGGGGGCTTGGCCCAGCCGGCCACCCCCTTGCCCCTTCTCCCTCTCTCCTTTCCCTAATGGGTCCTCTCCCCTCCAAGAATTGGCCCATTAAGCCTTTTGACCTTTTAAATTGATTTTCTCTTTATTAAATAATTATGAATAAATGATTAAATCAATATTTAACATTCATTCACATATGATTCAATCTCCGTGGCTATGGAACACTTCCACCTCCACTCCGGACAACCTCCGGACTTACCGAAACCCTTCTGGTTTTCTCTCTACTACTCTTCGGCGATTCTACCGATCCTATAAACACTCTCTAAGCATCATCAAACCCTTAAGCGTGATACCCCAAGGTTCGGGAACACTCCAGACATGGTCGGGACAATCCCTCACCAATGATCGACAGAGGGACCTAGATGGCCATGTGACCCTTGTGCGTTCCACGAAGATCTTTCGTCGTTTGAACCGGGACAGTCGTGTATTATTCCGTTTGTCTCTCGATACTTGCATTGCCCGAGATCTGATCAATGACATCACCATGTCGTATTCAATCTCGTTACCGAACAATGCTACTTGACTCGTTCCGACAAGTGATATCCCAGTGATCAAATCACACGCTGTGCAGCTATTGGATATAACCTCTCGGAGTGGGCCCTTGAGAATCTTCCCGTCACATGGATAGACAAATCCCGCTCTTGACATATATTGCCTCAAAAGTTTCCTCCAAGTACCTGAACACACCTTTATAACCACTATTTTACCAAGTGGCGCTTGATGCTATCAAAGCACTCTCGGGAGACAATGATTGATATAGCCTCACGGTCTAAGGAATAGTCTACGAGGATCCATTTCTAATCATCATAACTTGAACTTCGTGACATGATCGGGTCATGATGTTTAGTATGGGTATTGGTTCATCATCTCATTCACAGAATGAGTTGACTCCATTTCTAACTGGCATAAATGCCACATGATCAGGAAACATGATCATCTGTTGACCAATGAACCAGTGACTAGAGTTTCACTGGGAATCCCTGGTTGTTTATATATCACATGTGTATTGATGTTTCCACTCAATATAGTTATAGCATGATATAAAACTTAATCATAAACAATATGAAATATGATAATAGTCCTTACTACTATTTGTCTCTAGGGCATATTTCCAACAGTCTCCCACTTGCACTAGAGTACAAATACACTAGCTGCATTTGTTCTTTAATCATTGGCACCATATCCGGTACCTTGAACATGCTTGCTCATGGAAGAGGTTGAGTCTTGGGTCTGTACTTTATAGTCCCAAATACTTTGCAACTTACTAATGTCACCTTGATTGACATTAATACTTTATCATCACATGATAACATTTGTGTGTATGCATCGTTGCTATGGCATCAGAACGAGGCCTGATTCCAGGAGCCTACAGTGACTTTAGATCAACCTCGAGGGCTTTGTCATGGGCACTGTGCCCTGGGACACATCATTCTACGTTAAAAGTGAACTAGCCCTGCCATAACATTATACAACACTTTAGATGGTACCCTTATCTATTATTATAAATGTATTCATCGAAACACTAGTGCACTATGTGCAACTTTTGATGTTTTGTTCACCTTGCTTTCTACTTGACTTTAATTGGTATTTACAGGAGTTTCCAACATATTCCCTTATAACATGACCCTTTATGTTTCAAGATACTTCATCCTTTATGGATTTGGAAAATATGTCTACAGTTCTCTATTAGACACTACGGACAAACTTAGCTCAACATTCTGTGATTCAAACTTAATCACCTTTTTAACATTCCTTCTTGGATCATATACTATGTTAAGTTATCATCATGGTTTTCTAAGATAGAACCTATGTCTTGACATAGTGGATGATGATCATACTTTTCTTTCTTTCAAACATTGATGTTTAAACTTAATAGTATTCCTAACTTGAGTTATTAAGGACTAGTTCCTTAATTAACTTCTATTCTGAAACCCTTTTTAGAATCCCTTAAGGAATACTACATAATATCATAATACACTTATTATCAACTTCCACACCTCATAAATCATTATTTATTGGTACTTGTGCTTTTATTCTTAACACACTTAAGAATCACTCTATAAGCTCCCACTCAAAATATGTTCCTATCATATTTGGGTATGAGTCAGTACTCTTACTCAAACTATGTTCCTACATATTTGAATTTGAGACTTATATTGCTCCCACTTTAAAATATGTCATTCACATATTGTTTTAGGAAGACTTTCATAGCTCCCACTCAATTTCATGCAAATTGCATATCTACTCACTATTTTGAACAACTTCAAAATCCTTTGATCAAATATCAAACTTGGAGATTTACTATGAGATACTAGTACTTTTACTAGTTTTAAATCCACTAGACATTAAGCACACTTGAGTCAAATTCATTTGAATTCGTCCAATACTTGACAAACTGTGCTTTTGTCATTCACCCCCTTTTTCCACTATGGCTTTGCAGCCACTTGGGAAAATTCCAAGTAATCCTTTTACTTGTGTGATTAAGCAACGAGTTGCTTTCTAATCTCAAGTGAATTTTGCTTCTAGGATTTCTCATAATTATAGTTTACCATTATTTCCTTAGTAGTTCGTAGGTATGTCATATTCCAAGAATCATGACAAATGATTCATAAATGTCTCCATACGAGATATGGGTTACATTTTGAATCCTACTACATGCAGTGAAAACACCAGTGGGGAAAACACAATGATCATTATCATTGATTCTTTCCTTTGTGAAGAGAATCGTTCAGGAACATTTTCCGTTGCGCTTCTCAACACTCTGATGCATGGATTTGAATCCTCATCGTGTTTTTCACTATCTTCCATTTGCTCCATAATCGAGAAACATCACTAAAAGTGAGCTTTTCCAAGAATGCACCAAAATCCAAGCAATACAAGTTTTGCTTCTCTTTTGGTTTAGCTATGGATTTCGTATTCAAAGTTTCCAATGAATACTCTACAAGGACTTATTCGCTATTGTTTTGGTTATATTGAATAACCCCAAAATTTTTACGATGATCCATACTAGATATGGAGCCGCTTTCACGAATTCAAATGGTTCACTACATTCTAATTGAGTGCTAACTATTTCTTAACTAATGGTCTCTACATCTATACTACAATGATTTATTTGGTGCCATCTATTTACCTACTTTGATATCTAATATCACATTATGATGCTTTGCATTTTGACGTTTCAAAACACTTTGCATTTCACAATTACTTTTATGCCATTCTTTATAAAGTTGAATTTCATTACTATTGATCAAATCATAGTAATTAGATTCTCTTTTATATTTATACCCTTTGTTGATGAAACACTTTGATCAAATCAAATAGTTTCATATTCATGTTTCCTTTGGTAAACTTCTTTACACATTTAAACAATCATATAATGATTATTACCATTTTGTTAAAACACAATACATCGAATATGTATTTACTTTTAACAATTCATTAAACACTTTGTATTCAAGTAATACATTGTATTCAAGTTAATTTACTGAACTTAGGCATGATTTATATGTGATAAGAAATTGAATGACTTTCACATATTATCACATAACTTTGAATTTTAAACAATGGTTTTCATTCCATAATGAAATATCATTAAGTTGGGTATTTTTCAAGGCATTTCAATACTTTACAAATGTTCACGCATTATCAATTAGTTTCAAACAACAAGGATAATTCACATATAATCAAACAAGATATGAACACAAATAGAAATCATTCATAAAAGTAGAACAACTGTTTGTTACAAACTCATATGAATAACCGTCTCACAAAGTGTGAGACACACTAAAGAAGTTCATAGTATTTCGATTACAATAACTATCCAAAACATAAACTAAATGATAAATGTCGAGGGAGAGCGTCGTTGGCCATCATCATCATGCTCGCCATCAACACGCAACGTCACCTCCTCTCCAGCAAGCACCTCTCATGCAGAAGGACCTTTGTCATTGATGACCTCTCTGGTGATTGGTTCAACCTTTACGTTCCTGAAATGTAATATGAACTCTTGGAAATCCAATGTTTCCGTATCACCACTCATGATGCTACTCCAGACATGTCCTTCGTAGCTGGGAGGCAACGATTGAAGCAGTACGCCTATCGCAAACGGATCATATATCCAGTAATCCACGAAGTGAACCAGTCTCATGTGTGCATCAAGCATGCGCTCCAAGTGACCCTTCAGACATGTATGCTCCTCCATCTGTATGGAAAGGAACTCTCCAAGCAGCTCGTGCTTCCACATGTGCACATGGCCTATGAACTCTGCTCTTAGCTGATCCACCATTGAATATGGATCAAGATCACCCATGAGCGGATGGAGTTCATCCACCATCCCGTAACGCATTATTATCTGAATGTAGGTGGACATCTCTTGACGATAGTAGCGGTTTGCCAGCTCTTGTGGGGTCTCATAGTGGTCTGGCTCAGTCAAATCCATCGTGCGGCATATGTAGTCTACCACATGATTCCTAGTAGGGAGATCATTCAGGCGCACAAGCCAACTAGGGAAGTTGGATCCATCAAGTCTAAGTTTCTCACCCTTTACCCATTCCTCAAGGACAAAGTAAGCTTCACGGTGAGCCATCTCTACATTTATAATTGCAAAAGGAATTTAGACTAAGTTTATAATTAAATGAGTTAATAATAACTCCACTCAGAAACACCTATCCCCATAAGGGTTCCTAGTGATTACACGATCCCTATCAGCCACATCTCCCCCGATCATCATGGCCATCAATGTGGGTTCAAGGGTGGATGTTAAACGTCGGTCACATCATCCATGCGACTCGTGCTCGATCTTTCGATCATCCGTGTTCCGAGGCCATGCTTCTATGGCGTGATAGGCTCGCCAACTCAACCTTAGTGTATTCGTTGTGCAACATGGCTTACACCCACTGTATGAGAACATAGATATGTCTGACACCCATGCCTGTACCATGGATCGCCTCATATCGAAGAACTTTCTTGGTGGTGCACACTAAGGGGAAACACAATCGTTGGTAATTTTAACAAGGATCATCTTATTAGGCTACTGTTGAGTATCTAATACTAGCACACAATAAGATATACAAACAATAACATTGAATGTAAATGCTATGTGATATGGTCCTTCACGTCGTGATCTCCATCCATCGTCACCAGATTCCGGCGCCAGGGTTCCAGCGCCGTAGACACCAGGGTACCGGTGTCATTCCGGCGTGGTAGTCCATCACCTCTGTGACTATCTACTACTACGTAACATAAGGTAATCACTTTACCTTTGCCACAACCATATCACAAAGCAACGCCCCCCTGCAAAACAAAGTTAGACGCCTCTACTTTATCTTTGCATGTTTTACGTGGCTGAATGGGCTTTCACACAAGAACCATTCTTACCTACGAACTTTCAGCACAACGTTGATCAAGTAGTTGTCTCTATTACACCCCTTTTAGGGCCCTCCGTTGCAAATGGTATACCAACTAATGCGAGAGACACAGACACCCCCCTAAGCCACTTTATACGGTACAAGCCATATGTCAAGCGTGGACTAGTCTCGCGAATGAACGCGTAAAGTCGGTTGGGGGTCGCTTCATCAAGCATTGCTGCAGTATATACAAGTACACATGGGAGGGTAACAACTAAAAGATCAACACCCACACGCTACATCTCGTGTGTTCTACCCGTACTAGCATTACTACGCATAGATCTAGCTCTGATACCACTGTAGGGGTTCCGCGTATGAAAACAATAAAATTTTACCCTACGCCCCTGAACCCCTGATGCTACCAGGACCTATCTATTAGTAATACAGTAATGGGAGGGGCTTTTTGCGAACTTACCCTTAAAGACCGAAAAGTGTTGTCAATGCTCAGGAGAGCATGGTTGATGTGGACGAGCCAAAGCCGACCTCAAGGTCGTGATGAAGTCCTTGCGCTCCCGTGGCTCCAACGACTTGAGTTCCTCAAGTGTGACACCTCTCGAGGAGTTACACACGTCTGGTGCCTGACGATGACTCCTGCTTCCCTGATCCAACAGTAATTGCGGAAGTAGAGCTCCTGGATCTGAATCTCGTAGCGCGACGGCGCTCCGCGGTGAAGATGTCTCTCGTTCGCGCAGTCCAAACTTGGGACCACGGTCACGAGAGAGAGAGAGGGACAGAGAGAAAATATCAATTAGAGGTCCTCCCAAAAGTGAGAAGACCTTTATTGATTATTGGGTGTATTTATCTGGCCAAATACCCCCACTATATATAGGGGGAGGGGAGGTACTTCTTCCCTCAAAGTCCCGGGGTGGGACTAAAGGAGAGGAGGGGGAGGGTGTAACACCCTCGAATCGGACCTATGCAAGTTTCAACGCTTCCCACCAAACCCGCATAGAAACGATTCAAGGACGCCCACCAGGCACTTTCGTGCGGGTGGAAAACAAAGTAATACCATTACACATTAGTCCACGATGGAACCCACAGAACATATATATATATACAACACGACTCCATGAGCCAAGAATACCGATATACAGTACAAAGATCCAAATCACCTTGAAAACGATAGAGCATCCGACTACGGACAAGATGCAAATGGGGCTAAGAGCCCTGAAGAATAACCAATGGCGTCCATAACCCTGCCCGGCCAAGCCGGAAGGGTAACCCTGCTAACGACGTCGATCTCAAACCTGCTAAAACAAAAGGGGTGCCGACAAAGGGTAAAGGAAAAAGAGGAGCGTTAGTACTGAGGCCAGTACACGGCGAGGCTAGAATTCGGTGGCTCTCGCCTAAGTAGGTATGGTGGACTGTAGCGGCAGCGCAGCATGCACTAAACAACCTATAGAGACTCGATTAACTGTCGGCTATTAGAGAGAGATAAGAAACACCTATTCGGTACCAACCTTATACTAACACCAATCATACACATCCTGGTATTCCCCCTCGAGACCAAACAAGGAAGTCAAACCGAGGAACTCACACAGTTGGCAGTTTTATTTATTCCATTATAGTTGAAGCACTTACTAGTAAGATATAGATAGCATGAGTCATCCTGATAGCATAAGTAGTGAGCAGTTTTAGTTAACCATTCAGTTGTAGTTGCAGTACTTACTAGTCAGAAACAACTAGCATGTGACAACCCAAACCCAGCAGTTGTTGGTACTTTGATTATCCATTCCATTGTAGTGAAGCTGATTACTAGTCACAGATTAAGTCAAATTTATAGCACTACTTTAGTTATGCTTGTCTATGATCGAGATACTGTGCTCCAATTCGTCCATAACCGCGGACACGGCTTTCAGAAAGATTTACCCTGCAGGGGTGCACAAATAGCAACACACACGATCAACCTCGGAAAAACCAACTCAAAACCCAACGAGGATTTCACGACAAAGCAATCACAGGATTCATAAATTATTTCAGGGGGCCACCCCATTAAGCTACCCGCAACGAAGTTGGCCGGCTCCGAGATGGACCCAAGGTTTGTGTGGACGGCTGTAAACGACTGGGAACCCGAAAGTGTGATTGGGCTTGTCGATACAGCGAAAACGTGTCACGATCCTAAACAGTACAGGTGCTCCACGCACAATTATAAATAAAGCAGTAAAGCATGGCATAAGTACAGGATAGTAATAAAACCCCAAACTAGTTTGTGGCCCCAAGAAATAAGAAATGAATCAAGCTCTGGCTAAGGGGGATTCATAGAGTCTCCCGTATGTGGATAGTGCGAATAGTCAAGGAACAGGTATCAAGTACTCGGGGCCTACGAGACACAAGTGGACATGAAAACCAAATAGCATATATTGCCCACCGGTGCCTTTTTCATTAGTTATCCTAGCAATTTAATGGTTGTATTTAAAGTCATGATCATCTCCACCATTAAGCATCTCCACCATTTAGCATGTGCCAACCTCCCAATAACGGTGGAACAACAACGACGCGAAGCAGCACTTGAGCAAGCAACTACGACACACAAGGCCGACTATCTATCAAACAACAGGCAATAGGATGTGTCCAAGGCAATATAGAGGCTGCAGGGAATATAAATGGTGCACGGAAACTAAAGCATCGCAATACGGATAGCAATAGATCAACAGGAGGAAATAAAGACTATAAATGCAAAATAGGTAGAAAGGGGGAGATGCTCGCCTGGGAAACATAGCCGAAGAGGCATTATTCGAAGGACTTGCCGATACTCGCATCAACTCAACAGCCTAATCCGCGAAGAAGCAAATCACTAAAAGAAACACCGGTTGCACTATTTAATACTACGACAGAAGATCCGGCATGCTTATGATATGATGCATGGCATGGCACAGATGCGGTGCAATTAGGCAGTATTAAGCGGAACCGGGGTCCCGACAATTAATTAAACGGTTCGTGTTATTTAACTACCCCGAAATTTAAATGTTGTATTAACAGGGCGAAACATGGCATCGGTTCGCTACACCAATTTAAATGGAGTCTGGAATAAGATGAAGATATCCCGCATAAACACTCCATATTTAATTATGAGGTGAATCGGCATAATGCCCCCAAACCGCAGACAGGTATGCATGCATGAACAATTTAATATGCGACAGTTGGTAATGTCATATTATAAAAATAGGGGCTTAGGGTCACACATCTGGGTTCGGAAGATCTTGGTTCCGGGAGTTCGGGGTTCGACAGGGTTCGACGGGGATCGACCTCGGCGGGAACGTTCTCAGACAACGGAGTAGATCTTGTGGCATCCGTGGTCTTCGGGTCTAGGAAGGAGACCTTGTCGCTCTGTGTAGTTGGCCTTCGGTCACCGGATCCGTGTAGGAGTCCTTGGTGTTCCACCACGATGACCTTCGGGTTCGGCTCCGAGAAGAAGTACTTGGCGTTTCGACGACAGGATCTTCGGGGTCTTCAGAGTCTCGGACATCAGATTTGTGAAGAAGGTCATGCCGGTTTTGGGAAGGAGACCTTGGTGTTGTGGCGGTCGATGGCGAACTTATCGGATGTCATGGTCTTCTCAAGATCTGGGCATGGGGAACGGTTCTCGTCGGGGTCTTTTGGGTGGCATCGAGCGATCTCACACGTGCGACCATCTTATGAACACGGTCACATGGACACGAATGAAACAGAGTTGCAGAAAGAAACATTTGGAATCTACCACCACTCAACACCGTTCGTCAGTGGCAGAGGACCTGCAGATACGCACCATACAGCATGTTACAACAACAGAGAGGCCGAGCTGGGAATAGGGGACAGAGGGCTCGCGGCCGTCAGGGCGGCACCTACCCACAAGGACGAGAACGCGGGGCGACGGCGTACCGCATGGACGGGGTCAATGGGTGGGGCCATGGTGCATGGCGCCAGTGCGGATGGCAGAGAGGAAGGTCGCGGCGGAGAGGAGCTTGCAATGGCGGCCGGAGCGAGACCTGGCGGTGGCTCAGTGACGCGGGGCTCAGGAGGCCGGAAACAGACAGGCGGCACTCTGGCGAGGGAGGAGATGGGACCGCGACGGGCGAGGCCGACAACAGCAACGCGAGGTTGCAGAGCGGCAAGGGTCAAAGGGGGCTCCGGCGACGGGTCGTGAGACGGTGAGGAAGGTGGCCTCGCGGCGGGGCTCTGCGCGGAGAGGGCGCGGGGTAAGTGGGCGGCAAGGCTGGGCCAACGGGAGGTGTGGGCGACGCCTGGAGAGGAGGCGGCGAACCCGGACCGGGCGACGAGGAGGCGGAGGGTGCGGTGCGCAGAGAGGAGGCGCGGGGGCAGAGGCAGTTCGACGGCGCAGGCGAGGTTGCCGGGGTTGATGCGGGAGGGCCGATCGTCGCGGGAAGGCACAAGGAGGGTGGTGGGGTGGATCCGGCAGGTGGCGGCGGCGGCCTGCGAGGTGGAAGAGACGGGGCGGCGGCCCGGGGGCAGAGGCGCGGGGGAGATGGGGGTTGCGGGGTAGGTGGCGAGGTGGGTGAGGGAGAGGGCGATCGATCGGGAGTGGTGGGCCAGGGGCGTCGCGGGGTGGTTGGTGGCGATCGAGCGAGGGATGATAGGGCGTGGGGCGTGTCGGTCGAAGGGCGGGGTGGTCAGCGAGCGGTAGGGGTAGGTGGCGTGCTGTGTGCGCGAGCCGCGCAAGACGGGGTGGCCAGGGGCGACGTGGCACGGGGCACTTGGTTGGTGGGCGTCACACGCGTGGAGATGAGGGAGTAGGACCCGCGTCGGTTGTTGCGTGCGGGTGTGGGAAGGGGTCACGCAGGTGGGGGGTAGGGTGTCGTGTCGAGCAAGGCGGCTACACGCGATAGGTGCAACGCGCGGGTGGTGTACCGCGGGGTGGTGGCGAGCGATGGCCCACGTGTGTGTGGCGTGTTAGTGCGGCTAGGGTTTAGATGGTCTGGGTAGTAGGTGGTCTAGTCGGTTGGGCCTCTGGCCTAACCGGCTGGACGGCCTCCCCGGACAGAAACATTTATTTTATTTTTATAAAACAAAACATTTAGAAAAATAGTTTTAGACAAATACAAGATCCGGGCGGACTTAGGGTTTTGATTTGAAATAAATACGGGAATATTTAGAAAATAAAACTAGGATTTTAGAAAATAGTTTTAGGCAAGCCATGCATTATGATGACGATGCTCAAATGCAATGTGGCATGATGACATGAGCATGCAGTCATGATGATGCAATGCACAAAAACACCGCGATATTCTAGTAGTGGTTTTAGCGGGGCGCCGCAGAGGGGCAGCCGCCGGCCGGCCCTAGTGGGCCCCGCGCGTGGGGGGGCTTGGCCCAGCCGTCCACCCCCTTGCCCCTTCTCCCTCTCTCCTTTCCCTAATGGGCCCTCTCCCCTTCGGGAATTGGCCCATTAAGCCTTTTGACCTTTTAAATTGATTTTCTCTTTATTAAATAATTATGAATAAATGATTAAATCAATATTTAACATTCATTCACATATTATTCAATCTCCGTGCCTATGGAACAATTCCACCTCCACTCCGGACAACCTCCGGACTTACCGAAACCCTTCCGGTTTTCTCTCTACTATTGTTCGGCGATTCTACCAATCCTATAAACACTCTCTAAGCATCATCAAGCCCTTAAGCGTGATACCCCACGGTTCGGGAACACTCTAGACATGGTCGGGACAATCCCGCACCAATGATCGACACAGGGACCTGGATGGCCATGTGACCCCTATGCGTTCCACGAAGATCTTTTGTCGTTTGAACCGGGACAGTCGTGTCTTATTCCCTTTGTCTCTCGATACTTGCATTGCCCGAGATCTGATCAATGACATCACCATGTCGTGTTCAATCTCGTTACCGAACAACGCTACTTGACTTGTTCCGACAAGTGATATCCCTGTGATCAAATCACACGCTGTGCAGCTATTGGATATAACCTCTCTGAGTGGGCCCTTGAGTATCTTCCCGTCACATGGACGGACAAATCCCGCTCTTGACATATGTTGCCTCAACGGTTTCCTCCAAGTACCTGAACATACCTTTATAACCACTGTTTTACCAAGTGGCGCTTGATGCTATCAAAGCACTCTCGGGAGACAGTGATTGATATAGCCTCACGGTCTAAGGAATAGTCTATGAGGATACATTTCTAATCATCATAACTTGAACTTTGTGACATGATCGGGTCATGATGTTTAGGTTGGTATTAGTTCATCATCTCATTCTCGGAATGAGTTGACTCCATTTCCAACTGACATAAATGCCACATGATCAGGAAACATGATCATATGTTGACCAATGAACCAATGACTAGAGTTTCACTTGGAACCCCTGGTTGTTTATATATCACACGTGTATTGATGTTTCCACTCAATACAGTTATAGCATGATATAAAACTTAATCATAAACAATATGAAATATGATAATAGTCCTTACTACTATTTGTCTCTAGGGCATATTTCCAACATAATCGTGTTCCCCTTGTGTGTGCACCACCAAGAAAGTTCTTCGGTATGAGGCAGACCATGATGAGCGGGTGTCAAACATATCTACGTTCGCATATAGTGGGTGTAAGCCATGTTGCCCAGCGAATACACACAAGTTAGATTTGGCAGGCCTAGCATGTTACAGAGACGTGGCCTCGGAACACAAGAGATCGAAAGATCGAGCATGAGTCACATGGATGATGTGATTGGCATTAGGGAATATCTACCTTTGAGGCTGCACTGATGGTCGTGATGATCGGGGGAGGTGCAGAGGATTGGGATCGTGTGATCACTAAAATCGTTCATGGGATGAAAATTTTAGTGGAGATCAATTACAAATTGAACTCTTATTATGAACTTAGTCTAGATGTCTATTTGCAAATATCTTAGTAGATCATAGCCTATCCCATTGAGGTCCTTTGCGACCATGGGAATATATTGCTTGATATGAAACTTAGCAAAAGGGTCCAAGTTCATAGATTAATACCCACGCCTGAGGGATATCCTCGTAAAAGGTGATCTTCTCTTCTTGATACAATAACCATTAGGAGATAATTCAATGACTCCGCAATGTTTGTGTTTTATCCATAATCATCCAATATGCCATTCTCCATTCGATGGAGAGTTGGGCTATATTTTGTATTCTATAGAATAAGGCACATAGAGTATGAGTCTTGGATGAGTTTTCCTCCATCATGGATGAAAAGGGATATTTGGAAAATCACTTGGAGATCTTGCATTAGAGTTGAGAACTCTTAGAAGGGCTTTATTGCAAAGGAGGTCATGGATGAAAAGGTATATGTTAGATTTTCAAAGTTATAAGTGTAATTCTTGCAAAAACTCGTTGCAGTTTGGAAAGTATTTGATACTTGTCCTGTTTTACGAAATTAGGAGGATCTGCTTGAGAATTGCTGGATTTGAGGCAATGTGACTTGATGACGGCAAGCAAAACAGTTGATGGCCTACATCACCTCTTCCCTCAAAGTTTATAACTTGGATTAGTGGACTTGAATATAATTTGTAATCCTTGTTTGTGTGTCTTGCTTTTGGCGAGACGATTATTCATCTGAAAGAGTTACAAGCCAGTTGTACTATTCTTATGAACAATACCTTATGGTCGCATTGCGATTATAAATAAGTTATTCAATCACTATGTTAATGATAACAGTTTAAGCATTTATAAATGATTAGAATGCTAAAAGATATCCTAAGTTTAATAATGAAATGACACTATAGTTTAAGTCATTTTGGTTATTGCATGTTCTTAGTGAAGATCGGGGTCCTAGATGCTTAATCTAGAGACTTTGCAAAACCATGACTCTTGGGCAGAATGACTAAAACTCTGCATTCTAATAAAACAGTGATATGCGAACGAAAGTTGAATCTTATACATAGTGATATATCATATTTTCAACAAGTAGTAGAAATCATTAGTTAATTGTGGACTTAGGTCAATAAGCGTATTTACTTAATAAAACATAAATTTGAAACGATTTGAATTGTTCAAATGAGTTCACAACAATAGGAGGATATTGAAATTAACAAGAATACGAAGTCTCTTCGATTTGATCGACATGACTAAGGTATTCAAGTTAAGTTTAGCATAAAAGGGACTTGTGAAAGATGTTTCACAAATTATGAAAATTGGACAAATTCAAAGTGTATTGAAATGTCTAAACATCATAATCATTTTGTATTAGATACATATTATATCTTATCGGGGTTATAGTTGTCGTTTAGAGTTAGAGATCAAAATAAGCAAACACTCATTTGAAATACAAAAAAGCATCTAAAGATTCGTGGAAACAACACCATAAGTGTTATGGAAAGTTTGAGTTTATGGAGATTTCGATAAGTCAAAGTCGTGGCGAATAAAAAAGTCTTTGTAGAGCATTCTTAGGAAGCTATGAATGGATCTTCCACAAAGGGGCAAACCTGCTGTTTTCCAAAGTTGACGTGTCTTGATGAAGATACAGGTGGAAGAAAGTAAAAGATCAAAACAGGGTATTTGACCTTACCTCCTAATTATTGAGTGGCGCAGTGGAATTTGTTCCGTGAATCCAAACTCTACATATATAGGAGAAACCAATGATAATGATCATAAAGTTTCAAGTAAATACTTTTACTAAAGAAAGTAGGATTCAACTATATATTCTACAAGTTTGTGGAATTATATCATTGATTCACTTGTCATGTTTTGAACAAGACATACCTACGAAATACAAAGAAGCGTGATGGACCTAAGAACGAGAAATGAATGGTCATTGAAATCTCGTTAGTGGAATTCTTGATTTGATGGTGATCAAGGAATTTTGGAATGTCCAAGATTGTCGAGAGGACCTGGATTTGAGTGGGAGCATATCAGCTTGGCTAAATCATAATATGTAGCTGACATATTTTGAGTGGGAGCTAAGTGAAATCCCTGGATCTCAAATATGAATGTCATATTTGAGTGGGAGCGTGAAATCATTCTGGGATATGTGGACGACATATATGAATGATATGGTTGGTGTTAATAACATTTAAATAGGTAAATAAGGATGAAGTTGAAGTTATTAAACAATAAGATCTAACGAGATAGATTGGTGAGTTTAATAAACACTAAATGTCGAATGCTTCCTGGACTTGATTCTGAAAGATGTTCAGAATGTCCTAAGCAAGATTCTTAAGAAGTTCAGAATGGAACAAGGTAAGAAAGAAGTTCTTACTATATGAAGCATTGATTTAGTATTGCAACTATGGTTGAAGAAAGAAAGGGATGTGTTGCATCTACTATGCCTCAGTCATAGGTTCTTCCATACAACCATGTTGTATACTTGACGTAATGTGACCCGAGGTTCTGGTTGGTGGGACAAAGTCTTAACTGTAAGAACATGTCTTTAAGTGATTCCTGAGTTGATCACTGAACCAAAATTAAGTTTGTACTTAAATGGCAAGAAGCAAAGTAAGTGCCATAGTTGCATTTCATGCACTAGGATCTACATAGATATAGAAGTATAAAGGCTCCATCTGATGTGATGTATAATGTTATAGCGAAGCTAGTTCGCTTTTAACGTAGAGTGATGTGTCCCAGGGCACAGTGCCCATGAGAAAGCCCTCGAGGATGATCTAAATTCACTGTAGGCTCCTGGAAACCGGCCTCGTTCTGCTTCCATAACTATAGTATATACACAAAGGATAGCAAAGTGTGTTTTGAAGTTTAGATGACAACAGTAAAAACGACTGTCATTATAAACACTAGAAACAAAGTCTCACTTTGTTGCCAAACGAATAATTTGACCCATTATATGATAATGGTGTGAATGTCAAAATTAGGAAGACATTAACGATTTGCAAAAGACATAATGATTTGGTAAAACAGAACATGGACATGACGTTTCCCATGAGCATGCATGATTTATAAACGCATATGTTATATGGTTTATGATGAGTAAAATGTGAGCTAGATTATTTGTACTCTAGTGCAAGTGGGAGACTGAAGGAGATATGCCCTAGAGGCAAATAATAAATAGGTTTTTATTGTCATATCTCAATTAGTTTATAATAGTTTCATATTGTGCTATAACTATACCGAGTAGAAACATTGGTACAGGTGTGGTATGAAACAACCAAGTCCCTAGTAGCCTCTATTCATACTAGTTCGTTGGTCATGAGGATGATCTGGGTTTCAAGATCATGGGCATTTATACCAATTGACAACGGGGTCATATCATTGGAGAATGATGTGATGGGCATTCCTTGAAGGATTGCAACACGATCAAGTTATATAGTTCATTGTTGCAACAGCTAAAACTAGACTCATATTCCTTAGACCGTGAGGCTATATCAATCACTGTCTCCCAAGAGTGCATAGGTAGCATCAAGCGTCACTTGGTAATACAGTGATTATAAAGGTGTGTTCAGGTACTCGGAGGAACCGTAGAGGCAATATATGTCAAGAGCGGGTTTTGTTCACCCACATGACGGGTAAAGATACATACGGCCAGCTTGGTCAGATTACATCCATAAATGTTGCAACATGTGACTCGGTCATAGGGATGTAATATCACGTCAGCAAGAAAACAGAACTTGTTGTTAACGAGATTAAACAAGGTATGGGATACTAATGATCAGATCTCGGACATGTCGTATCAAGAAATAAAAGGAAATTGGATGTCACATTTACCGGTTCAAACGAAATTGTCATCAGGAATGCATAGGGGTCACATGGATATCCCTGGTCCCTTTGTTGATCATTGATATAGATCATGTCTAGAGCATTCTCGAGCCCTGAGGGGATACACTTAAGGGTACGATGAGAGCGATCATTCGTAAGATGGAATCACAGTAGAGAAAGAGTAAGCCGAAATTGTTCCGCGAAGAGATCCGAAGTTGTTCGGAGAAAGAATAAAGGAAAAGACCAGAAACGTGTTTTCGGGTAAATGGGAATTTGAATATATATTTATTATATGTTAATTATGAATTAATATATTCTAAATAATATTTAAATTAAGATTTATAAAATCAACTTTCATATTAGGCCAAATCCCTGGAGGGAATTAGCGTAAGAGAAAATCTGCAGAAAAAGGAAAAAGAAACAGCTGAGAAAATCAGCCCCTACGGTTAGTGGGCCTGGCAGCCCACATAGGCGGGCAAGCAGTGGCTGCGCACCGCCCAGGCAGCGTGGAGCTGGACTCTACCCCGGGCAGTGTTGTGCCTTGTCGTCAGGGCAGCCCACCTAGGCTGGCCGCCTCGCCTCGCTGGCCGCTGGCTTGCTGGGCCGCGGGTGAGCGCCGGTCCACCCGGGCGCTGGCGACAGCAGCTGCTGCGCTAGGCCACGGGGGCACTGGCCGCCCACCCGGCCTCACGAGCCAGCCGGCCGGCTCTGGCTGCTGCTCACCCCTGTGAGTTGTTGGCTGCTTGTTGGGCTGGCGGTTTTGGCCCAACCGGCCAGGACGAAAATTCCTGGGGATTTTCCTTTACTAATAGTCCCATATGGCTAACCTAATAGGGAGGACACACCCCCTCCGCCTATATAAAGGGATGCCCATGGGTGGGATTAATGACACCAATATTTGGAGAAGTCCTTTGGTTGACTTTCTCCTTCCCCCTCTCTCTATACCTTGTGACCATGGCCCCAAGTCTAGGCTGTGCAAATGAGACACACGTACAGCACGTCATTACGCTCCAGAGATTCCTAGCGGGATATCAACTTCCGCACTCCCAGCGGGATCGGGGAGACGGAGGTCTCATCGTCCACCGGATGTGTACGAAGACACGAGGCGCAACACTTGGGGCGCTTAAATGTCATGAGCCGGAGCTGCTGCACGATGAAGATGGAGCAAGGGGTGACCTACGAGGAGCTTCGCGACCTTGAGGTCGGCTACGAGTACGACTACGTCAACCATGTTCCTCTCGGAACATTAACCGCATATGGTCTATAAGGGTATGTATTCTCTATGCATCGGCCGTTACCGCATTACTACATAGATAGATACTAGGCAGTTTTGGGCGTTCCAATGTAGGAATTTTTTGTTTTCTGCTGCGGATCCCCTTCACAATGCGGTTAGCCAAACAAGTGCAAATTTTCTGAAATCCTAAAATGCATGGAACTAAACGACTCGAGCTTGTCTTCTCAACCCCTAGGGAAATGAGAATACATGGAACGAAATGAATGCTCATTTTGGCACGAGAGCTTGCATCGCCGTGCGCAGCTTTCGTGGAGCCATGATCTCTAGGTGCGAGCAAATGGCACGAGCAACCAAACACGCCCTACAAGGCCCTGAGGCCACTGGATATGGAGCGGACCGGCGGCGTCATCGACGAGGGGATGAAACCCTAGATGGGTTTAGCTGCCGATCCTCAGGGGCTGTCTCAGGAGGTACATACCGGTTCAGCTCTTATATGATGTTGGCTCTACTTAACTTGTCCTCCCAAAATTTTAAACTTAACTCAACAATATTTTGATCAAACAAACATATGTTGCATAGATTAAAACCATAGTTCGGATACATTAAAACCAAACTAAAATAAACTAGAGATCAAACTCAACTCGAAATTAAATTAAACTAGATACCTATCTAGGATGAATCCAAGATCTAGTCGATGAACATGATGGGCATGTCGGCGTGGATGATGACGGGCTTCAGTGTGAGGTCTTCAGGCACATGTTGGCACTTTTCCTCATCCTCGGAGTTAAGAGGTCTGACTGACTTGTGGAGGAACCACCCCGACTAGCTCGGCAGCGAATAAACTCTGCTGATCAAACTCGTGCTGCCGCGAGAACACATTGTCCCACTTCAGCCAGTTCCAGCTATTACATGCACACGGACATCGCCGGTGAGAGGTGGCAGCACGGGAACCATGTTTGGGTTCAAGTGCAACCCGAGTGGCATCTTCACATATGACGATGCAGAGTCGTATACACTATTGAGGTGTCACTCCTTGACCTTGGTGATGGGGTGGGCACTCGTGCACCGCCTCCTTCTTCTTGGTCGACGTAGTGGTGCCCGTCGTGCGGGTTTGGGCGGGACGAGGAGATTCCCCC
Source organism: Avena sativa (assembly GCA_916181665.1). Classification (NCBI taxonomy): domain Eukaryota; kingdom Viridiplantae; phylum Streptophyta; class Magnoliopsida; order Poales; family Poaceae; genus Avena; species Avena sativa. The sequence goes on along the minus strand of OV702289.1, from coordinate 577,680,879 downwards.
GCCGTGTGGCCAGGAAGACGAGCTTCCCCCGCCGTGCGGACACATGCGGGATGACGATCTTGCCACACCATGTGGGCGGGATTACAAGCTCGGTGGCGGTGACCCTCGATGCCTGGAGGAGCGGAACCAGTTGGGCAACGTGTGGAAGTTAGATCCATGGTCGTCTATGGAGTGGATATGCGGCCAAGAGAGCTATCTATACAAGGGCTAGATTTTGGTTGTGTTGGATATGGAGCAATTCAATGACAACCACGATAGAAAAATGGCACAAGTGTGGCATCGGGTGGCCCATAGGTAGGTTGAGGGCAAACACGGTGGACCGCAGGCAACGTCCTCCTGACCCCATCAACCCCAATTTTAGGGCCAGTTTGGGGGGAAATGGGTTATACGCGGGGAGGACATGATTTGGAGGGAATGTCCTAATGAGAGAATCTCCATCGGTGCCCCCAAAGCCGGTCCCCAACGGTCTTTGGGGGTTGAGGCCAAAAACGGCGCACCAGTGCATCCCAACCGCTACCGGTAGATTGGGTCGCCCTCCAATCGTTTGACACTCCCTTGCCACCCCAGCATGTTGGGGCTACTGGCAAGGCGCACTAGGTTGGATTGGTCGCTCCAAGCCCCTTGTCAGCGACCAAAGAAAACCCTCGTCCACTCTGCACCACTCGTTTTTTCCTCCCACCCAGGGAATCTGCCTCCATCGTCGCCGCCCAACTCCTATGCACTAGCTCGCCAAATGTGGCACCTGCTCACCGTTAGATGGTGTTGCTCTTTCGCTGTCGAGCCGACAACGTGGGCTGTTCCACCAGGCGCACACCCTTTGAACAGTGGACGGTCATCCATAGCTCACGTGAGAGGGCAGTCGCGTCGGCCGTGCCCTAGAGTCAGCGCGGCTCTCTGGTATTTCAGCGTCGGTTTCGAATGAACCAGGAGTTCTTCATAAAGATTGTGCAATGCGTGCGAGAGTTTGATCCCTACTTCATTTGCAATAAGGAATGCACCTGATTGGTAGGTTGCACCTTTGTCTAGGAATGCACGGCTACACTGAATTGTCTAGCATATAGAGCTCCTCTAGATACACAAGATGACTACTTGCGCATGTCCGAGCCCATCGTATTTGAGTGTGTGTACAGGTTTTGTCATGCTATAGCTGCGTACTTTGGGCCAGTTTATATGAGAGCACTAAATGAACAAGACACAACTTTGATATTGACATAGAATGCATCTAGAGGATTTCCTGTGATGCTTGGAAGCATCTACTACATGCATTGGAGATGGAAAAATTGTTCATTCGCATAGCAGGTGATGTCTACGCACTTCTATTCTTGTAGACAGTTGTTGAGCCTCCAAGTGCAGAGGTTTGTAGAACAGCAGCAAGTTTTCTCTTAAGTGGATCACCCAAGGTTTATCTAACTCAAGGAGGAAGTGGTCAAAGGTATCCCTCTCAAGCAACCCTGCAAACTTGTCGGGTGTATAGGTGCACTAGTTCGGCGAAGAGATAGTGAAATACAAGTGGTATGGATAAAAGGAAACGGTGCCAGAAAATAGCTTTGATGACGTGGAAGAGACTAAAGGCAAACTGAAATAAAGATGGCAACAAGCAAATATATAACAGATCTAGTTGGAAGCGGTGTTTCAATGCTTAGAAACAAGGCCTAGGGATCATACTTTCACTATTGAACACTCTCATATAAATATCTTCTCTTTATGATACTACTCTGAACTACTCTTCAGTTAGACACTCTAATCCATGGTAGGGCTATAACAGCACTCCTCAAAGTCCGCTTTCCCCATCTAGATAACCCCACACTATCACCTTGAGCACTAGATGGTTCCAACAAACACCACAATTTCATAGAGACATCCAACTCCAACATAACAAGTATTTGTAATCTCTAGCCTAAGTGCCACCATGGTGTGCACGCTGTCACTTTCACACACATGGTGAGAGCAGAGATCTATTAAAGTACTTGAGTAGCAAGGTAGATCTACTTGATTACAAAGCTCATGATCACAATATGATCATGCATAGAGAGAGAGATGAACACATAGCAACCAGTAGAACCCTTAGCCTCGAGGAAGAACTACTCCCTCCTCATCATGGGAATCAGCAACGGTGATGGAGATGGTGGTGGAGATCGATGGAGATGGCTCCGGGGGCACTTCCCCGTCCTGGCGGGGTGTCGGAACATAGACTTTCTGTCCCCCGAATCTCCCCTTCGGTGGTGGTGGTGTTGTGGAACTTTTCGTGGCTGGAGGCTGGATGATTTACGGATTTTGCATCGGGAGGCATCTTATAGGCGAAGAGGCAAGGTCGGTGGGCGGCTAGGGGGCCCACACCATGCCCTGGCGCGGCCTAGGGCTTCCCGTGCCAAGGGGGGTGTGGCCACCCTATGGCCCCTCTCCGGCTCGTCTTCTGGCTCTGTGAGTCTTCCGGTAAAATATCGACTTTGGATTTTGTCCGGTCCAATTTCAAGAATATTGATTTTCTGACTTTCTAAGAACCAAAAATAGCAGAAAACAGGCAACTGGCACTGTGGCATCTTGTTAATAGGTTAGTCCAAGAAAGTGTATAAAAATACCTCAAAGTGTGGACAAAACATAAGAAAGTAGATATAAAACAAGCATGGAACATCAAAAATTATAGATATGTTTGCAACGTATCAACATCCCCAAGCTTGACTCATGCTCGTCCTCGTGTAGGTAAGTGATAAAAAGAATGAATGATTTTTGAGGTGACATGCACCATCATAAACTTGATCAAAGTATTTGTAAAACATTGATAGCTGGGCTCATAGTACTTCAACATAGCATGAAAGATAAAGTTCGAACAATAAGACATATCAACTATGTTGTAACATGAAAAGGCACAAACAAAAGATTCATGATTAACAATGCTTTGCAAGATGTTTGTTTGTTTCACATAAAGAAAACATAGCATAATGGCATTCAGCTTGTCCCTCATAGAGTAGCAAACATAAATGCATAGGACACCTTCAAAGTTCATAAGGGTGACTAGATACAAATAGTTTAAGAACAAGCAATATCAAAGTTATGCATCAATCAACAAGTCTTGGGACAATGCACATAGAACTAAGAATGGCCACTATGCTCTCAAAATAGGTGCATAAAGATAGAAGGTGGAGACTCAACATAAAAGTAAAAGAAAGGCCTTCATAGAAGGAAGTAGGGATTCAAGTCTCATAAAGAGCTTCCAAAAATTATGGTACTTATTAGCTTTCAGCTCTCATTGCCCCTATCATAAGCATCTTGAAGTGATTAAGGTTAAAGTGAACAAACTATGGAGTATATGCTTGACAAAGTATAAGTTGGAAATCTCATGTCCCTTGAATACGAGGGCCGCTCCTCATGCTACTCAAGTTTAGTTACCGGTAAGTTCTTGTCATAGTAAGTACATGTGTATCATAGAGAACCGCCAACGGGGTACCCCTTGCCTGATGATACGGAAGAATCCCCATATCAAAATGATAAGGCAAGCAGACAATGAGCATCTCAGCAATCTTCTTATTTACCATGGGAAAATGGTGCTTTTTTCTATCTTTCCTCTTTTCTCATATCCCTTTTTTTCTTTTTCTCTTTTTCTCAATATCTGACTCTTTTTTATAAGAAGAATGCTTCATAGACAACTCATTATGGTTACGCTGCAGGTTTCCACCATGATAGCATGTATTAGACCGGCGGCCCACACATTTCTCTAACACACATACATAACTCCATGGACTTACAAGCTCCCCTTTCATTTCACACCGACGACATCCATAGATAAAAGAGCATGATATCAACTAGGTACAAAGTTCAAGTGCAATGTTGAAAGCGTTCCCCATGATAGCATGGTTCTGCTAATCTCAAACATACAAGTGCAAGCATATGCAACATAGACGACACAATGGTTCAAGTTTATTAATGGAAAGAAAAGAAAAGTGTGCCATCAAGTTCGTGAGATCTTTAATCACTAGTTTTCTCATAACAAGTTTAATTCAGAAGGTAGATAAAAACATGAATATACTTGGAATAGCAAATGCTAATAGGTAGGTACGGTGGACTCTTTGGAATAACTTGGTTTTAGGAGTTGGATGCATGAGGGGAACTCATACTTGGTTATGGAGGCTAGCAAAATACTGGGAGCGACCAACTAAGAGAGTAATAATGGCCATAATCATGCAGAGCGACAAAACATCATTAATCAAAGTATAAAGTGATATTACAAGTCGAAAACTAAAAGATCATAAAGGATATGGTGACTTGGGATAGTCATAACATGGTGTGAGCATGCGCCAAGTCAACCCAAATAAAGCGTCAAAGGAGAATACCACAATACTATGCTTTAATATGCTAAAACAACGCATGATTCTTTCAAGGCACATTAAGCAATCTCAATTGTTTATAACAAGTCATGCTACAGCAATAATCACTAAGCATAAAGCCAAAACAATATCAAGTATGACATGATAAAGTCTAAGTCACAGTCAAAAACTAGCTCCTTTTATATCACTTAAGCATGAACTTTCCTACTATTTTCCAACACCAAACCAAACTATTTGAAAACCAATGCATGAAAGAGGGGGTCCAACCAATTTATTCAGCAAACTAAGAAAACCAAGCAAACGAAAAACCAAAATGAAAAAGAAAAAGAAGACGCTCTAAGAACAACACAATTGTGCATGAAACAATAAAAATGAAGTGTTTGGAAGAAACCTGGGATTTTTATTGATGAAGAAGGGGATGCCTTGGGCATACCCAAGCTTTGATGCTTGTACTTCTTGGATATTTCTTGGGGTGACACGGGTGGCATCCCCAAGCTTGAGCTTTAGTCCATTCTTCATCTCATTACATCATTCTCTCCATACATCTGAAATTTTTCCTTCATACAAAACTTCACACAATCTTCATTAGCAACATTAGTGTACTCAAGATAATAACTCTTTGGGTTCAGTTTCAACACCAATAAAACTTTCATTAAAACACAAGCTACTGTATCACTTCCCTAAAAAATCTCAATTTCCCCAAAAAGAACCCAAAAAGGAATCAACAAGAAGCAAATGCAAATAATGGCAGAAATCTGTCAAAACAGACTAGTAGGTAAAAACCATTTTTTTCGAAGACTTTATGTTGCTCAAATCAAAACATGATGAACTAATTAAAGTTAGATAACAAACTGGGGCAGAAGCACAAAAATTCACGCCTCAAAACAACGTACAAAGATTTTACACGAATTTTTACGGTGAAGCACAGAAATCTGCTTCGGGACAGCAACTTTCCCAATCATTACTTCTCTCTCATTAGAGGTTACTCTTGGCACAAAAATCAAATAAAAAGGATAAGGAGACGTTATTACTAAAGCAATAACTTCCAAGACTCATCTAAAACTTTTGGGTTATCTCCCAATAAGTACTTTTCTTTAACGCCTTTAAGTTAGGCTTGATAGTTTGAGAAGATGCTCACATAAGAAATATGAATTGAAGTAAAAGAGAGCATCAAGAAGCAAATTCAAAACACATTTAAGTCTAACCCACTTCCTATGCATAGTAATCTTGTAAAGAAACAAGTCATAAAAGCACAAAGCAACAAGCATAGTAAAGCAAAACAAGTGCAACTTCAAGACTTTCAACATAAAGAGGGGAAACTTAATATTATTGAGATGCATAAAACCATGTTTCCCTCTCTCATAATAACTTTCAGTAGCATCATAAATAAAATTAACAATATAACTATCACATAAAACATTCTTATCATGAGCCACATGCATATAATAATTATTACTCTCCACATAAGCATAGTCATTCTTATTAATTATAGTGGGAGCAAATTCAACAAAATAGCTATCATTATTATTATCATCACCATAATCATCAAATATAGGAGGCATATTGTAGTCATAATTAATTTCCTCCTCAATAATAGGTGGACTAAAAATATCATATTCATCATTGTAATCATCATATATTGGAAGTTTGGTATCATCATAAGCAATAGAATAGCTATCTTCCAAAGTTGGGGAACTAAAAAGATCATTTTCACAAAAACTAGCTTCCCCAAGCTTAGACTTTTCCATAGCATTAGCAATAATGGTGTTCAAATAATTCATACTAATAACATTGCTATTAGCATGCAAATAAAGTTCCATATGTTTTTCAATTTTCTCTACAAACACTTCATGTCCTAACTCAAGATAAATACTATAAAGCTCTCTAATTTTTGTTGTTGTTTTCCATTAAGCCTAACTAGTGAAAACAAGAAACAAAAAGACAAAATTACAAAATCTAAAGGAAATAACTTTGAGCATTCACACCGGAGGATGTGAGTACATTTTACCTTACCTCCCCGGCAACGGCGCCAGAAAATAGCTTGATGTCTAGGCACTTCTATTCTTGTAGAAAGTTGTTGGGCCTCCAAGTGCAGAGGTTTGTAGAACAGCAGCAAGTTTTCCCTTAACTGGATCACCCAAGGTTTATCGAACTTAGGGAGGAAGTGGTCAAAGGTATCCCTCTCAAGCAACCCTGCAATCAAGATACAAGAAGTCTCTTATGTCCCCAACACACCCAATACACTTGTCAGGTATATAGCTGCACTAGTTCGGTGAAGAGATAGTGAAATACAAGTGGTATGGATAAAAGGCAACGGTGCCAGAAAATAGCTTTGATGGCGTGGAAGAGACTAAAGGCAAATTTAAATAAAGATGGCAGCAAGCAAACATGTAACAGATCTAGTTGGAAACGGTGTTTCAATGCTTAGAAACAAGGCCTAGGGATCATACTTTTACTAGTGAACACTCTCATATAAATATCTTCTCTTTATGATACTACTCTGAACTACTCTCCGGTTGGACACTCTAATCCATGGTCGGGCTATAACAACACTCCTCAAAGTCCGCTTTCCCCATCTAGATAACCCCACACTGTCACCTTGAGCACTAGATGGTTCCAACAAACACCACAATTTCATAGGGACATCCAACTCCAAATATAACTCATAACAAGTATTTGTAATCTCTAGCCTAAGTGCCACCACGGTGTGCACGCTGTCACTTTCACACACATGGGGAGAGCAGAGATCTATTAAAATACTTGAGTAGCAAGGTAGGTCTACTTGATTACAAAGCTCGTGATCACAATATGATCACGCATAGAGAGAGATATGAACACATAGCTACCGGTAGAACCCTTAGCCTCGAGGAAGAACTACTCCCTCCTCATCATGGGAATCAGCAACGGCGATGAAGATGGTGGTGGAGATCGATGGAGATGGCTCCGAGGGCACTTCCCCGTCCCAGCAGGGTGCCAGAATAGAGACTTTTTGTCCCCTGAATCTCCCCTTCGGTGGCGGCGGCGCTGCGGAACTTTTCATGGCTGGAGGCTGGATGATTTAGGGTTTTTGCATCGGAAGGCATCTTATAGGCGAAGAGGCAAGGTCGGTGGGCGGCCAGGGGGCCCACACCATGCCTTGGCGCGACCTAGGGCTTCCCGCGCCAAGGGAGGGTGTGGCCACCCTGTGGCCCCTCTCCGGCTCGTCTTCTAGCTCCGTGAGTCTTCCGGTAAAATATCGACTTTGGCTTTTGTCCGATCCAATTTCGAGAATATTGATTTTCTGACTTTTCTGGAACCAAAAACAGTAGAAAATAGGCAACTGGCACTGTGGCATCTTGTTAATAGGTTAGTCCAAGAAAGTGTATAAAAATACCTCAAAGTGTGGACAAAACATAAGAAAGTAGATATAAAACAAGCATGGAACATCAAAAATTATAGATACGTTTGCAACGTATCAGCAGGGTATGTACAGAGGCCGTACTAGAGAATGCAGCATGGTACTAGAGGTTGTGGCAGATTATGACTTATGGATTTGACATGCTTTCTTTGGCATGGCTGGATCTCACAATGATATCATGCAGGCATCTCCGGTATTTGGCAAATTAGCTAAAGGTCATTCGCCGGTGGTGAACTATGTGGTCAATGGCAGGGAATACACCAAAGGATAATACCTAACAGATGGTATTTATCCTAGATGGACCACCTTCGTGAAGACAATTTCCGAACCTCATACTGATGCGAGAGCTTGGCTTTCGAAGTGCCAAGAGGCTTGCGGGAATGATGTTGAACCAACATTTGGTGTGTTCCAAGCTCAGTTTGTTATCATCAGATAACCTAATATTACCTAGATAACTTCTCAAATGTGGGAGGTGATGAATGCACGTGTGAGCATGCATGATATGATCATCAAGAGTGAGTTTGGTGCTCAAGTGGTTGATGATCGGCCGTTTGAACACATGGACCCTCTCGTCAATGTCAATCATGAGGTCCGAGTTGAGTTCGGTTCTTTTCTGGCCATGCATCAAGAAATCCGCGACGAACGGGTTCATTCACAGCTACAAGAAGATCTTGTGAAGCATTTGTGGGAGTTGAAAGGGAAAAAGGAAAGGAAACATCCAACGGACCCGCCCCCGGCTTTGATCTATTCAAACTATTTAAATTGTTGTGTGAACAATATTTGATTTTGTTGTAATAAACTAGAGTTTACTGAAATTGTCATGATTCAAATATGTAAAATAGCCGAATTTGATCGTTGGGGCTCCCATGTGAGGCGGCTTCCCCAACCCCGCCGATAGTTTTTTTTGAACCCAGGAGCGCCCCGAAGGGCGTAGAAGCTTTCATTAAAACTAGACGGTGGTGTATAGTTTATCACAAAGGACCCCATAAAATTGAAAATTACACATAGGTCCCTGGTAAATGCAGAAAGGACCCTCCTGATAGATAAACCAACGCCATCGAGTCCTTCTCTCTCCCCTCCGTTGAGTGCGAGGCTAGTGACGCCGCCGCCGGGCACCGAAGCGGGGACGAACCACTTGCTTCGGAGGCGGCGGTGAACGCGGCGACCATCCTCAGAAAGAGCCTCCGGTTGGAGGTTGCTGATTTGCCGGAATTCTTTGCCGGCTCGGATGACGAACGGCGTAAGCGTCGCCGATGTATTGCTCTTGCACGGTGAAAAAGCTCCTCTACTCCTGCGTCGTCATGCCTCGAATCTTCGCCTTCGTCGATGATGAGAAACAACCGGCCCCATGCCCCACTCCTGCCACGGGTGGGCAAGGGCCAGCGGAAAAGGAGACGTCGCTAGAGATCGCGGCTCAACGGCAGAAACCCACCAGCCTCCCTCCGCCTGCCGACGCCCGCCTCCGCCTCTACAGAACCGCTCCCTCCCTCGCCGCCACGGCCGACCAAGGGAGCAGATGAAGAGGACGGATCCGGACCGCCAGGGCGGCCGCGCTTATTGATCGGGTCCCAGCCGAGCTCCCGTCATCGCCCCCACCTTGGGAGTTCGCCGTCGAAGCTCCGCACCCTTCCACCGATGCCGCGCCACTGCGTCGGAAGAGAAGAGCCCCATGAGATCTTATTTAAGGAGATGTCTGGCCGCTGTAGATCTCCGCCGCACCACCCCCGCCGGAGAAGTACGCCGAGAAAGGCAACCACCACGGCGAGCCAGAGCAGATCTCGGTGCTCCGACCACCTACTCCTAGACGCCACGATGGGACAAAAGACACTAAACCTAAACCTACTATATAGAGGAGACGGCCGGCCGTTCCCCCACCATCGCCTCCGGGCGGCCCGGCCGCCGGAGAGGAAGGGGAGAGGGGCCGGTAGGCGGCGACGGACTCTAAAAGCGCGTGGAGAAAGGGGAAGGACTCTCTACCCCGCCGATAGTTTGGACAGCCTTTTCCAAAGCAAACATCGGCGCCTTTGCGGTCACTGGTAGTGGTAGGGGGGCGCCAGTGGAGAGCATCTGAGGGTGGGATCTCTCATCACGTATTCGCATCCAGATCGAGCAAGCCACGGAATTGTACCCGGTCCCGTGTGAGCAACCGAGTCGGCGACACACCATCTCAAACTGAGTTAGTACAGTAGTAATAAGTGTGGTTAAAACGTTGATGTCATGTCCCCGATCCAACAAACAGGAACACAGAAACGTGTAAACTTCCTTGTAGTTAGCCTCTCTATATCTTTCCTTTGAAGATTCAAAGTGGTGTTCTCAGCAAGTATTCAGAAAAAAAAACATGAGCTAATAACTAGCACCCTGCAGGGAGCGATAGCAGTTGCGGTGTGTCACGATCTGTTCAAAAGGCACCGACCAAATCGAATTTAGTTTCAACTTCCCCAATTGCTTTTTGCGGTGCGAGATGGATGACAGATTGACAGCAAGCTAACAGTCGAAAAAAAAAGGGAGAGGTCATCACTTTTACTGCGGCCTGCTGCTCGTGGAGTACCGACGACGAGAAGCACAAGAGTACAAGCACATGGACCGATGTGGCGCAGAAGCTTCAGCCTAATAATTTACAGAGCACGTTTACATCCAGGTCCATTCATTAAACAGAAACTACTAAAACACCCCCCAGAACTATTGAACTCTGAACAAACCAACCAGCCAGAGCCAGTCACCCCCGAGATGGATGGATCGATCCATCGACTCTACCTACCCACCGAGCGCCAGGGACCCCGGTCAGCCGCCCCTAGTCCGCTACTCGTCGTCGTCTCCGCCGCCGCCGAAGAAGGCGGAGCGGTAGTAGAGAAGGGCGAGGATGAGGAGCAGCATGAGCGCGACGCCGATGGGGGATCCCCCGACGCGGTGCACGGCGTCGGGCGAGCCGCCGAAGGCGAAGACGTCGGAGAGCGCGGCGGCTCCGCGGTCGGAGGAGAGGAGGCGGATGAGGAGGAGCAGGCACACGGGGAGGAGGAGCAGGCCCACGGGGCTGAGAAGCTCCGCGATGGCCTCCGTGATCGCCTCGCCGCCGTCGCCCAGGAAGAGCGGGCCCGCCACCACCAGCCCCACCACCACCGCCAGCAGCAGCCCGTGCGGCGCCCCGCGCGGGCCCCCGTAGTACTGCTCCTCCGCCACGCCAGCCATTGACATCGCCTTCGCCGCCGCTCGCCTTGCCTTGCCTTGCCTTGCTACCTCTTCCTCTTCTCAGCTTCTCTTGCCTGCCTGGGCGGTAATGGTGTTGTAGTGTGGTAGCTGTTGCTGGAGCTTTTAGAGCGGGGGGAGGAGTGAAGAAGTGTGAGGGTGTGAAATGATGGAGTAGCGAGAGATAGGCATGTGATGGGGAGGGGTGGATCACATGAAGGAAAGCGGTGGGGTGGTGGGTCACTGCCAGTAGGCTCCACCAGCGGTGTGTTTTATTAGGGTGGACCCGCGCGCAGCGGCATGGTCTGCGTGCCAGGTCGCTGGGGGCGGGCAGATCGGAGCGTAGCCGTTCGGAGCCAAACCGGCGCGGTGGCGAGCCAAAGGTTCGCGTCAAAGATTTCCTTTTCGCGGCGGAGTAGATTGTACAATCGTGCGCAGTAGAAATCGCCAATCATGCGGCTTGTTTATCGTCGGTCGTATAGCATGTTATTTTCCTGCAAATATGATTTTGCGCAGTCGTATATACACGCTAGAGTTTTCTGGACGATGGTGTTGTGGTTAGGCATTTCTTCAAAACGAGAGGTGAAATCCGTGTTTGATCACGGGATAATTGTGAGGATTATGTTCTTGCAGTGAGACAGAAGGGAGTACGAAATGACATTGACGCGTAGGTCAGGGACCATCAAGAGCTATTCAATCGTTCTCGGATGCCAACACTTTACCATCAGGCACCAGCCTCATTTTCTTAGTGTTTAGAAAGCAGCAGAGAGCTGTGTTTATAGGAGCGACCTCCCTGCTCGTTGATCTGACTAATAACTGTACAAAAAAGAACATTAACCTTCACCCACGGACTCTACCTCCTGATTTGTCTCCTTCAGTTTGGTCGTTGTATTTTCGTTAACTCTTCACATACTATTGGCTTGAGAAGATCGGGGATTTGATTGCCACAGCTCGTTTCGTTTGTAGGCGGGGCGCGGACGAGAGTTCCCACTGGCCACCGCATGTTTTTTAATCGACACCTGCATCTTAGAATCTCCAGGGAAGCTACTCACTCATTACCTGCACACGCGCAAGTGGGGCCGGAACTAGCACTTCTCGCCTGTCAGAGCCGACACCATAACATGGTAGAACGATCGGGAAAGAGAGACGAAACCTTTCAGTTCGTAGATCCAAACCGCGAGAGAGAGAGGTTATTATATATGTCTCCCGCCTGCTGCAGGATCTCTCGGATTCCCTCGCCCTAAATTCACGTGGCAACTGCTAATCGGGGATCCAGTCGATCGGAGGAACGGATTACTCCTTTTGCTGCAGGTTAAACTATGCGTGAAACTGCGGCCTAGCGACAAAGAGAGCGATCACACTGGAAGTGCAGAATGATCTTGTGAGGACAGAAGGAAAACCCGGCTGCTGTAAAATGTACAGAGATACCATGGTAGCAATTCCCAGCAAACGCTCTACTTGTTATTAGTTCCTTGACAGAGCCAACTGAGATGCTATGTCTCGATGCTAACCTGACATGGATTGATTCTTAATTCTGAAGGTTCTCATTCCAATCTGTAGCAGAATCCTAAGATAGGGGAAGGAAGGTCAACTCCTTACACTTCAGAAGTAGAAGTCAACTCTTTGCCTTCTCGACTGCCAGCATCAAGACAAGCGGTTACCTCAGAGCAACCCTAGGAGAAAATCCTAATATTGTGAGACGAGAGTAAAAAGTTAACTAAACTCAAGAGCATGGCAAACAAAGAACGTCGTTGGAGAGTGCCCAAAATATATCGCAGATTGTGGAAACTCTAACCCGCAGTTTCTGAACTCGCTTCAGCAGTTCAGCTGCTGCGAGAGAACAACCTAAAGCCAAGTGGCTCTTTGCCTGTTTGGAGCCTTACACTAGCAAGCAAAGGTAAACTACATGTTAGTAAAGGAAGCCTTTACTATCTGGACCAGTACCCACGAAATTTTTGGATCGACACCAGCTAGTGGTGAGGCATATTGTAAGGCAAAACTGAGGTGAATACATACTGTCTCATGTTACAGAGCTAAGAAACTTCCAGATTCGACCAACTGAAGCACATGAAGGATTATAATTGCACATGAGCATTATCCCTCTCTTTGAATACAAGCTCTGTACTATGCTTTCTGAAGGATCAACCAAACCTAGATTTGTGTCGTTCCAGATACAGTTTTTGGCAATCGTTCTGAGGCTGCTGGTCAGAGCACCTCTTGAGCTCATCTAGCCTACTACTCTTCATCCCCTGAATCGTCCTCGGACCCATCCTCCAGCTCCATCAAATCATCCGCGTCTTCCATCTCTTCCTCCTCTTCTCCATTCTTCGCGTCTTGTTTTCCAACTGTATGACAAAGCATTCAAGTTCAGGACGAAAAATATCTAATAGACGTTTGGGGTTTCAGGGGGACTCTGCGGTAACAAAAACTCACCAGATTGAGGGTACAGGACGTCGCCCGAGCACAGCCCAGATTCAACTTTAACTAAGCGCATGGTCATTCTTGGTCCGATCTCCTGGAGTCTGATGGCACTTTTTCTGGATGCTTTGTTCAGTTTGTCTACGTCACTTGCTAGACTTATGGTTGCAGCTTCATCATCTGGTTCACTTTCGGATCCATATCCAGCTCTTCAAGTAAACAAAGGGAGAATATTATACAGACATAACTTGGGGAACAGTAGGTTTTGGTTCGTTGCAAATGACAGAAATGACGTGCAAGTTATCTAATCGCAAGGTATCAAACCATTGAACCAACTGGTCAGAGAACAATGAACTATTGACTTAAATTGTAAAAGGAACAAGTGCAAGTTAACTACAACCATTTTGCATTTTAATTTGCATCTGAAAAGTGAAAACACAGAATAACATTTATCTCCAATATTAGTTTTGTTACATTCTTTAATAAATCCTAAATATCCAAGTAAATTAAAGGGAAAAACACCAGTTAGTCATCCAACATTTTGAAGTGGAATTGGAAGATGTACATACTTGCTGAAGAAACCTATTTGTAAATTACAAACTCCATAGGAGGCTGGCAATGGTTTAAAAGCAAGGGAATATCTTCTAACTTTCAGATTGCACAAGGGAAAAATGGACAGACAGGGACGGGGCATATTGTACAAAAGGAACACGAGGAATAGTATGTTTCTTTGCACAAAACTGGACAAACCAGGCAATAATGTTCAAATTGTCGCTGATGTGTAATATTAAAGTTTTCCATCTCAAGCACTAGACAGGTCACGTCTTGTATAGCTGAGTCTTCGTTCCATCCTTAGATATAGGGTGTCAAGCGGCACCCGCATAACAACCCGCGAAGCAAAATATAGGCAAAAAGGGGTCTAGAAAGTTAGTAAAATTAAAGAAGGGCTAGTGAAAAAGTAGTGCCGCAACCCGCCCCGCTTGACGCCCTACTTAGATATCAAATCTCTTTTTATAACATCTTGAATAGGTGTACAATTGACTTGGAAGACAGGCATATTAATAGTAGAAATCCAATTAGAGACTATGATCTTCATATAAGGCTCATAATGTTTTCATGCATAAGAAAGGCATATAAAAACTCAGCCAGATAAGTCATGTCGAATTTTGGCAAATTGTCTCATATTTACATACTTCCTGTACGCTAGATCGAAGGCATCCATTGAACAATTAAACTGTTGGAACTTTCTAGTATATACTAAAGCATAGGAGGTTTTTTGGTTAAATTTGAATCTAAATTTTGGATTTAATCTTAAGAAATAATTCCTATTCTAGATGGCATATGCCAACAAATATCATATCATAGTATTAATGTGTGTAAAAACATATCAATACTATGCTGGCACAGATCCAAGAAGATTATACGGTGTTACCCAAAAATTTACCACATGCATGGTAACATATCATTGCAAAAGAATGTACGCAAGGTGATTCAGTTCTTACTTTGTCACATAATCACTAACATCTTTAAGGTCCCTTAGGTCTGGCACTTGATTGTTCTGCATGAGTTTTCTAATCTTGCGGCTGACCCCAATAGGCTGGAGCTTGATGGAGTAATGCCGGAAATCGATAAGCTCTGTCTCTTTGTCATACTGTAGCAACAATATTCTTTGACAGGTTGCTAGCTTAACCTACAATTGGAAATACAGCCATTTTAATACACCAGAAAGTAGACATCAAATTCCATCGTGAAGATACCTTGCAGTACTTACAGTCTCTGTATCAATAGCAGGGACCAAATGCCGAAAGAAGGTAACGAAACTCTTGAAAGGCTCGCCTAGACCATTGAAACCACTGAGTACAACCTGTGAACCCATGATTCCACAGAAAGGTGAGTTGAGTATGCAATCAGAAGTACCCTAATACAACAAATAAATAAAATAAAATCCAAATATACCAGAGGAGAGTTCTTGAATATCTCTGCGGGGCACCTTGGCCGCTTCTGGGAGTTTGCGATGTCAGCTGCGAGAGCATATTCCTCAATCTGACAAGTGTAGGTTGGGCCCTGCGGCGACTTGGCGAAGCGCAAGTGCGGTAAACTCTTTGGGTTGGAGAGGATCAAGAAATGCGTCACACCCAATGGGCTGGCAACGTTTACGAAATCCTTGAGGTTGTTCCGCTTCTTCTCCTGTTGATTGTCTCAATGGAAAAGCAATTCGTTAAGAAACGTAATGACCAAATTGATTGATGGAATGGAAGAGGGGGTCGTGAATAGGGACCTTGAGCTTGAGGGCGGTGTAGGGGAGCATGAGCTTGCGGAGGTCCTGCTGGAGGTGTCGGAGCGTGGAGGGGAGCTTGCCGCGCGAGAAGACGAAGCTCTTGGGGATCCTCTCGCCGGTGACCTGGTCGACGTTCGCCATGACGGCCTGCTGTTTCCGCGCCACCGACGCCGGCATCTTCCATTTGCTCGGGCCCCTTCCCTTGCCGCCGCGGCCGCGGCCGCCACCGCCACCTCTGCCGCCGCCGCGCCGCCCGCCGCTGTGGACTCGCGCCATGGTTAGGTTTTCGGCAGCAAACTTGGGAGACGGAGCGTACGGGCCTAGGCGTTGGGGGTTAGGGTTTTGGAGGACTAATAGTTATAATGGGCCGATAAGAAGATGAGCTTGGTTAGTTTTCATGGCTCATCAGCACAGCCCATACGGCCCAGTCAGACACAGACCGCACCCTTCTCTTCCTCCGGTCCTTATAAACAAACACGCTTTGAGCGTCCCATTTTCTCTGGGTGCGGAGTGCGGACTAAGAGCTTCTCTAACCCATCTTTTTCAGGGCCATATCCTTTTATTTGCCCCTCTAATCACCGAAGACGACTCTAATCGAAATCGAAAAAACGGTTAGATGAGCAAATATGGGATACCTCCTCTCTCCCAAATTTCTCGGCCGCCAACTCGACTCCTAAATTTTCCCCTCTCGCCTCGCCGTCGACCCCTCTCACCCAAAACTGCAGGAACTCGTCGTCGGCGCCGGGATTCTCCCCTCCCCCGGCCAGAATGTCACCGAAGCTCGGTTCCACAGTCCCGCCAGACTTTGACGCGACGCCGTCGGAATTGACCCCCGCGACGACTCCGATGCCGCGGAAACGGTTGGGCACCACCGAAAATTTGAGGCAAATTTGTCGATCCAAAGGCAAATTTGGAGCTCTTTTTGGGATTTTTGAATTTATGGTGGATAGAAGAAAATTTTATAGAAAAATTTGTGATCAACGAAGCTCTTGATACCAGTATGTTAGGAGTGACCCCTTAGAGTTGCTCGATCTTTCACGGATCTCCGTGGAAATCGAGGGAAGGCGAGTGGGGTGAGGGAGAGGATTAAAACCACAAACACACACGCGAAGAACACGATGAACACACGATACATGATACAAGCCTATAGCTCACGCCGGCGGCTACTGGTCCGACACAATCCCTAGAATCGGTGGTGGAAAAGAATACTCTCTCTCTAAACGGCACAGCGAGCAGGAGGCTTGGCGAGATCTTGACAACTTGAAGAAGATACACTAACTCTAAGGGGGTGTTTATTTGGGCTTTTGGTGGCTTTCCACTAGAAAAAACGAGAAAAACGGGCCAAACGGCATAGCTACGCGGTGGGCTTCGGCCGAAGTGGTTGGAGAAATAGACTATCCCGGGAAGCACGTCCGGAGGTGCTTCTCGCGGCTTCCCGGGGCTGCGAGCGAAATATTTTCGGCTTTGGACATTTCGTTTGAGGAAATTATGAGAAAACTGCCATCTCGAGCCTCGCCCCGTATAACCACCCAATTGACCGAGGGAACTCCTCCTTGCCGTCATCGCCCGACCCCAGCCGCCCTAGATCGACGCGCCCCCCGACTTGCACCACCGGCCGACCGCTCGACCCTGTCCCGGACCCCCCAACAAACCTCCTCCTCGGTTGCCCCCAGTTCGAGGGCTTCTGCCATGCTTTGGGAAGACGGCGGCGATCTGCTTGATTCCGAGCTCCCGTGGCGACTCCTTCGTCTAGGAGGTAGAGGAAGGCGAGGCAGCGACGGCTCGACGGTCATCTCGGCTCGGGGATGGCCGGAGAGCACGCAACATACAGCCATGGCGTCGGGGAGGAAGCGCGGGCGGGCGAGGCACTAGGGAGCAGCTCGTGCGGGAGGGGGGAGGAGAGGCCGGGGAGGAGAAAGAGAGTAGCGGCTGGTGGCAGAGCTAGGTGGGGGAGGTGCGGGAGTGACGGTGATGCGCGGGGTCGAGGCGGCGTCGCTCAGGTGGAGGACACGAGCGAAATAGAGAGAGAGGGGTGACCGGGTGAGGAAGAGGAAAGGATAAAGTAGAGAGAGGATTTTCTTTTATTTTTTTATTTTTATTTCTCTATTTTTTCTTAACTGAAAATTTTAGTTAGAGAGGAAGAATGCATGCTAAATAAATTGTAGGGACATTACAGACAATTTCTTAGCACACAACCAGACGCCAACCAACTTACCAAACAGTCAAACTTCGAGAAGTAGCTTTCCCTGCACAGCAGCTTTCCCTGCGCAGCAGCACAGCCAGCCAACCACAACCCAAACAAACAGGCCCTAAGGCCTTGTACAACTTAAATGCACTATGCAAAGCTCAAGAGTTTGGGGGATAATTGGTGCTCCTTGTCAAGGAGCATGAGACTAGAATTAGATAGATCCTTAAAGGGGGTTTCTTCTAATTCAATTATCCAACTCTAGGGTTACAATAAGGAAGAGGTAGTCTATATATGGGCCAACAACTAAGAAGGGGCAGTTTGGGAATAAAAGGATAAGTTCTAGATGAATTTGTGGGTACATGGGTCGAAGGCCTAGATGTCGACGCGCAGGCCCATCACTTAGGCCAGAGACTGGGTCTTGGGGCCGAAGACTCCGTTCATGGCGGAGACTCCGGTATTGGGGCAGGAGACTCCGGATTCGTTCCAGAGGCTCGCAGACGCGGTATGGTGCGAGCGAGCCGGAGACTCCAATGTTGTGCGGGCAGAGACACCGGAGTAGGCCAGAGACTCCGGATTTGATGCAAAGATTTCGGATGACTTCCAAGGGCTTGTAGCCGGGCGTTGCACGAGAGGGGGTTGGAGACTCCGGGGTGTCGAGGGCGGAGACTCCGGTCCTGAAGCTGACTTTGCACGTTCTTCTTCCAAGATGGCTTGTCGATGCGTCGGGGCTTCATACATGGGTATACATAGTGCAGTGGCATGAAGTAGCAAGCCATTCATAGGTGTATCAAAGTCACACGAGGAGAGGAGCTAGTTAACCTTATCTTATAGGAGTTTGGCTCGGACACGAGTCCTTGGTCTACTTGGGGGACTTGGTGGTAAGGATGTAGATGCGTCCGTAGGACGGGCTGTATCACCATGTGAAATAATGTTTTTAATCTTGTGTTAGTTTCATTTTGTTTTATTTTGTTTTTAATAAAGAGTGTTTAAGAAGATCATTTGAAGAAATGATAAGAAATGAAGGTAATCTTTGATCTATTGTTTTTCCTAACAACATGGCCATAAGGTACTGCTGTTTTTATAAAGTTTATTTGATGTCATTCTTTTGTTTGCTTAGATGTGCAAAGGCGCGCGAAGCTATTAACTTAATTCCTTAAGTTTTTGAAGCTTACACTGAGATTAACGAGCACTGGTATCACCGGAGGCAATCGTACCACGCGCTCGTACCATATCACGGCAAAAGAAAATGCGAACTTCGATTTTTGTTGATTGATACTGTGTGTTTAACGACCACTGGTACGACCGTAGAGGACCGTATAGTCCCCACGTACCATACCATGAGCAAACATCAACTTTGAGACAAATGTATTGAGGAGATAACGATTAGTAGTATAGGCGTGTACGACCGTACTGCGCCCCTATACCAAGTGCACCGCTGGAGGGATCCGTCGACCCCAAGGTAAGTCACTTGGTACGGACAGGCTCCATCCGTACCACCTGCCCTTACCGCGTACTCGGCCACGACATTAACCCAGTGAGAGGTAAACCTAAAATCCCTAATGAAAGATCACGGATGTCATTTAGAGGGGCGTGAATAGACGATTAAAACTTCTACGAGATGGGCTTAATAAATACGGAATAAAACTAGGGTTTTCTTTTGTTAAGCACAAATCCTAGATATACTAAGGTTTACCTATGTGCACCAACAACTTATGCTAAGCAAGACAAGTAACAATATGATAGCAATATAGATTACTTCAAGCACGAAGGCTATCACAATGTAAAGTGTATAAGTAAAAAGATCGGTTATAGAGATAACCGAGCCACATGGGGACGACGATGTTTTACCGAGTTTCTCCCAACAAGTGAGTACATCTCGTTGGAGGGTGGGCGATACTAAGACCACCAACACCACAAGAGGCCTCACCCTATTCTCCTGAGCACCCACCACGCGGGGAAGCACCCGTTCCACTATGGGACACTTGAGGGTGGTCACCGAACCCGTACAAGATTGGGGCTATCTCCACAACTTAATTCGAGGCTCCCAATAATCGCTACCAATATCTCAATCTTGGCGGAGCTTCACAACTTAATTGAAGACCTCAAGAACACGCCACAAAGGCCACACAACCGTCTAGGGTTATAAGAACCCAAGAGGGACAATCTTCAATGAATATCACCGAACAAATCCTCCGGGGAGAACACAAACTGATACACCTAATGCAAATGGAAAGAACACCACAAAGATGCCCCAAATCTTCACTCTCAAGTTTCAACAAGGCTACTAAAGCAATTAGGGGAACAAGAGAGGAAGAACACAAAAGGGGAACACAAAATGCCCCAAAGATCTAGATCTCAAAGATTCACTCACAAAGAGGAGAATTGGCTTGGTCAAATTGTAGATCTAGATCTCCTCTAACTTTCCCTCAAATGTGGACAAGAATCATTGGAGGGGAGGGAGAAATCAAGCACAAAGGATTTGAGAAAATAGGCAAAAGGCTTGAGAAATATTGAGAAAGAACACCCACAAACGAAAATACAAAAGGGCTATTTAAAGGAGGGGCCGAAACTGCCGTTGGGGCGATTTTCCTGGGCCAGCCGGTAGTACCGCGGTCACCCGGTACTATCGGTTTTGGGCCAACTAGCAGCAGCCAAGGCGAGCGAAGCGGTCAGCGCGTGGGCGAGCAAGCCAGGCAGTGAGCGGAGCGACAGGGGATCGGGGGCGCTGAGCGAGGCGAGCGGTGCACGCGGGCGGGAGCAGGCTGGCATGGCGGGGCGGAAGCTGGGCTAGGAAGCGGCGGCGGCTGCACTGGTGGGACGGCCCAGAGCGAGCAACAGCGGGCGAGGAAGCTGGGAGGAGCAGTGGCAGCGAAGGCCAGGCGAGCGGAAGCTGGCTGGGCAAAGCTGGCGGGCTGGCCGGTAGTACCGGCCCACCCGGCGGTACTGCCGGTTGGGCCCGGAACTACTGAACGCGGCCACCGGGTGGAATAGACGGGCTAGATCGTGTGCTACCTCATGCGGTAGCAGGTCCGGTACCACCGGTTTTAGCCCAGAAAATATACTTTTTCTTTTTCTTTTTAAATACGAAAAGGCAAATATTCAAACGACCATAACTTTAGTTTGGTAACTTTGATTGACCCGAATCCGATTGCGTTGGAAAGAGGACGACAAGAGCTACCCAAATATAGGATATTATCAAGTGAGAAAGTATCAAGTATTATAATGTGAGATACCTTACTTGGTGAGTATCTGAAAAACCGCCAAGATCAAAATCGCAACAAGATATAAAAGGGAGATCCGATTTTTATGAATAAGAGCTTGTTATGAAGATTACCACAGGCTCTATATCCTCACATGGATAAGACCAAATAACAACCAAATATGATGATGCAGGTATGCAAAGGTTTGAGCTCTCTCCGAATAATATGATCGAGTTAGTCACTCGAGAGCCCCTCTTGATAGTACGGCTATATATCCTAAACCCGGTCTCTCAACTACCAACACGAGACCGGCAAAAGGGAAAACCTAGCAAGAATACCTTTGCCTTGAGCATACTTCGACCTTGTCTTCATCGATCCATAACCATCGAGGATGGCAAGCATCAAACATGAGATCTTATAGGGATGGCGCATTTTGAGCTTGCAAAACGCATCTTATTCATATCTTCCACTTTGGAGCCAACACATACTCCAAGCGAAGCCAATGAACAATTTCTACAAGTGCAACTTAATACACACATTAGTCCATAAAGATTGTCATTAATTAACAAAACCACACATGGGGGCCCACATGCTCTTTCACCTAAATCACAAATTTCTCTTTCTTCTTCCTCCAAACTCCAAACCATCTCCATTAGATCTTTAATTCCACTCGTTCTTTCTCTGATTCCTCGCATCCTATCGTTTTAAGGTATGTTTCTCTTTCGATACCTAACTTATTTGTATCAAAATCTTGCTCCATCCTTCACCATTATCAATCTAGACTTATGTCTTGTTCTTGAGCTAATCTTGATTATGAGCATGCTTAGTTTTGCTTTTTGAGGAGATTCTTTTAAGAGGTCGCTTACGCTATGTTTCTATTGGAATAGAATTTTCATTAGCTTAACTTTTTATTTTATAGATGAATACGAGGAGTCGTACACGTGTCGTGGTTGGGGAACAAGCCGTACCACCTGTTGATACGCTAACCACCGAGTCATTTGGCATAGAGTTCCCCAAGGAGTTTTAGCTAACTCGTTTCAACCATATCAAGCACCGAGAAATCAAGTCCACCAAGTGGGCATGTCCTTATATCCTCAACCAACTGGGCATTCGTCGCGATTTTGATTTGCTTTGCAACAATGTTGGTTTGTATCACTTTGTTTTTTAGGATGTTGTCGCATATCGTCGCTTGACACTTTAGTTCCTAAGTACCTTGACGCGTATGGTGGGTTCACACTACTGCTCCGAGGAGTATATGCCAGGAGTTGGCCGCATCAATTTACGCCTTATAAATCGTCAGTATACCTTAATGCTCGATCAATGGGCTCATCATTTTGGGTTTGCCAACAACAACACCGACATATGCTCCACCACCTTTGTTCTTGATCCCTCACCCATGGACTACTTCAATAGAATGAGAATCTGTGAAAACTTTCCCAAGGGAAACCAAATTGATCACCCTGATGTTCGTTATTTGTTCTATGTTATCGCTAACACTTTCTAGGCACGTGGTGAGTTTACTAGAGTTAATGAGAAGGATATGATGATCCTCGTAAGAGCTGCTATTCCAAACTGTAATTTGACGCCAAATTTGGGTGTCCTTCTATTGTTTTATCTTAATCATCAAGCTCTTAAATGTCATATTCCCATATGTGGAGGAGGAGTTTTTACCGTTCTTACGCGTGCGCTTCAAGTCAACCTAGGTAATATCCAACACTTTGCAGGAGACCATCGTCTTGGTTTTGCTACTCTAATAGCTTGTGGTATGATTTCTAAATCCAATGGTAGGTACCTTCTCGATATACCTAGAGCGGATCACTTGATCCCAGGTCCTTTGCCTAATGGTTTGTTCTCAATCCAGGATGGACGTTTACATTTTGACGCTTAGGTAGAAGCAAGTCTGCCCCAACAAGAAGAACCCGTGGATGAAGAAGTAGAACAAGAAGGACCCGAACAAGATGAGCAGCCACCAAACTAATACACCACCTATGATGATATCTAGTCTCTCGAAGGAAGCATTTAGAACATGAGCAACCTCTCCATCAACCTTCGAGATGCTACCGCCAACCTCTCAACCCAGTTCACCAATTGGAGCAGCCAATGGAACTTGGGAAATTATCCACCACCACCACAATGAGCTACAAAAGGGCTTGCAAAAGCCTGATCTTGGGGATGTGTCCTCCAACATTTATATTTGTGTAATGATGAGTGATGGCTCTGTGTATGGAACCCAGAAAAGTGCTGGTGCGATGATGATGTAGAGCTTGTTGGGAACCCCAAGAGAAAGGTATGATGAGCACAGCAGCAAGTTTCCCTCAATTATGAAACCAAGGTTTAATCGAACCAGTAGGAGCAAGGAAACACCCCAAAGGTGTTACTAGCTGAGCTTTGGCAGGACGCACTACCGGTGCTAGTAGCAACGTGGAGACCTGCACAACACAACCACAAAACTTTGTCCCCAACTTGCGATGAGGTTGTCAATCTCACCGTGTTTTGCAGAAAACAAAGGATTAAACGTATCGAATGGAAAGAAGTAAAAGTTTGTAGAAAGTAAACACAAAGCAGTAACAGTTTATAGATTGTATGTAAAGAAAATGACCGGGATCCATAGTTCACTAGAGGTGACTCTCCTTAGATAGATAACATGCTGGGTGAACAAATTACAGCGGGGCAATTGACAAACACCGAGAAAGCAATACATGCATATACTAATCATCTTGACTCCTTTGAGACTTGATTGGGCATTACAACATAATACATAGACTGCCATCCAACTGCATCTATGACTAATAATCCACCTCCAGGTTATCATCCAAACCCCCTCCAGTATTAAGTTGTAAGCAACAGATTATTGCTTTACGTAAACAGCACATCTAGTACCTTAGATATCGTTCTATGAACAAAGGATTGTTGTTTTCTCCCTAGTAGCAACAACACATCTAGTACCTTAGAGATTTATGTCACTTCCCCAGATTACCAAAGGCATGAACCCACTATCGAGCATAAATACTAACTCTTGGAGTTGCTAGCATCTACTTGGCCAAGATAGCTACTAACAACGGAAAGCATGCAAGATCACAAATAACAAAGACATGATAGAATCAATAATCAATCTGAAATAGCATATCAATATCCATCGGATCCCCGCAAACACAACATGCAGAATTACAAATAGATGATCTTGATCATGAACGGAGCTCACAAGATCTAGACATGAAAGCACAAAGGAGGAGAACCAGCCATATAGCTACTACATGGATCTGTAGTCCAAGGATGAACTACTCACGCATCACACCGGAGGCTTGCATGGTGATGAAGAAGGCCTCCAGGGTGAATTCCCCTCTCCGGCAGGGTGCCGGGAAGAGCTTCAGATCCCTCCCGATCTAGGGATGGAGATGACGGCGGCTACAGACTCTTTCGTGGATTTTTGATTGGGTACTTAGGGTTTACGTTCTGAGGGCATCTTATAGTCAGAAGGGGAGGCCGAGGGGGTGCCAGGGGCCACCACACCACCCCCTGGCGCGGGCCCAGCCTAGCCACGTGGCCAGGTGGTGTGGCCGGCCTCTGGCCCTTCTCCGTGTCGTATTCTGGCACTTGATGACTTCCGGAAAAATAGGCACTTTGGCTTTTGTCCCGTCCAATTCCGAGAATATTCATTTTCTGACTTTCCTGGAACCAAAAACAGCAGAAAACAGGCAGCTGGCACTGTGGCTCTTGTTAATAGGTTAGTCCAAGAAATCATATGAAAAGTACTCCAAAGTTGGAACAAAACACAAGAAAGTGGATAAAACCAAGCATGGAACATCAAAAATTATAGATACATTTGCAATGTATCAACATCCCCAAGCTTAACTCCTGCTCGTCCTCGAGTAGGTAAGTGATAAAAAGAAAGAATAATTTTTGAGGTGACATGCACCATCAAAGACTTGATCAAAGTATTTGGAAAACATTCAAAGCTGGGATCATAGTACTTCAATCATAACATGAAAGACAAAGTTCTAACAATAAGACAAAGCAACTATGTTGCAACATGAAAAGGCACAAACAAAAGATTTATGAATAATAATGCTTTTCAAGACGTTTGTTTGTTTCACATAAAGAAAACATAGCATAATAGTATTCAGCTTGTCCCTCATAGAGTAGCAAACATAAATGCATAGGACACCTTCAAAGTTCATAAGAGTGACTAGATACAAATAGTTTAAAACAAGCAATATCAAGTTATGCATCAATCAACTAGTCTTGGGACAATGCACATAGAACTAAGAATGGCCACTATGCTCTCAAAGTAGGTGCATAAAGATAGAAGGTGGAGACTCAATATAATGGTGGAAGAAAGACCTTCATAGAAGGAAGTAGGGATTCAAGTTTCATAAAGAGCTTCCAAAAATTATGGTACTTAATAGCTTTCAGCTCTCATTGCTCCTATCATAAGCATCTTGATGTGATTAAGGTTAAAGTGAACAAACTATGGTGTACATGCTTGACGAAGTATAAGTTAGAAATCTCATGTCCCTTGTATACGAGGGCCGCTCCTCATGCTACTCAAGTTTAGTCACCGGTAAGTTCTTGTCATCATAAGTACATGTGTATCATAGAGAACCGCCAACGGGGTACCCCTTGCTCGGTGATGCGAAAGAATCCCCATATCAAAATGACAAGGCAAGCAGACAACGAGCATCTCAGCAATCTTCTTATTTACCATGGGAATATGGTGCTTTTTTATCTCTTTCCTCTTTTTATAATATCTCTTTTTTTCCCTTTTCTCTTTTTCTCAATATAGGACTCTTTTTTTTATAAGAAGAATGCTTCATAGACAGCTCATTATGGTTACGCTGCAGGTTTCCACCATGTCAGCATGGATTAGACCAGCGGCCCAGGCGTTTCTCTAACACATATACATAACTCCATGGACTTACAAGCTCCCCTTTCATTTCACACCGACGACATCCATATACAAAAGAGCATGATATCAACTAGGTACAGTTACCAAGTGCAATGTTGAAAGCGTTCCCCATGAAAGCATGGTTCTGCTAATTCCCAACAAATAAGTGCAAGCATATACAACATAGACGACACAATGGTTCAAGTTTATTAAGGGCAAGAAAAGTAAAGTGTGCCATCAAGTTCGTGACAACTTTAATCACTAGTTTTCTCATAACAAGTTTAATTCGGAAGGTAAACAAAAGCATGAATATACTTGGAATAGCATAAGCTAGTAGGTAGGTATGGTGGACTCTTTGGAATAACTTGGTTTAGGGAGTTGGATGCATGAGTGGAACTCATACTTGGTTACGGAGGCTAGGAAAAGACTGGGAGCGACAAACTAAGAGAGCAATAATGGCCATAATCATGCAGAGCGACAAAACATCATTGATCAAAGCATAAAGTGATACTACAAGTTGAAAACTAAAGGATCATAAAGGCTTATGGTGACTTGAGATAGTCATAACATGGTGTGAGCATGCGCCAATTCAACCCAAATAATAAAGCATTAAAGGAGAATACCACTATACTATGCTTTAATATGCTAAAATAACGCATGATTCATCCAAGGCACATTAAGCAATCTCAATTGTTTATAACAAGTGACATGGATATGCCCTACGGGTACCCGATGTTAGCATACTTGGTCCAGCTCGACGGAAGGCCCACTCGATGACCTGCCAGGGTCCAGGACGCCCAAGACGTTTCGGCTGCACGAAGCACATATGGACACGGACTCCAAAGCGCACAAGACAAGGATACCTCAAGACTAGAGTTTGAATACAACTTGTAACCTACTCGTATCGGCACCCGAGACCTAGCCTCCCCATATATAAAGGCTAGGAGGGTCCAATGAGGAGGGCACGTACACAATAGACAGATCTACAGATCTAGCCACAAGAACTCGACTCATACTTTCGCACACGCATCCACGCCAGATCGAATCTGCGCACCCTGTAACCTTCGGTTCCGCCGTAATCAAAGAGCAGACAAGCAGGAGTAGGGTTTTCCCTCCGGGGGCCTGAACCTGGGTAAATCTCGTGTCCCCTGGTTGCTTGTCTGTTAACCGTGCCACGATCTCCAGCATCCCCATCTTCTCCAAAACCCAAGTCCATAACAATGGGCATTGACGAGATTAAACCTCGTCAATTGGCGCCGACCGTGGGGATTGGGGCTGCTGATTGTGCGGTCGTGACGGTTCCGACCCGATCGATCTACAACTCCGCGGCGACGGAGAATCACCTCCTCTTTGGCGCTTTCGACTTCACCGCCCACTCTGCCGCATGATTCGCGACCACCATCGATTGCGATAACATGTTGTGGTCTTCGGCTCCGACCACCCGGGGCTCCCTCGACATCGACGACCTAAAGCGGCTTTCGGCTGCGATGACCCGATACATCCTTCGGATATGGCGACCCGGTGCGGTCTTCGACCGCGACAATCTTCGGATGCGGAGCTCTCTACCACCATTAACTTCGGAAACCCGTCGCCGCTATGGTTGTGGTTCGCCGCGTCGACCACGTCTGCGTGCAACCCGCTACCGCGTTGACTCCATCCACGACAACTACCAACAAAGCTAAGTTTCCCTCTACTTAGAGCTAATTTCTTTTTTAACTCGCACTCGAAACACTCGGGGGCTGCGCCCTCTTCGAGTAACCTAATGTGCCATCGGCTCCACGCACTCGAGCACCTCGAACGCGACAACCCGAGTAGCTGATTCTGCCTGATCGTCGAATCCTTGAACTCCGAGTGCCTCGGCAAGGTACTGAGACTAAGGGTAATCAGGCTAACGAAAAGGCCTAGCATACAGTGCAACAGTGTCAACTCGATCGGCATCAGAATCTTACTATACAAGCCGACAGGCAAATATTCTTTCCAAGATACAAGTACTTTATAAATTCTTTATGTTTTTTGCAGCTTACAAGGACGACAACTGCGCCGAGCTATTCTATTAGGTCCTCCAACAGGAGTCGACAAAAGAGCTGGCTACGCCATACAATCAAGACCCGAGTCGAGTCCCTCCTTGGATGGTTGCATCGCTTGATGCTACGAAGACACGACATTGGTCGCTCACCCGACAGAAGCAACGGTGTTGACTTCATCCGCAACGTCGAGTCCTTCCGGCTAAACGCCGCACGACTCCGCCACGTCAACTCCGACTGCATCATCGATTCTTGGCTCCTTATGCATGCGACGCTGACTCGATGCACTTCCGGGTCAGTGATTTGTCCTCGCATGAGTCTCCACTCGAGTCTGCGACTCGACTAGACACTCGGGGGCTACTCCTATCAGGAGCGCTGGTCGCGCACCCGATGTACTTCCGGGTCAGCGGTACGCCCGCGAGATTGTCCACTGCGTCTACAAGATACAAGACTCGAGTCTCTGCCCGAGTCTACGACTCCGCCAGACACTCGGAGGCTACTCCAAACTAGAGCGATGGTCGCGCACACACAAGATCTTCGAGTCCTACGCCGAGTCTACGACTCCACTACGGACTCGGGGGCTACTCCCATAGGGAGGATTGATTCAAGCATCCGAAAAAATTGTGTCCTACGGACCTGAAGCAAACAATGGCTGAATTAAAGTATCTGCTCGAGTCTATGACTCGAACAGACACTCGGGGGCTACTCCCATAGGGAGCGCTGGTCGCGCACCCTATAGTCCATTGTGTTGACTACGTCCATGATGTCGATTACTTTACAACAGCCGAACAAATTTAGCTGACCCGATGAACTTTCGGGTGAAGTGCTTCGCACTCGACACAACTTTCGACTCCGACATCCAAATACAAGGTTCAGGACAACTAAGTCTCCACCCGAATCTACGTTTCGGATGGACACTCGGGGGCTACTGACATGGATATGCCCTACGGGTACCCGATGTTAGCATACTTGGTCTAGCCCGACGGAAGGCCCACTCGATGACCTGCCAGGGTCGAGGACGCCCAAGACGTTTCGGCTGCACGAAGCACATATGGACACGGACTCCAAAGCGCACAAGACAAGGATACCTCAAGACTAGAGTTTGAATACAACTTGTAACCTACTCATATCGGCACCCGAGACCTAGCCTCCCCATATATAAAGGCTAGGAGGGTCCAACGAGGAGGGCACGTACACAATAGACAGATCTACAGATCTAGCCACAAGAACTCGACTCATACTTTCGCACACGCATCCACGCCAGATCGAATCTGCGCACCCTGTAACCTTCGGTTCCGCCGTAATCAAAGAGCAGACAAGCAGGAGTAGGGTTTTACCTCCGGGGGCTTGAACCTGGGTAAATCTCGTGTCGCCTGGTTGCTTGTCTGTTAACCGTGCCACGATCTCCAGCATCCCCATCTTCTCCAAAACCCAAGTCCATAACAATGGGCATTGACGAGATTAAACCTCGTCAACAAGTCATGCTACAACAAATAATACTAAGAATAAAGTCAAAACAATATCAAGCATGGCATGACAAAGCATAGGCCATAGTAAAAAACAAGCTCTTTTTACCACATAAGCATGAACTTTCCTACTCTTTTCCAAACCAAACCAAACTATTTGAAAACCAATCTATGAAAGAGGGGGTCCAGTCAATTTATTCACCAAACTAAGAAAACCAAGCAAACAAAAAACCAAAACGAAAACGAAAAGGAAGACGCTCCAAGAACAACACAACTGTGCTTGAAATAATAAAAATGAAGTGATTGGAAGAAACCTAGGATTTTTATTGATGAAGAAGGGGATGCCTTGGGCATCCCCAAGCTTTGACGCTTGTACTTCTTGGATATTTCTTGGGGTGACATGCGTGGCATCCCCAAGCATGAGCTTTAGTCCATCCTTCATCTCATTACTCATTCCTTCCATACACCTGAAATTTTTCCTTCATACAAAACTTCACACAATATTTATTAGCAACATTAGTGCACTCAAGATAAATAAGTCTTAAGGTTCAGTTCTAACACCAAATAAACTTCCATTAGGACACTAGCTACTGAAGCACTTCCCTCAAAAAGCTCAATTCCCCAAAAGAACTCAAAAAGGAACCAACAAGAAGCAAATGCAGAAAATGGCAGAAATCTGTCAAAACAGACCAGCAGGTAAAGATGAATTTTTTCGAAGTCCTTTTGTTGCTCAAATCAAAAAGTGTTGAACTAAAGAAAGTTAGATAACAACCTGGGGCAGAAGCACAAAAATTCACGCCTCAAAAAGATGTTCAGATATTTTACACGAATTTTTACGGTGAAGCACAGAAATCTGTTTCGGGACAGCAACTTTCTCAATCATTACTTCTGTCTCATTAGAGGTTACTCTTGGCACAAAAAGCAAATAAAAAGGATAAGGAGTGGTTATTACTGAAGTAATAACTTCCAAGACTCATCTAAAACTTTTAGGTTATCTCCCAATAAGTACTTTTCTTTAACGCCTTTAAGTTAGGCATGATAGTTTGAGAAGATGTTCACATAAGAAATATGAATTTAAGTAAAAGAGAGCATTAAGAAACAAATTCAAAGCACATTTAAGTCTAATCCACTTCCTATGCATAGGAATCTTATAAAGAAACAAGTCATGAAAGCACAAAGCAACAAGCATAGGAAAGCAAAACAAGTGCAACTTCAAGACTTTCAACATAAAGAGGGGAAACCTAATATTATTGAGATACATAAGACCATGTTTCCCTCTCTCATAATAAGTTTCAGTAGCATCATGAATAAAATTAATAATATAACTATCACATAAAAAAATCTTATCATGAGCCACATGCATAAAATAATTATCACTCTCCACATAAGCATAGTCATTTGTATTAATTGTAGTGGGAGCAAATTCAAGAAAATAGCTATCATTATTACTCTCATCACCATAATCATCAAATATAGGAGGCATATTGTAATCATAATTAGTTTTCTCCTCAATAGTAGGTGGACTGAAAATATAATACTCATCATTGTAATCATCATATATTAGAGGCATATTATCATCAAAGTAAATTTTCACCTCCCTGCTTGGGGGACTAAAAAGATCATTTTCATAAAAACTAGCTTCCCAAAGCTTAGACTTTTCCATAGAATTAGCAATAATGGTGTCCAAAGAATTCATACTAACAACATTGCTATTCGCATGCAAATAAAGTTCCATAGGTTTTTTAATTTTCTCTTCAAACACTTCATGTCCTAACTCAAGATAAATACTATAAAGCTCTCTATTTTTGTTGTTGTTTTCCATTAAGCCTAACTAGTGAAAACAAGAAACAAAAAGACAAAATTGCAGAATCTAAAGGAAATAACTTCGAGCACTCACACCGGAGGATGTGAGTACCTTTTACCTTACCTCCCCGGCAACGGCGCCATAAAATAGGCGTTTGCCGTGGGAGGTTCTTAATCCTCCGGTGTGAATACCTTTTACCTTACCTCCCCGGCAACGGCGCCAGAAAATAGCTTGATGTCTACACACTTCTATTCTTGTAGACAATGGTTGGGCCTCCAAGTGCAGAGGTTTTGTAGAACAGCAGCAAGCTTTCCCTTAAGTGGATCACCCAAGGTTTATCGAACTCAGGGAGGAAGTGGTCAAAGGTATCCCTCTCAAGCAACCCTGCAATCAAGATACAAGAAGTCTCTTGTGTCCCCAACACACCTAATACACTTGTCAGGTGTATAGGTGCACTAGTTCGGCGAAGAGATAGTGAAATACAAGTGGTATGGATAATTATAAGTGGTAACGGTGATAGAAAATAGCTTGATGGCGTGGAAAAGACTAAAGGAAAACTGAAATAAAAAAGGAAGCAAGCAAACATGTAACAGATCTAATTGAAAACGGTGTATCAATGCTTAGAAACAAGGTCTAGGGATCATACTTTCGCTAGTGAACACTCTCATATAAATATATCATCTTCATGATACTACGCTGAACTACTCTCCGGTTGGACACTCTAATCCATGGTAGGGCTATAACAGCACACCTCAAAGTAAGCCTTTTCCATCTAGAAACCCCACACTTTCACCTTGAGCACTAGATGGTTCAAACAAACACCACAATTTCATAAAGACATCCAACTCCAAATATAACTCATAACAAGTATTTGTAATCTCTAGCCTAAGTGCCACCATGGTGTGCACGCTGTCACTGTCACACACATGGGGAGAGCAGAGATCTATTAAGCACTTGAGTAGCAAGGTAGATCTAAAGATTACAAGCTCATGATCTCAATAAGATCATGCATAGAGAGAGATGAACACATAGCTACCGGTAGAACCCTCAGCCTCGAGAGAGAACTACTCCCTCCTCATCATGGGAATCAGCAATGGTGATGGAGATGGCGGTGGAGATTGATGGAGATGGCTCCGGGGGCACTTCCCTGTCCCGGCAGGGTGCCAGAACAGAGACTTTCTGTCCCCCGAATCTCCCCTTCGGTGGCGGCGGCGCTGTGGAACTTTTCGTGGATTTCTGATTGACGATCTAGGGTTTTGGTATCGGGAGGATCTTATAGGCGAAGGAGGCAAGGTCGGTGGCCGTCCAGGGGGCCCACACCATGCCCTAGCACGGCCTGGGCTGGCCCGTGCCAAGGAGGGTGTGGCCACCCTGTGGCCTCCCTCCGTCTCGTCTTCTGGCCCCGTGAGTCTTCCGGAAAATATGAACTTTGGCTTTTGTCCCGTCCAATTCCGAGAATATTCATTTTCTGACTTTCCTGGAACCAAAAACAGCAGAAAACAGGCAACTGGCACTGTGGCTCTTGTTAATAGGTTAGTCCAAGAAATCATATGAAAAGTACTCCAAAGTTGGAACAAAACACAAGAAAGTAGATAAAACCAAGCATGGAACATCAAAAATTATAGATACATTTGCAATGTATCACCCGTCCATCCATCCCTATGCCTACCGCACTCGAATCCTACCGTTTTTTGCTATTGTTACTACTGTCTTTGCTTTTACTATTGCTGCTACTTTACTATTCCTACTACAAAACTGTTGCTACTGATAAACTGCTGTGAGCAAGATTGTTTCTAGGTGCAGCTGAATTGACAACTCAGTTGTTATGGCTTATAAATATTCTTTGGCTCCCTTGTGTCGAATCAATAAATTGGGTTTCACTTCCCTCGAAAATACTGCGATACACCCCCTATACTTGTGGGTCATCAAGACTATTTTCTAGCACAGTTGCCGGGGAGCATAGCTTTATTTATCAAGTCCACTTGGAATCACTATTGTTCGCTGCCATCCATCCATCATGGGTAAGTCTCGTGATGGCAAGGTTCCTATTTTACCATCCACTACAAGAAGAGGTACGGTTATGAACACCTCTGTTGCTCTTGATTCACCATCTGTTATGAGTAAGTTCCTTACACCACCACACACACATGCTACACACGCTGCTACTACTGCTGAATCTGAAACTTCTGATACTTATGATGCTGCTTCTACTGTGCTTGATAAGAGTGGTTCATTAGGTCCTTTCCTAGATGCTACGATTGCTAGAACTATAGCTGGAAATATCGAAACTCCTAATGAAGATACTACTACACATGTTAGTTCACCTGAGTCTAGAGAGAGCTATGATATTGAAGACGGTTATGTTGAGATGACCGATGAATTTATTAAAGAATGTCAAAACACCCATGATAGGAGTGCTGCTAAGAGTCTCCTTGAGAGGCGTACTATTAGACCCAAATTGTCTCCTAATGCTAAGTTTGCTGCTTCTCCCATAAACATTAAAGATAAAGATTATGATTTCTCTCTTGATTTATCCTACATAGCTATTGTTGAGAAAGAACCTTTTTGTGGGACTAAAAATGAAAGTGCGGTAGCACATATGACTGAGCTTTCTACCATGAGTGGCCTGTTTTCTGATGATATTAAGATGCGTACTTACTTTGTTGCTAAGATTTTCCCCTTTTCACTGAAAGGAGGAGCTAAAACTTGGTTTAGTAATTTACCTCCTGGTGCTTTTCATTGATAGCCCTGATTGCTTGATTAGTACTTTCCTACAGAAATATTTTCCTCCTAGTGCTAGACATGCTATTTTGCAGGAACTTTTTGATTTTAAATAAGGAGAAAAAGAGATATTACCTGAATCATGGGCAATGTTTTGTGCTTTGATTCATGCACAGGCTGGATGTCCATTACCTAAGAATGAGCTTCTTGATATATTTTATAATGGACTAACTAAAGAATCTAGGACATACCTGGATAGTTGTGCTGATTGTGTTTTCAGGAATAGGACTCCCAAGGAAGCTGAGGAATTAATGGCTAAAATAAGCAAGAACTATGAAGATTGGACTCCTCTTGAACCAGCTATACCTGAAATAATTATACCTGAACCAGCTATACCAGCGCCTATACCATCATCTAAGAAGAGGGGAGTTATTGAATTAAATGATGAAGTGATGAAGGAAGCTAAGAAATGTCTTAAGGAGAAGGGAATTAAAGCTACAGATGTCAAGAATTTACCTCCTATAGAAGAATTATGTAAGCCAATTCCCCATTCATCCACTATTGAGGTACACTCTCTCCATCACTTTGATGAAGGTGATATCCCTTACTCTAAACCTCCTGATTAATGCTTAGAAGAATTCGATATTTTTATTGTTAAGCAAGATAATTTTAATAAAAGGATGCAAAATCATCTAATGGAAAACTCTAGAGCTATTGTTGAGTTGAAGGATATTGTGGAAAGAACCTGTAATGATGTTAAAATTCTTGTTAAACATTTTCAAATGGTTCAAACTCAAATAGATCAACTTATTAAAGTGCAAAAAGACTTGCTAGTTAATGCTGCTAAAGAAAAACATGCTTATCAAATTAGAACTAGAAGTGGTGCTGCTACCCAGGATCCTCTATATCCTGAGGGGCATCCCAAAAGAATTGAGCAGGATTCTTAACAAGCTGAAAATAGTGGTACTACTCGTAAGAAAAGAAAAAAGAAACATAAAACTATTGTAGAACCCTCTAAACCTGCTAAAGATCCTAATAGTATATCTATCTCTGATGCTGAAACTGAAAGTGGTAATGAAGAAAATGGTGTTCCTGATAAAGAAAAAGTTGAAGAAGAACCTGAAGGGCACACTAAGAATACTAAATACACTAAAGAAGATTTTGTTTCTAAGAAACATGGTAGTGAAAGAGAGCCTTGGGTCCAAAAACCTACGCCTTTCCCTGATAAGAAACACAAGTCAAAGGAAGATGAACACTATAATAAGTTTTGTGAGTGGATGAAACCTTTATTCCTGCAAATTCCTTTGACTGATGTTATTAAATTGCCTCCTTACTCAAAGTATATGAAGTATATTGTCTCGAATAAAAGGAAGATCCCTAATGAAGAAATCTCTACTTTGCTTGCTAATTATTCCTTTAATGGTAAGGTTCCAAAGAAACTTGGAGACCCAGGGATTCCAACTATTCCTTGCTCTATTAAAAATAGTTATGTTAGAACTGCTTTGTGTGATTTGGGAGCAGGAGTTAGTGTTATGCCTTTTTCTCTCTACAAGAGACTTCAACTAGAAAAATTAATACCAACTGATATATCTTTGCAAATGGCTGATAAATCTACCACTATTCCTGTTGGTATATGTGAGGATGTACCTATTCAAGTGGCTCATAACTGCTTGATATTAACTGATATTGTTGTGCTTGAAATGCCTGAAGATGATAATATGTCTATTATTATTGGGAGACCTTTTCTTAATACTGCAGGAGCTGTTATTAATTGTAATCAAGGAAAGGTGACTTTCAATGTTAATGACAAGGAACATACTGTCTATTTCCCCAAGAAGATCGATAGGACTTATGGTTTGAATTCAATTGAACATGTTGAGGGCATTCAAGTTGGAGAAATATATTGTCCCATACCAAGAGAAAAAATTGAAACTATTATGATTGGGACCATTGCTATCAAAGCTGAGGTAACATAATCATTAGTGGAATACAAAGTTTTGTCTCATATGAAATTGTTTTGGTAACAAGACCTGATCAACCTTATTAACAAAAGGATTTCATTGAACAAAAAAATCTTTTCACCATGATTATCTCCGCTTACTTCTATTCTTTCCATTTTAGTTTTTGCTTTCGTTTAGTTTTCTTTTCTATTGTTAGTTGCTTGCATGTTAGAGTGTCTTAGAACTTCTGAAGTTCTAGCCTTGTTTTGTCTATGCATCTTTCCAAAAACCTTTTTCTGTCAGAAAACCATTTATCTATGCCTGAAAATTGCCCAAAAATGAAGTGTCTCAAAAAATTCTAGAAATATTAAATTTTTACGTGAAAAAAGGGGCAGAGGAGTGCCTGGAAGGTACCAGGGGGCCCACCAGGCAGGCACACCACCTGGTGGCATGGCCAGCCCTTGGGCGCGCCTGCCTATGGTGTGGGCCACCCCTAGCCCTCCACCCACTCTCTCATTTGCCATTTTCTTCTCTCTCCCAAGCAAACACCAGTTCATTGCTCGAAATCACGTTCTTGCTGTGCCTGCCCTCGATTTTCGATCTCCTTGCTCAGCCCATCTTTGCTGCTGAAATTTGGAGCATTTGTTCTCCGCTATGTGACTCCTCCGCTTGTCCAAGTAGATTTGTGTTTAGTGGTTTATATCTTGAGTATTTTGCTGCTGTAGGTGACAGGTTATGAGAGCTTGTAAGCTTGTTTGATGCTTAGAGATATAGTTTTGATGCATGTTTAGGCCTCATACAAGTCCCTATGAGTAGTGCCCTTTATTATATATTCACTTTGCAATCACTTGTTTAATAGATGTTTAAATTTTAGAATAGAAGATGACTGAGCATCAACTCAACCAACATGAACTGAGGGTGCCTAAGGTTATGAAGGTTCACCGAGAGGAGGAAGTTTTTCCTTCCATCTATCCATGCTCCGAATTCATGAGAGCTGCAGGAATTTCCCAGGACTTCCATACTTTGGTTGCTAATGCAGGATTGGAGCACTTTTTGGAAGATGAACCTTGTCAATTTGTGAAACTAACGATGTCTGTAGTGCAGGACTTTCAATTTAGTTACTCTTTGCCTAACCCCATGGTCCACTACAAAATATACAATATAGCTGTTGACCTTTCTCTTGATGATTTTTGTGCAGCTATTAAGGTACCTTAGTGGGGATCATGTGGAAGGATTAAAGAGCGACCTGCACCACTCATGGACTTATATGCAGAGATTTGCCAAGGGAGCAGCTTCTCGAAGGAGAGCGGGAAAATCTGTAAAATTCATCTCCCCTCTATTCGCTACTTTGCTTACTTTATTGCCAAGAGTGTTCTTGCTAGGAAAACTGCCAATAAGTTATCTTCGTATGATCTAGCATTCATCTCTACTGCTCTTAAACGAGATAGGACTTATAACTTGGGTGCCTTGATAGCTTTCCGTCTTGCTGCTAACCACGAGAAAGGTGGAATTTGTGGAGGCCTCATTGCTTCTTGTTTATTAGCATTGCATGGTTTAGTGCCTCATTATCTAGACCTACAGTTTCACATAGAAAGGCTTGATCTTGATTCCATGATACAACATAAATTTGTTTCTTCTTGGGCTAGTTTGAGTGAGTTGTCTTATGAAATAACTTTTCTCAAAGCTGGTTGGAGAAGGAGCAAGTCCAAGCGTGTTGTTCTTTTGCCTGCACCTATTTTGTTTAACCTTGATAACAGGGTAGGATGGTCCCTCACGGAGGAGGAGTTTGATAAGTACTTGGGAGAGCTCTCTCAACAGGAGCAGGATACTAGAAGGGAGGTCACAGATGATTCGGCCCATCCCTCGAATGAGGGGGAATCTTCATATCAACAGCCTACCTATGATTGGGGAGCTTCTTCTTCTTCCCAAGGTCCTAACTACGATCATTCTTACAACGACCCGCCTGCTTGGAATCCTTACTCGTATCTGGATTGCTACCCACTTAGGCCAAAAGCCTAAGCTTAGGGGGCGATACACCGACATCACACTCATCTCCATATCATGTTTTGTTGGTACTTTGTATATTCATGTTTCGTTCTCTTTTTAGTTTTTGTTCTCTCTTTGCTTTTGCTTTCTAAAACACAAAAAGACCAAAAATATTTCTGTTGTTTCTCTTTGGTTTGCTTCTTCTTCTTTTTTGCCTTGGTTTGCTTTTCCCTTTTTGCTTTGTTTGAACTATTCGAAAAACCCAAAAAGATTTTGTTTTGCTTGTTCTTCCTTTTTTGGTTCCTGTTTTAAAAATTGAAAACACCAAAAATATTTGCTGTCCTTCTTTGGTTTTGTGAGTTTTGTTACAGGGTTCAGCAGTCCTTAGTGGGATTTGGTTTCATGTTATTATTCAAGCCACACAAGTGAAGGGCAATAATGAGGATTAATGACAACTTGAGATGTGGTAAGAGGCTGGTGATGAACTCTATTTGTTTTCATTTTTGTACATATACTCATCATTGTGGGCATGCTTAGCCTGTTCGTGTAGGGTGTATGTTATTTATGGATGCTTAGTAGTTCTTACTTTCATATGATTAGTTCCGGCTTGCTAATAGTTTGTAGCATGTCATATGAATGTTTGCTTGCATTACTCTATTCATAACTTGGTATGACCCTGTGGTATCCTCCTCTGAATGTTTCATTTGAATTGACTTGGCACATGCTCACGCATGCATATGACTGAAATAATCAGTTGAGCCTCGATGAATTATTTTGCCTTGAGGGTCTTGAATCACTTTCATGCCATGATTAGTCCTGTTTTGTTGCAAGCATGATTATGACAGTTATTGCTCTCTCGTTTGTTGCTCCCTTACCATTGCTAGCCTTTACTTACACTGAGTATGTTTTACTCGTGTTTTCAACTCTCTAAAACCAAATATTGCCAAAAGTGTCCACCATATCTACCTATTAGCATCATTTGTTATCCCGTGCATATTCATTGTGCCTTGTTTTCTTCCAAATAAAAAATGTTTGCTTGTTATGAGAAAGTTAGTTAGTAAAGCTCTCACGAACTTGATGGCACACTTTATTTCTTGCACTTAATAAACCTGAACCATTGTGACTGTCCATGAAAGTTATATGCTTGCAAATTATAGGCTGGGGATTAACAGAACCGTGCTGTCATGGGGAACGCTTTCAACACCTGTAAATATATACCCAGTTGATATCATGCTCTTTTGTTTGCGGATGTCGTCGGTGTGAAATAAAAGGGGAGCTTGTAAGTCCATGGAGTTATGTATATGTGTTAGAGAAACACCTAGGCCGCCTGTCTAATCCATGCCTAATCATGGTGGAAACCTACAGCGTAACCATAATGAGTATCTATGAAGCATTCTTCTTATAAAAAAGAAATAGCTATTGAGAAAAAGAAAAAAAGGAGATATGAGAAAAAGAGGAAAGAGAGAAAAAAACACCATTTTCCCATGGTAAATAAGAAGATTGCTGAGATACTCGTTGTCTGCTTGCCTTGTCATTTTGATATGGGGATTCTTCCGTATCATCGGGCAAGGGGTACCCCGTTGGCGGTTCTCTATGATACGCACGTATTTACGATGACAAGAACTTACCGGTAACTAAAGTTGAGTAGCATGAGGAGCGGCCCTCGTACTCAAGGGACATGAGATTTCTAGTTTATAGTCTGTCAAGCATATAACTTAGATTGGACCTCACTTTCACCTTAACCATATTAAAGATGCTCATGATAGGGGCAATGAGAGCTCAAAGCTAACGAGTACCATACGTTCAGCATTTGGAAGCCTTTCAAATCATCCAAAACCTTTTTCATTTCCTTATTGAGTCACCACCCATTCTATGAGCACCTTCTTGAGAGCATAGTTTTCATTCTTAGTGTAATGTGCTTGTCTCAAAACTTGATTATTTGTGTTATGACTTTGATGCTTGTATCTTTGATATCTTTACTTCTAGTCTTCACCTGAACTTCAGAGGTGCCTTGGCATTCACAATCAAAGGAAAGTGAGATACCACTCTATCATACCTTGTTATGAGCATTGTAATGTTGCTTATGTTTATGTTTCATGCTACCTATTATTTTTGAGTTAGAATCTCTTCATATCTTGCAATGCCTATTAAGTAAACTTAGTTGCATACTCTTTATTATGAATTGTCTAAGTAGTTGATCACATGATGAGAATATATACATCATATGAAACAAATGTGTTCGTGAAAGTTTCTTTTATCGCACCCAGTTTTCAACTGAATTGCTTGAGGACAAGCAATAAGCTAAGCTTGGGGGGAGTTGATACGTCCAAAACGTATCTACTTTCCCGAACACTTTTGCTATTGTTTTTCCTCTAAACTTGTGTGATTTGGATGCAACTAACACGGACTGACGTTGTTTTCAGCAGAATTACCTTGGTGTCTAGTTTTTGTGCAGAAAATCAACTATCAAGAAAAATCCCGGAAAATATGCCAAAAATCCTATTTCACCAGAAGACTCCCAGAGCCAGAATACGAGAAGGAGTGGGGCTGGGCCCAGGCCACACCACCTGGCCGTGCGGGCTAGGCTTGGCCGCGCCAGGGGGTGGTCTAGCCGCCCCAGACACCCCTCGGTCTCCCTCTTCGCCTATAAGTTGCCTTCTGACCTAAAAACTCAGGGAGGTTCGACGTTTTTCCAGAAAGAGTTCCGCTCTGCCGCCACCACAAGATTTTGTGATTCGGAACCAGAAACTCTGTTCTAGCACCCTGCTGGGACGGGGAATTGGAGGAGACCATCGCCATCATCATCATCATCGCTTCTCTATCGACCATCCATGTTTCCCCCATCTATGAGTGAGTAATTCCTTGCTGTAGGCTATGGGGATGGTAGGGATTGGATGAGATCGTTCATGTAATGGCATCAGATTGTTAGGACATGGCCTAGTATCTACTATTAGTCCTTTTTGACTTTGTTGCGACTTGTTATGCTTAATGCTTGTCACTAGGGCCCGAGTGCCATGATTTTAGATCTAAACATGTTATTGATTCATTGTGATAGTATTGTTTATGGTCTTACCTGCAAGTTGTATACACACGTTATTGTCCAGAACCAAAGGCCCCGAAGTGACAGAAATCGGGATAACCGGAAGGAATGGCTTTGATGTGAGGATCACATGTGTTCATAGAGTGTTAATGCTTTGCTCCGGTGCTCTATTAAAAGGAGCACCTTAATTGTCAGTAGTTTCCTTGAGGCCCCACTGTAAATGGGCTGGCAGGACAAAAGATGTTGTGCAAATTCTCATTGCGAGCATGTATGACTATATATGGAACACATGCCTATGATTATTTAGTACTTGGATGCTTTATCTTATTTATCTGCAAATGCCCTATGTTCTGATTGCTATATGAATTGTCTTGTCCATGCAACGCCTGTCTATCCATCCCTATGCCTACCGCACTCGAATCCTACCGTTTTCTGCTATTGTTACTACTGTCTTTGCTTTTACTATTGTTGCTACTTTACTATTCCTACTA
This sequence comes from Avena sativa, assembly GCA_916181665.1. Taxonomy (NCBI): domain Eukaryota; kingdom Viridiplantae; phylum Streptophyta; class Magnoliopsida; order Poales; family Poaceae; genus Avena; species Avena sativa. The sequence continues at coordinate 577,639,536 of OV702289.1, read as the reverse complement.
CAAAACTGTTGCTACTGATAAACTGCTGTGAGCAAGATTGTTTTCAGGTGCAGCTAAATTGACAACTCCGTTGTTAAGGTTTATAAATATTTTTTGGCTCCCCTTATGTCGAATCAATAAATTGAGTTTCACTTCCCTTGAAAATACTGCGATACACCCCCTATACTTGTGGGTCATCACCCTTCCCTTATAAAATGAGGCCACTCCCTCCTCTCCATTTGCACCACATACTTTCTCCTGAAGGTTCTCTTCCCTTCTAGAAAATTCTCCATGGTTTTGGATTAGCGAAGTACATGTTCTCGGTGGTTTCTTCAGAAGGATTTGCTACTTCCGCTGCTTAGTTGGAGTAAGGGCATGGAGGTTGTCGGGATCTAGACGTGTGTCTGACGGATATGCTGTTGATTTGCGGCGTTCTTCAACTCGATTTTGTGATCGTCAAGTGATGGACTACATCACCAACGAAATTAGTTTTTGGTCTTCGAGGGTAAGTTATTCTGGTTACCCCTTACTCGTTACTAGCATCTACTACATTAGATCTTGGCGTATTTAGGCGTTCATATCATAGGATTTTTTTTCTTTTCTATGATGCGAACACTTCAATTTGTCCCGCGAACGTAAAGTGGTATGATATGATAAATTTAGGTAGTAAAGTAGCTTTATGCTATAAACTCCATGTAGATCCTAACTGGATTCAAAGGGATTCTCCTAAACAAGGCCCACAGGCCCACGCCATCAGTTATAGGCTTTATGCTCGCATCGAGGAAGCTGCCTCCCAAGTGGGCCGACCTAGTATTCTGTCACCTTCTGGTTTTTCTTTTTTGCTTGCCCTGTTAAAGGATGTCCACATTTTTTAAAATATTCCATATTTTGAAAAAGTTCAGAGTTTGAAAATTATTTAGATTTAAAAAACATCCAAATTTTGAAAAAACAATCAGAACAAAAATTGTCTAGATACAAAAATTATCCAAATTTTAAAATGTTATGCTTTTGTAAATTTTCAAATTATAAAAGTTTAGATTTGAAAATTGTTCAAAATAAAAGTTGTTCATACCTAAAAATGTTCAAAATCTAAAAGTATTGAAATTTTAAAAAGAAAAAACAAACAAAAAACTAAAACAAAAATAGAAAAAACAAAAAAGGGAAAACAAACCGCAACAAGATTCTAGAATGTTTCTAAAACAAAAAAACAAGGTTACCGGGGGGTATGTGTTACTTTGCTAACCATTGCAGCCAACATTGTATAGGGTTCATTGTTTCTGTTAGGATTTAATTGGTTCTTTTAATTAAATGTATAAATTCTTGCTTGTAATTTGACTACAATAGTTGCTATTTGTATAACTTGTATCTCGGTTGTACGTGTCCTTCTGAACAGACGCGCATGTTGTAAGCGCATGTTCGGGTGCTATATATAGCACTATTCATCATCAATGGAATGATAGTTTTTACTCCTATTATTTGCTTGTGTTCTCTCTTGATTATATCTCATTTTCCAACACGTTATCAGCACGCTCTACATTTGAGCGGTTTTGAGAACCAGAAGATCGGGAGATCGGGAAGAATAGGCAAAAGGTAACAAAATATTGCTTGTGGCAGTCGATGTATCTCCACCTCTTCGCGAGGAAATCAAGAGCAGAGGGTTTTGGCCTCCTTCGACTAAGAATGGAAGGCCACAATCTAGAACACCTAGTGCTAACCGGTAAGAACATCGATTTCATCTCCAAATCAGAGTTCTCACCATCAATTTCTATGTCTGTGGTAGCTGCAATCTTGCGTCATCGACATCCTACCGAGAAGTGGCTCCTCGCTGCCCATCGAAACATGGATGCCGCCACTATCGTGGCATGGAAGCGCCTTCGGCCCTCGGTCACTCTACCTGCAGAGAGACGGCACCATCGGCGGCGCTGTCTAGCCAGGCCGTTCCGAGCCCTATAGCCCTAGGCGGCGACGACCATAGACCATGGCCCCTTTTTGGCGGATGATACGCTCCATCCCGAGGCAGCAAAAACCGGCTTGCTCCAGACCAGAATGTGGCAAAGCTTGTTGTGGTGACCCAACATACCATTGTATGTTGTAGTATACTATTGTCATTGACATAACACTCATGGAACACCATTCCGCAAATATTACATCTCTCAGAGTGGTACAACAGAAACATTGTGGATCCAAATTAAAAACATTCACATATTATTATTACATTAAAAAAGATCAAGATCTTTGAAAGGTTCAAACTTACAAACCATACAACTTATTTAATAAGTTTAGCGGAAGAACGAAAGACACAATGATAAAGTAAGACATGAGCTCAACAGATTATTGTATATGGTTCATGCTGCTTGAATCAATCTAGATAACTAAGTTCTGGCCTGACAACTACTCTGACTCGTTGTCTTCAGCTCCATAGTGTATCCTGTAGTCCACCCCTTCGACTCCACTGGACAGGTCTGACTCTTCGTAGTAGATGTTGTTCTGGACTTCTATAGCATACACCTAGTTATCCTTCTGTTCCTCAGAGTCTAAGCAAATGATCAAAGGAAAGGGTGAGTAACAGCGTTACCCATCAAGTTCATTATATGCATGGTGGGAAGTTTGATGCTCTAACTACCACCTCAGACTACAAGTCTTTGGCACTATGCAGTTTTCGTAAACATTTCTTCAAAGATTGATTTTATTATAAAAAACTATGCCCATCAGCCTTCACAGTTTGACCAGAACTTCATGGAGTTCCTTTCTTGCCGCGTTCATAGCTCCTTCCCAGAACGGGAAGTAACATGTCACAATTCTTACACTATGCAGAGGTGCGTTGCTTTACCCATAAAAGACCAAATCCTTGTTGCACAACCGGGCGTACTTTCTCGTCCACAATTCCTTGATGTGGGGCCTAGAAGTTGATCCAAGCCAATTACTGCCCTTCTCCGCGACCCCACATGAAGACACGACCCCCAAAGCAGGAATACCTCTGTTAACCCCCATATAGGCAGATATAACCCTGGCAACCCCTCGGAAACTCCAGTGAGCAGGTTATGTCCGTGGCAACCCCCACCAAAGTGGCAGATATACCTCTGATAGCCTCTCATGGATAATCTAGACACCTAATATCGCGGGGAACTATGGGTTCCCAAACCTGTGCTGGATTCTAACGAGAAATCTACAACCTCACGATATGGTCATCCGTCCATGCGAAAGGAAGAAGATCCAGCTGACTTCTCCGTCCCATTCCAAATCTTATGATTAATGCGTAATATACGCCGCTAGAATCACTGATGTCATGGGTGATTAAGTCCTATTTGTGCTGCAATTGGAATCCTAGATTCAATTGCCATTCATAGTATTTATCATCACTTAGGATGATAATAGGATTTCATTTGTTTGGAAAAATACTGATTTTATGTCTCTTTTAGAATATAGGTGATAACACACAATTTTCAAATATTTTTATAAAGACTCTTCAAAGGACATGAGCAAGTGATGAACTTGCATTGTGACTGCAAGGTAGTGAAGTCGGATGCTTCCACTTGACCTTGAGCTTCTGTTTCTACAAAACACCATTATTACCCGATAAGGACAATATTTAAAGAAGCAATATGTTATGCATAGTAATTTCATGCAATGATTTATTACTTTTCTTCTTTGCGTGTTTTACCCACCTTATAAAGGTTTTATATTTATTTTAATTAATATAAGGAATGTAATAATCAAAGACACTTAAATTCACATAATTCTTTTATCTAATATTTCTATGATAACTCGTAGTATTCTAAGAGTTTAAAATGATTTTATTTAATTTAAAACTCTTTCTATTATTTCCTTAAAATTTCAATAAGGAATAAAGATTTTATTTTCGACAAACTTGGCTTACTTTCCAAAAATACAAATTAGTATTTTTCTACAATAGTATATCCATTTAGGATCTTAAAAGTGAATTTTATTCAATTTTAAGTATTTTATTTATTTTTGTAAAAAAATCCAAAAGGAATATATACAATTTCAATAATAGACCTAAATTTAATTACTTAAAATTACTATTTACTCCCTCCATTTCAAAATATAAGATGTTTTAGGTTTGTGAAAAAAATGTATATAGACTTATTTTAGTGTATAGATTCACTCCAAACCTAAGTGAACCAACGTACTAAAAGAAGTCTAGATACATTTGCTTCACAAACCTAAAACATCTTATATTATGAAACGGAGGGAGTATTATTTTTATTAGGTATAGGATGTTTTTGTGATTTTATAAATATATTATATGTATTTTTAGGATTCTTATTTATTTTTCTAGAGCCTAGTTAATTCTAGGGGTATATTTTTAATTAGATATTTTAAATAAGTCCTCTTTTAAAACATGGGCTTGGCCTACTGGGCTAGCCCGACCCGGCCCACTTGGGCTGGTCAAACCCCTCTAGGTCCATACTGGGCTGGCCTCACCCATCCTAGTACCCCCACTCTCTTCTCCCCTCTCCTCTCTCTCGTGACACTCTCTCCTCTCTAGTTCGACTCGATGTCGTCGCCACCACGCGCTCGATTCCGGCCACTCCAGGCCGCTGCGACTATCGCCACGGTGCTAGACAACATGGATGATGACACTGCTCCTTGTTGTCCAGCTTGACCTGACTTTGGTGCTCTCTACTGGCCGCGCCAACCCCACCCTGGTGGTAAGGGTTTGGCTCCACCGCGGTCCCGACACTTCGGCGCTCCCCCGACAATGTTGTGGTGCTCGTGGTGTTGTCCTCCTCCTTCGGCCGTCTCCGTCATGGCTGGTGCAGGTCGCAGCGCCCCGCCTGGGGTGCTCCCGGTGCCACCGTGCACCTCACCGTTGTCAGCCTCCTCCTATGCTTCCTCTTCTGTATAATCGCGAGGACCTCGGGTAAGTTGGTTCTCCTACCCTACTATCTCTCTGCTACTCTCTAGTCCATTCCATGTGCTTGCTTGTAGTGGATTCCCCATTTAGGGTTCATCCCTAAATTCTAGGGTTTGTCCCATGTATGGGTATTTAGCCGAGCTCCTTGGGTTAATTTCCTGTGCTATCCCTTTATTGAATCCCTACTTATGATGGATTGCTACACTCTGCTGATCAAGTTTTTGCTACTATGTTCTCTGTCAGAGAAACTTTTTAAATGCCTAGTTATTATTGTTTGGATGCCAGATTGTTATTGTTGGTAGATTCACTGCTATGGACTTGAGTTGGGATGCTTCTCTGCTAAATTGATGTTACGTGATTAATTGTCCTGGTACTTGTCTGTGAAGTACTTTGTGATCAATGGCTTTACTCAGGAATCCTTCCTGATGTTGTGTAGAGCTATGGTTAATAGTGCTCAGTCTATTCTCTGTGGTGATTATTGAGACGATCTATAGAAGAATGATACCTATTTGTTTATAGGAAATGATTTAACTTATTGGTTTCTAAGGCCTTGCATATTGTGGCCTAGTGATAAGCAATGTTAACCCTTGATGTTCTTTCTAAATAAAGAGAATAATTGATTCCTAAAATATTTTAGGAAGATGATTATCTATGCTTGAGATGTTGTGCTTGAGCTTGTACTCAAGCTAGTATGAACTTCTTAGGTACAGAGGTGCTACCCACTGGGGATGTGCCCTGTAACCTAACAGTTGAGATTTATTGCTATCTAGTTAAGACTAGATCCATGGGTCAGTGATGCTGGTCTGAGACCCTTCTGGGCAAGAACATATGTTCTAAACTTGTTGTCTATTATCTGCTGTGACCAACATGTCCAACTTAACATGCACTTGTTTGAGAATAGATGTGTTAAAATGGATAATGTATGGATCTAAAAGTTTGGGATATACCCTGATGCTTGGACTTGCTATGGTAGCCTGTCCTTCTTATTCATGTGATTGATCTTCTCCTAGAATTACTGTATTGGATTGATCTTGTGGCTCCAAGCTTCATCTTGACCTTGCTATCCAACCAAACTACATCCCCTTTCAAGTAATCATCTTATTGTTGATCTCCTCGAGGTTTCTATGGTGAAAAGTGGGTTGATCTGGTGGTGCGTTTGCAAGAACCAGTGGTGTTCTTCTGTATGATGATGACAGACTAAGGTTGAGTTTGTGAAGTGAGAAAGCTTGCTTTGCTATGTGCCGATTGTGATTTAAACTTCTCCTCACTCTCTCTGCTGCTGACAGCAATGCATGCATTTAGGTGTGTGAGCTGCTTCACTGTGCCAAGTGAATTTGGTTTAACCACCCCATATTTTTACCATTTTCCGCGCTGGTGAAACTTGCCCTTTTTGCCTATGATGTTGTCCTGAGGATTTCATTTTTTTTGGAAAATAATATATACTTCACTTGATGGAATTAGTCCCTTTTTATTTAAACTTTCTCAATGATGTATTGAAAACAATGCACTTCGCTGTTAAAGACTGGGAGCAAAACTAACACTAACCCCCTCTCTGTTTCTTTCATTTCCTGTCTTTGTTTGTAGGTACAGACCAAGTGATGAAGAATACGAAGATTAGAATAGGATTTAGTTTAGGACTATTCTTTAATTTTCATTTGTAATATTTTATTTTTCCTTTTGTAAGAATAATGTAATATCTATATATTATTCAATAAAGCTTTCATTCCTTTTATTACTATTGTTTATTTTATGTAATTTCTTATTTATTAAGCAATTCTTGTATTTATTTATTGCTTATTGAATAAAGGAAAGAATTAAGAAATAACTGTTTGAGTTATACTTTTTGTTTTTTTTCAATTCTCTTAATTGTTTTATAACTATTAAATATTCAAACAATAATAACTAATTCTTTCTGGAAAACAAATAAACACTAATTACTTCTGTCTTTCAAATATTTTTCTAATGATTCAAATTTTAAATAAGAATTCAAATTATTCACCCAAATTCATTATAATTCCTAAGGATCATGTCACAATTTCTAGTAAACACTCCTAAGAGCTAAATCCTAACTCAAAGTGGCACTACAAGAAAAGTTGGCTTTTACAATGGACGATTTTCGTGGTTGAAGGCCCGTTTTTCGTGGCTAAAATGTCTTCTACGATGAATGGCCATCATGGTAAAAGCCCTGTCACAAAAGAATCTACCACGTTTTTTCCCTAACCGTGGCGGATTGCAACCTTCAGCCACAAAAACTTATTCCGTCGTAGATCTGTTCGCCAGTCGTGTTGAATGCTGATGTCATGCGAATAGCGACCAGTTACCGCCATTAACGGCCTTAGAAACCGTGGCAGAAGCCAGGCCCAGCCAAGGCCTACTAAATTCTAACTAGGCCAGCCCATTAGGGGAGCCTAATTAGAAGATGGCCCATTATTGTTTTGGTCTGCACTGTTTGAAATGGGCCCAAAGTTGCAGCCAACAGCGGCCCGCGAACTTTCAGGCCCAATACTGTTTCGGCCTAAAGAAGGCCCATGATGGTCCAACACTTTGCGACCCATTAGCAGCCTGCGCCAAGTCGCTCCTGTACATTTAAGGCCTGCGGGCGACCCATCACTGTTTACCGTAGCCCATCATGGGCAGCCTACTGACGGCCCTTGTCTGAGGTGGCCCGTTACTGTTCAGGCCTATTACTGTCCTAGCCTTTCACTGTTCCGGGCTTTACCTGTTTAGGCCCACAAGCGACCCTTTACTGTTCTAGTCTGGTAAATGTGTCGGCCTGTTACTACCCTCGCCTAGAAATTTCTCGAGCCGTTACTGTTCTGGCTTGTCACTATTCTGGCCTTTCACTGTTGCGACCGGCTACTGTTTTGGCCTGTTACTGTTCTGAGATTTCACGGTTTCTTGCCTATTACTCCGATGGGCTGTTTTTGTTACGACCTGCTACTATTATGGCCTGTTACAGTTATGACATGTTACCATTATGGCCTGTTACTGTTACATCTTGTTACAACTTGTAGATCGGCCCATTACGTTTACGACCTTTTACAGTTTCGGCCCTTTCTGAAGCCCATGCCAATAACATAAAACATTTATATAATCCATCATTTTTACTGTTCATCATCGGCCGAATACACGGTGGGCCAATAACAAAGCACGGTATTGTTCCCTAATCGACCTACCTGGTGTAGTTACCGTAATGACTACCGCATATGTGGACGGCGTCAACTAAATGCATACATGGACTACGCGAGTTATCTAGATATTACATCAGCTGCAAACTTCTTAAAATTATTACATATATCAAATCAAGGGAAAGAAAAATCGGCATTTCAGTTGACAATCAAGTTGATAGCAGAGTCCTCAATTGATCACCTGCATCTTCCTTTGAGTGTGACAGCTGCATTGGAGGAGACATGATCTTGCAGCCCCCTCTTTGGTGGCGATAGCAATAATTGCACCCTGAAACTAAGTAATAACAAGCTAATACATCAAATAAGACAAACTACTCATTTGACTGATATGACAGGAGCTATGATCTGGAGTTTACAACTGCTCAATGGTTCAATTATTGACCAACACGTCACACAAATAGGACAAGCAAGCATGCATTAAACAAGTGTGCCTACCGTGAAACGAGCAATCAAAAAATATGTGTGTGTGGCTTAGAATTTCAGCAAAAAATAAACTAGCTAGGTCATTTCAACAAATATATATGGAAGCAGTTCTATACCCTAAAATGCAAGAGACGTCGGGTGACTCGGAATTTGCGCTGAGACACAAAATGGCATGCAGTTACTGTCATAGCGAAGAATGAACCAGATAGAAATTATAACCGCATCATACGAGAACTTGTAGAGCAGGAATGCAAACCCCGAATGAACTATATATTGTAGAGGATAGTTATGTCGTGACTTAGGACGAACCAGACCCGGAACCAGATGAAAGATATAATGGCGTCTCTTGTGAACCTGTAGAGAAGGACAAACAAGCATTAGACAAGTGTGTCTAGAATGAAATGAGCAATCAAACAAAGTGTTTCTTAGAATTTCAGCAAATATAAACAAGCGAGGTCATTTCAGAAAATATATATGGAAGCAGTGGCATCTCCTAGAATGCATAATCATTGGGTGACTCAGAATTTGCGGAGAGCTACACAATGGCATGTAGTTATTGTCATAGCTAAGAATCAACCAGATAGAAATTATAATGGCATAATAAGACAACGTCTAGAGCAGGAATGCAAACCACGAGTGAACTACGTAGTAGATGACATTTATGCCATTGTCAGGACGAACCAGCACCAGATAAGGAATTAATGATATCCCTTGTGAACCTGTAGAATAGTCTATGCAAACCAACATGTTCATTGTTCCATTTTTAGCTATATGCAAGAAAAAGAAAATAGTTAGTGATGCCGCTTTTGAAGAAGCAGATGGCAACAACAAAATTATAATCAAATTAGTACGAAGAGTTTAAACGGCTACTACAGGATAGCAGAACGATGCCAAGGAGAAAATAATAGCAGGAACTGATCTCAGGACGAAACAGATAGATTCAGCAACTGTAGAGTAGGGAATCCACACTAATATTTTTTGTTGACTTCAGATTTTGCAAGAATTACATGGTAGCACATGATATGTTGCTAATGTATCCATAATTTTTGATGTTCCATGCTTGGTTTTATCTACTTTCTTATGTTTTGTCCACACTTTGGAGTACTTTTCATATGATCTCTTGGACAAACCTATTAACAAGATCCATAGTGCCAACTGCCTGTTTTCTACTGTTTTTGGTTCCAGGAAAGTCAGAAAATGAATATTCTCGAAATTGGACAGGATAAAAGCCAAAGTCAGTTTTTCACCGAGGCACACCAGGAGCCAGAATACGAGACGGAGAGGGGCTGGGGCCCGGCCACACCACCTGGCCGCGCGGGCAGGCCTGTCCCGCGCCAGGGGGTGGTCTGGCCGCCCCAAGCACCCCATCAGCCTCTCCTTCCGCCTATAAGATGCCTCCGATACAGAAACCCTAAGTACCCGATCAAAATTCCACGAAAGAGTCTATAGCCGTCATCATCTCCATCCCTAGATTGGGAGGGATCTGAAGCTCTTCCTGGCACCCTGCCGGAGGGGAGAATTCACCCTGGAGTCCTTCTTCATCATCATGCAAGCCTCCGGTGTGATGCGTGAGTAGTTCATCTCTGGACCACGGGTCCATGTAGTAGCTAGATGGCTGGTTCTCCTCCTTTGTGCTATCATGTTTAGATCTTGTGAGCTCCATTCATGATCAAGATCATCTATTTGTAACTCATACATGTTGTGTTTGTGGGGATCCGATGGATATTGAGATGCTATTTCAGATTGATTATTGATTCTATCATGTCTTCGTTATTTGTGATCTTGCATGCTTTCCGTTGTTAGTAGCTATCTTGGCCAAGTAGATGCTAGCAATTCCAAGAGTTAGTATTTATGCTCGATAGTGGGTTCATGCCTCTAGTAATCCGGGGAAGTGACAACAATCTCTAAGGTACTAGATGTGTTGTTGCTACTAGGGAGAAAACAACAATCCTTTGTTCATAGAACAATCGTATTGTTTACTTTACACGCAATGCATAATGCAATTATCTGTTGCTTACAACTTAATACTGGAGGGGGTTCGGATGATAACCTGAAGGTGGATTATTAGTCATAGATGCAGTTGGATGGCGGTCTATGTACAATGTTGTAATGCTCAATCGAATTGCAAAGGAGTCAAGATGAGTAGTATATGCATATTGCTTTCTCGATGTTTGTCAATTGCCCCGCTGTAATTTGTTCACCCAACATGTCATCTATCTTAAGGAGAGCCACCACTAGTGAAATATGGACCCCGTTCCTTTCTTTTACCATCAATCTACAATCAACTGTTTACTGCTTTGTGTTTACTTTTTGCAAACTATTACTTTCTTCCACTCGATACGTTTAATCCTTTGTTTTCAACAAAACCGGTGATATTGACAACCTCATCGCAAGTTGGGGGCAGAGTTCTGTGGTTGTGTTGTGAAGGTCTCCATGTTGTTGCTGGCACCGGTAGTGCTCCATGCCAAAGTTTAGCTAGCAACACCTTTGAGATGTTTCCTTGCTCCTACTGGATTGATAACCTTGGTTTCATAACTGAGGGAAAACTTGCTGCTGTGCTCATCATACCTTCCTCTTGGGGTTCCCCAACGAGCTCGATATATTTTGGGCCATCAAGCTCTTTTTCTGGCGCTGTTGCCGGGGAGTCAAGGACATCTTCATAAGGGGAGTCCCTCATAACCAATCTCTTTACTTTGTTATTTTTGTTTTGCTTAGTTTACTTTTGCTTTGTTTGCTTGTTTATTTATCAAAAACACAAAAAAATAGTTTTACTAGTTTGCTTTCTTTATTAAAAACACAAAAAAATGACTACTCTTGAAAATACAAAGTTGTGTGACTTCACTAGCACCAACAACAATGATTTCATGAGCACACCTATTGCTCCACCTGTTCCTAAAGCTACTTTCTTTGAAATAAAACCTGCTTTACTCAATCTTGTTATGAGAGAACAATTTTCTGGTATTGGTAATGAAGATGCTGCTGCTCATCTAAATAACTTTGTTGAACTATGTGAGATGCAAAAGCATAGGGATATAGATGGAGATATCATTAAGCTTAAATTGTTTCCTTTCTCTTTGTGAGGAAAAGCTAAAGAATGGTTGAATTCCTTAACTAGGAATAGTATTGATTCTTGGACTAAATGCAAAGATGCTTTCATTGGAAAATACTATCCTCCTGCTAAGATTATATCTATGAGAAGTGAAATAATGAAGTTTAAACAATCTGATAATGAACATGTTGCTCAAGCTTGGGAAAGAATGAAATCTTTGGTAAAGAATTGTCCCACTCATGGACTGACTGCTTGGATGATTATCCAAACCTTTTATGCAAGATTGAACTATTCTTCAAGAAATCTATTGGATTCTGCTGCTGGAGGTACCTTTATGACCATTACTTTGGGTGCTACAACAAAGCTTCTGGAGAATATGATGGTTAACTATTCTGAATGGCACACTGAGAGAGCTCCACAAGGTAAGAAGGTAAATTATGTTGAAGAAACCTCTTCCTTGAGTGATAGAATTGATGTTATTATGTCTATGCTTGTTAATGGGAAAGCTCATATTGATCCAAATCATGTTCTCTTAGCCTCTTTGGTTGCTCAAGAAGAGGAAGTTGATGTGAACTTTATAAGAAATAACAATTTTAGCAATAATGCCTACAGGAATAATTTTGGAAACAACAATTATAAGCCATATCCTCCCAACAATGGTAATGCTTATGGAAATTCCTACAACAATAATAAGAGTGCACCCTCTGAACTTGAAGTTATGCTTAAAGAATTTATTAGTAAACAAACTGATTTCAATAAAACTATTGAGGAAAAACTCTCTAATGCTGAAAGAAATATAGCATCATTGGCTGAAGCTCAATCTTCTTTGAATAAAATGGTTGCTAAACCTGAAACTATTGATAATCCCTTTGCAGCTACTAATGCCATACAAGTTAGAATTGATGAAAATGTTAGACTATTAGCTGAATTGCATGCTAAGTGGGAAAGAGAAGATGAAATTGCTAGAAACATTAGTGTTTCTACTATCACTACCACTAGTGTTGAGGCTAGTAATAGCTCTACTACTTTAGATGATAATTATGATTTTGATCTTGATGGTTGCAACATCTCTGAAGTTCTTAAGTTCCTACAAAAGCTTGCTAAAAGTCCTAATGCTAGTGCTATGAATATGGCCTTTACAAAACACATTACTGATGCTCTCATAAAAATTAAAGAAGAAAAGATGAAACATAAGGCTTCTATTCCTATGAAACAAGAAGATGGTTGGGAACCCATCATTAATATGAAAGTGAATGATTTTGATTTTAAAGCTTTATATGATCTTGATAGTAGTGTTTCTATTATGCCTAGAAGGATCTATGATATGCTTGATTTGCCACCATTAGAAGATTGCTATTTTAATGTCCCACTTGATGATAATGCTAAAAAGAAACTCATGGGGAGTATTAATGATGTCCTTATTATGGTTAACAATGCCTATGTCCCCGTTGATTTCTATGTTTTGGATGTTGAATGCAATGCTTCTTGTCCTATTACTTTGGGAAGACCTTTTCTTAGAACTGTTGGTGCCATTATTGATATGAAAGAAGGCACCATTAAATATCAACTCCCACTCAAGAAAGGTATAGAATACTTCCCTAAAAAGAGAGAGAAGATTTATTTTGCCTCTCCTATGAAAACAAAATTTGCTCTTAATGCTTCTTCATTTGAGAACACTTGATTCTTTTTCTTGCTTCTTATGCCTAACTTAAAGGCGTTAAAGAAAAGTACTTATTGGCAGATAACCCAAAAGTTTTAAATGAGTCTTGGAAGTTATTACTTCAGTAATAACCGCTCCTTATCCTTTTTATTTGCTTTTTGTGCCAAGAGTAACCTCTAATGAGAGCGAAGTAATGATTGGGAAAGTTGTTGTCCCGAAACAGATTTTTGTGCTTCACCATAAAAATTCGTGTAAAATCTCTGTACGTCCTTTTGAGGCGTGAATTTTTGTGCTTCTTCCCCAGGTTGTTATATAACTTTTGTTAGTTCAACACTTTTCGATTTGAGCAATAGAAGGTCTTCGAAAAAAATTTGTCTTTACCTGCTGGTCTGTTTTGACAGATTTCTATCATTATTTGCATTTGCTTCTTGTTGGTTCCTTTTTGAGTTCTTTTGGGGAATTGAGATTTTTGAGGGAAGTACTACAGTAGCTTATGTTTTAATGGAACTTTTTTTGGTGTTGGAACTGAACCTAAAAGACCTTTTATCTTGAGTGCACTAATGTTGCTAATAAAGATTGTGTGAAGTTTTGTATGAAGGAAAAAATTTCAGGTGTATGGAAGGAATGAGTAATGAGATGAAGGATGGACTAAAGCTCAATATTGGGGATGCCACGTGTGTCACCCGAAGAAATATCCAAGAAGTACAAGCGTCAAAGCTTGGGGATGCCCAAGGCATCCCCTTCTTCATCAATAAAAATCCCAGGTTTCTTCCAAACGCTTCATTTTTATTGTTTCATGCACAGTTGTGTTGTTCTTGGAGCGTCTTCTTTTTCATTTTTGTTTTGGTTTTTCGTTTGCTTTGTTTTCTTAGTTTTCTGAATAAATTGGTTGGACCCCGTCTTTTATGCATTGGATTTCAAATAGTTTGGTTTTGATTGGAAAAGAGTAGGAAAGTTCATGCCTAAGTGGTAAAGAGAGTTTGTTTTTGACTGTGGCCTATGCTTTGTCATGCCATGCTTGATATTGTTTTGGTTTTAAGCTTAGTATTCTTTGCTGTAGCATGACATGTTATAAACAATTGAGATTGCTTAATGTGCCTTTGAAGAATCATGCGTTGTTTTAGCATATTAAAGCATAGTATTGTGGTATCCTCCTTTGATGTTTTATTTGGGTTGACTTGGCACATGCTCACACCATGTTATGACTATCCCAAGTCACCATAGCCTTTATGATCCTTTAGTTTTCAACTTGTAGTATCACTTTATACTTTGATTAATTATGTTTTGTCGCTCTTCATGATTATGGCCATTATTGCTCTCTTAGTTGATCGCTCCCAGTCTTTTGCCAGCCTCCGTAACCAAGTATGAGTTCCACTCATGCATCCAACTCCTAAAACCAAGTTATTACAAAGAGTCCACCATACCTACCTACTAGCTTATGCTATTCCAAGTATATTTATGTTTTTATCTACCTTCCGAATTAAACTTGTTATGAGAAAACTAGTGATTAAAGCTCTCACGAACTTGATGACACACTTTACTTTTCTTGCCCTTAATAAACTTGAACCATTGTGTCGTCTTGTATATGCTTGCACTTATTTGTTGGGGATTAGCAGAACTATGCTGTCATGGGGAACGCTTTCAACATTGCACTTGTACATTGTACCTAGTTGATATCATGCTCTTTTGTCTATGGATGTCGTCGGTGTGAAATGAAAGGGGAGCTTGTAAGTCCATGGAGTTATGTATGTGTGTTAGAGAAATGCCTGGGCCGCTGGTCTAATCCATGTTGTCATGGTGGAAACCTACAACGTAATCATAATGAGCTGTCTATGAAGCATTCTTCTTATAAAAAAAAGAGTCAGATATTGAGAAAAAGAGAAAAAGAAAAAAACAGAGATATGAGAAAAGAGGAAAGAGAGAAAAAGCACCATATTCCCATGGTAAATAAGAAGATTGCTGAGATGCTCGTTGTCTGCTTGCCTTGTCATTTTGATATGGGGATTCTTCCGTATCATCGGGCAAGGGGTACCCCGTTGGTAGTTCTCTATGATACACATGTACTTACTATGACAAGAACTTACCGGTAACTAAACTTGAGTCGCATGAGGAGCGGCCCTCGTATTCAAGGGACATGAGATTTCCAACTTATACTTCGTCAAGCATATACACCATAGTTTGTTCACTTTAACCTTAATCACTTCAAGATGATTATGATAGGGGCAATGAGAGATGAAAGCTAATAAGTACCATAATTTTTGGAAGCTCTTTATGAAACTTGAATCCCTACTTCCTTCTATGAAGGCCTTTCTTTTACTTTTATGTTGAGTCTCCACCTTCTATCTTTATGCACCTATTTTGAGAGCATAGTGGCCATTCTTAGTTCTATGTTCATTGTCCCAAGACTTGTTGATTGATGCATAGCTTTGATGTTGCTTGTTTTAAACTATTTGTATCTAGTCACTCTTATGAACTTTGAAGGTGTCCTATGCATTTATGTTTGCTACTCTATGAGGGACAAGCTGAATGCTACTATGCTATGTTTTCTTTATGTGAAATAAACAAACGTCTTGCAAAGCATTGCTATTCATGAATCTTTTGTTTGTGCCGTTTCATGTTGCAACATAGTTGCTTTGTCTTATTGTTAGAACTTTATCTTTCATGTTATGATTAAAGTACTATGATCCCAGCTATCAATGTTTTACAAATACTTTGATCAAGTTTATGATGGTGCATGTCACCTCAAAAATCATTCATTCTTTTTATCACTTACCTACTCGAGGACGAGCAGGAGTTAAGCTTGGGGATGTTGATACGTTGCTAACGTATCCATAATCTTTGATGTTCCATGCTTGGTTTTATCTACTTTCTTATGTTTTTTCCACACTTTGTAGTACTTTTCATATGATTTCTTGGACTAACCTATTAACAAGAGCCACAATGCCAGCTGCCTGTTTTCTGCTATTTTTGGTTCCAGGAAAGTCAGAAAATGAGTATTCTCGGAATTGGACGGGACAAAAGCCAAAGTCAGTTTTTCACCGAGGGACACCAGGAGCCAGAATACAAGACGGAGAGGGGCTGGGGCCCGACCACACCACCTGGCCGTGCGGCCAGGCCTGGCCCACGCCAGGGGGTGGTCTGGCCGCCCCAGGCACCCCCTTGGCCTCTCCTTCCACCTATAAGATGCCTCCGATACAGAAACCCTATGTACCCGATCAAAATTCCATGAAAGAGTCTATAGCCGCCGTCATCTCCATCCCTAGATCGGGAGGGATCTGAGGCTCTCCCTAGCACCTTGCCGGAGGGGAGAATTCACCCTAGAGGCCTTCTTCATCATCATGCAAGCCTCCGGTGTGATGCGTGAGTAGTTCATCTCTGGACTACGGGTCCATGTAGTAGCTAGATGGCTGGTTCTCCTCCTTTGTGCTATCATGTTTAGATCTTGTGAGCTCCGTTCATGATCAATATCATCTATTTGTAAATCATACATGTTGTGTTTGCGGGGATCCGATGGATATTGAGATGCTATTTCAGATTGATTATTGATTCTATCATGTCTTTGTTATTTGTGATCTTGCATGCTTTCCGTTGTTAGTAGCTATCTTGGCCAAGTAGATGCTAGCAACTCCAAGAGTTAGTATTTATGCTCGATAGCGGGTTCATGCCTCTAGTAATCTGGGGACGTGACAGAAATCTCTAAGGTACTAGATGTTCTGTTGCTACTAGGGAGAAAACAACAATCCTTTGTTCATAGAACAATCGTATTGTTTACTTTACACGTAATGCGTAATGCAATTATCTGTTGCTTGCAACTTAATACTGGAGGGGGTTCGGATGATAACCTGAAGGTGGATTATTAGTCATAGATGCAGTTGGATGGCGGTCTATGTATAATGTTGTAATGCCCAATCGAATCTCAAAGGAGTCAAGATGAGTAGTATATGCATATTGCTTTCTTGATGTTTGTCAATTGCCCCGCTGTAATTTGTTCACCCAACATGTCATCTATCTTAAGGAGAGCCACCACTAGTGAACTATGGACCCCGGTCCTTTCTTTTACCATCAATCTACAATCAACTGTTTACTGCTTTGTGTTTACTTTCTGCAAACTATTACTTTCTTCCACTCGATACGTTTAATCCTTTGTTTTCAGCAAAACCGGTGAGATTGACAACCTCATCGCAAGTTGGGGGCAGAGTTTTGTGGTTGTGTTGTGCAGGTCTCCACGTTGCTGCTGGCACCGGTAGTGCGCCCTACCAAAGTTCAGCTAGCAACACCTTTGGGGTGTTTCCTTGCTCCTACTGGATTGATAACCTTGGTTTCATAACTGAGGGAAAACTTCTATTGTGCTCATCATACCTTCCTCTTGGGGTTCCCCAATGAGCTCGATATATTTTGGGCCATCAGCAGGCAATTACTGTTGTATGGAGTAGCTAAGAACATGTGTATGACAAAATAACAGACATGTCCATGACTTGAAATTTGTAGAGCAGCGCATGCAAACCAACATGTCTAATGACCTTGTATGTACTAGAACGAAGAACAAGCATGCCCACTAACTTGTATGCACGAGCATGGTGACAAAAATGCAGTTCACTGCGATAGGCTTGAACCTGCTATACTGCTGACAAAACAAAGACGGGTTACAAATTTGGTTAACCTTGGTCGGAGAGGCGTCTAAGCATCATGGGTACCATGCGGGTGACGTCCAGGTCACCGAGGGTGCTGCGGTTGTGGTGGCTGTTGGCGTCGGGGAAGCAGATCTTGGGCGGTCGATGCCGGCTTGAGCACGATGATGAGAGCGTCGCTGAGGCAGACCCAGTGCAGTGAACGGCGATGGTCGAGCAGCTGATCTAGAGCGATGTACATAGAACTCCCGGAACTAGATCACGTCCGGTTACACCGGTGAAGCGGATCCGGTATGGTTGGGCAGCTTTCGGTGGCCAGGAAGCAGAGCTTGGGCGGTTGATGACGCCATTGACGTGGTGAACGACACCGTAGCTCCGGTGCAGTGGCAGAGAGACCCGGTGAACCAGATCCGGTGGGTAAGCATCGGTGAAGCGGCTCCGTGGTGGTGCATGAGACCGCCGCTCAAGCGGGTTCGACCGCCGTGGAATTTCCGCCGGCCGATGCGCGTCGTGGTCATGGAGGTGAGGGCGTGGGAGAGAGGGGGCTGGGATTTTTGGAAGGACTAGCGGGAAAATTTGGGCGAATCCGGACTAAGGAGGTGAACAAAAGTATAAATTATGATCGTGCCCCCAAGCTACCGACTTTAGCTTGCCCATAGGGCCTTAGAACAATGGGTAGAATCGGAATTTTGAAGTCAAAAGTATTTGAAACCGAGGGACGGGAAATGCTTCAAGATCGGTGTGTGATTTTGCCGCTTGATTGAGATACTGAATTTGGCGACCGTCCATCTAATAATAATATAAAAATGGTACTGCCCCGGTGGGATATTTTGCCTCAAAGATTTTGAAACCGAGGGGCGGAAAATGCTTCAAAGTTAGTGTATGGTTTAGCTGCTCGATTGGGATTTTGAATTTGACAAGCGCCCATCTAATAATAATACAAAAATGGTACAACCTCGGTGGGAGATTTTGCCTCAAAGTTTTTGAAACGGAGAGGCGGGAAATGCTTCAAAGTTGGTGTGCGGTTTTGCCGCTCGATTGAGATTTTGAATTTGACAAGCGCCCATCTGATAATAATAATAATATAAAAATGGTACTCCCTAGGTGGGAGATTTTTGGCTCAAAGTTTTTGAAACGGTTAGGCGGGAAATGCTTTGAAGTCGATGTGTGTGATTTTGCCGCTCGATTGAGATTTTGAATTTTGCTAACGTCCCTGTACTAGTAGTAGTAGTAGTAGTAGTAGAAAAAGGTGGTAGAACGTACGGCTATATAGTCAGGAATTCATGGCCGAGAGTCACATCAACTGATCATCCATATAACCACACTTGAGGTACTCCCTGTGTTTGGTATTACTAGGCCGGAGTAGTACTAGTTCGGAGAATTAACTTCACCTACTCACTTTATAGCTAGTTATTGCATGCAGTAGTAATCCTAAAATCCAGGCAATGCTCGTGGCCAGCGCATCTAATTGAAAACATGCAAGCCAATGGTAGCACTCCTGTTTTAACAATATGATCGGCCAGGAGCATTACACGACGTGGTGGTTCATATTTTACGGTCAACTAGAGGAGTAATTGAGCAAAACTAGGATCATTAATTGGTCATTCGGCCTAGCAATTGAGCCTGTAAAATAATTAAGAGGTATATACACCTTTAGTCCCACATCTTGCGCCGCGAGAGCGTTTTAGTCCCACATATTGAAAAATGAGCAATACTAGTCCCTCAACTTATAGCTCGAGAGCATTTTAGTCCAATTTAATGGAATTTCAGTGAATTTGACTTAATTTGTCCACAAATGATGTTGATTTTTTTAAAAGGACCCCTCTATATTTTTTTATGTCATTTGTGTCCCTATGTGGACTGATAAGTGGGCCACCTGTTAGTAGATGTACAAACAAAATAGTTAAATCTCTAAGAGGAGAATGGATTCGAACTTAACACTTTTGTACAATGACACACACCCACACCCACAAGCCACTATGCCGGTAGATGCCCACGACTACTCATGTGAGATGAGGAGTACTTGAGAGGATGTAATTATGCCAGACGAGGAGTACTTGGGGGGAAGTAATTATTTATACAATAAAAAAGCACATACGAACGCAAAAAATGCTCACGTCTATGTTGGCACGGTCCATAATATCAATTGTATAGCTTTGTCATTAACCTAGTAGCTAGCTACAGTGTCTAGAATAAACTTGAGTTTTTTATTATTCGCAAAAATGAAGAGGAATAAAGTTGAGTTGTTATTGTACCCCAGAACACATATTTTTAAGTATCCAAAATAAAGAACACATCAGCCAGAGTGCTCTTCAGTTAATCACTTATGTGTGCATGTTGTAGTGGCAAGGTTGATTTCTTCAGTAGCGCAGGTAATCAGTTCGATACCCTACAATGCATTGGTAGTTCTTATTTGTTTTCTTATTCAGATCCTCCTGTCAAGTCATACCAAGGTCACAACTGGCAGGCAGAAAATACACAAGGGTCATTTTGCAAAAATTATGATGTCACATGTCACTTCCAGAATTAGTTACGACGAATTCGGACAAAATCATAGAAATTTGATTGAATTGGACTAAAATGTTCCTGGTTACAAGTTGTGGGGCTAGTGTTGCTCACTTTGCAAGATGTGGGACTAAAACGCTCCTACGGTGCAAGTTGTGGGACTAAAAACGTATATACCTCAATAATTAACGACCGTGCTATTGAGAGAACATGAGGTTTTTAGCTCCACGGAGCATACACCCCATCCGGCCACATGGTGAGCATCCAAGGGCACATCCAAAAAGCGAAATTGAAAAATGGAAAATGCCATGCAAAAAATGGAAAATGCCCTGCGTTTGCGTGTGCCCTGAGGACCAGGGAGCGCAGGTTTTCTTCTTAGATTTTGGGATAATTAAATACAATGAGGTTATGATACTACTACTACTACTAGTATCATCCTACACCTACACACTCACGTGCTCCCAGGAGTCATAAAGCTGGTGTGCGCACGACCGTTGTACCATAATTAGTGCGCATGCGCATGCGCGTGCCCGTTCCAGTTTGATGAAACGCGCTGGCGGTTGCTGTGTGCATGCCGTCATCTCGTTTCCACATGACTCGCTTGGCTTTCCCAGACCTTTATTTAAATGTGTGTCTCTGGAACCGCTTCTTGTGCCAGTCAGTGGGACCGAGACCACACGAACGCCATCTTCCATGGCCGGCAAGAAGCAGGAGGACTCGCCATGGGCTGGTCTCCCTGAGGGACTCATCCAGAAGATAGGTGACATCTTCCTTTCGATGGACGACTTCGATTACTACGCCGCCTTTCGGGCAGTCTGCAACACATGGCACGGCTTCACGGAGGAGCGCTTTATGCCAGCCAACTGGATTGTTCTAGAGCACCAGTTGTTGGAGGAGTATCGGGTAGAAGACGCCGCCATCACCTTGCTGAGCGTGAGAACTGGCCGCCACCTTGAGAAGAAGGTTAGTCGGGTTATTCGCAGGTGCTTTCTTTATATTCATCTGTATATATGTGATCCATTTTTTGCATTCACATCCTATACTATCTGTTTTTCAAGTTCTGTTTCTTCGTCCACTTGTTGCCGAGGGTTTTGCTCCATGGTTTACCTTGATTGAATTTCAGTCTGTTTACCTTGACTAAATCTCCGTTTCTCCTCCCTCTATCTCTGGAAGGTACATTTATGTCGGTAGCACAACCGGCGGCCTCCTTGTGCTTGGACAGAGGGTGCAGCCGTACAAGAACCAGTTGTACAACCCCTTCTCGAGCGCTATCAAGCGCCTGAGGGCGGAGATACCGACCGAGCGGGTGGCTTCTGTCGCTGTGACGATGTTCCCGTTGTTGATGGTGTTTACATCAAACAATCAGAACACCACCATTCGGTGGGCAGATGAGAGCACGCAGGAAGGGAGTCGCCTGGTCTTTGGTGAAGGGTGGTACTCGCCATATGACTTCGCGGAACTCCGTAGAATGACTTCTTATGCCGGTGATGTTTTTGTCATAGACAAATACGGGTCTATCCTCTTGACTATGTGTGATGCTGCTCATGGAGATGTGCAGCTGCAGTGCTCCGCACGAACCCTGGAGATGCATCCCACCATTGCAGGCCCTGTTTCGGGCTGCCAGTTCCCAGAGAATCGTTTTTACCTCGTCGAGTCCGACGGGGAGTTGTTGTTCATTGTGAGTGGACCGGTCTATGGCGGCAGGCCGATTGTTTACCGGGTTGATTCCTAGAACCGTGTCCTTCAGCCGGTCAGAGGCATCGGAAGTCATGCTCTCTTCGTTGCTAATAATCGGTGTGTCTGCGTCGACAGCACCATGGTATCCACGGTGCAGGCCGGTAGCATATACTATGCGGATCTATCCGATATTAGATCTTACAACTTTGAGGCTCTTGTGTGGGAAGAGGAGCCAAGCGTTGTATATGGGTATAGAGTAGGAGGATTATGGAACGACTGTCCTTTCGAACTCGATCGATTGGTGATGGAGTATTGCAGAATCGTCGAGCATTCTGAGTTGCAGATGGTGCCACCATATGGCGAGGATGGTACCACCCACTACGATTACTACAACGGCTATCCATCATATTGATGGATTGTGTGGGTCTGCTTCTGATGCATTCTCTTTAGGTCAGCTCTTTATGTGTTCACTTTGTTGAGTGAACGTCTATGAATTTTGCAAGTTCTATGGTGCCTGTGTAATACAATGGACGTTCTCCCTGTTCCGGTAAATCGTGTGTTGTACCTCTTACAATTTCACTGTTTTTCCATGTGTGTGTAGTAATTCTGATAGATGCTCAGTTTGTAACAATCCTCAAACAACTTAGAACTGCAAATTACAGTAGATTATTACAATCCTCAGTAAACTTGATAGTAATAAAATGAAGCATAAAAGTTGCATCAAAGTCCAGACAACTAAAAAAACACCATAACTGGTGTTACAGAAAAGGTCTCTATGGAGCTTGCATCCCGAGACATGTAACAACTGGCTTCCCATGAGAGATGCAGATGAGATTATTAAGTATGTTATATGTTAAAGCTTTCCTGTTTTTCAATTCATATAAGTCTTTACGTGCTATGGTGATTACTGAATCTGTTTTGTTGGCTTCTTGCTCAACAATATCACGAGCATCTTGAAGGGCATCCTCAAATAATCTTTCGGCTAAAAAACAAGGATCAGTCGAAGCGGTGTGCCATGAGCAATAGGTATTGTCACGTTGCTGTGTGAAACAAGATCTAAACTTGGAGAAGCGGGTCTTTGTTCGGCATTCAGAGGGTCATTTGCAGCCTGAAACAAACACAAAACAAGTTATAACAGCATTACCATGCAATCACACCACCGTGAATTTTAAATATGTCAATGCGGAAATATATAAGGAAAGAAGCAATTAACAGTGGTGGCTCATACATCTATTTCTTCTTGAATAAGTGGACCAGCTGGCGCCATGGAGCGATGCGAGCATGTGCTGCTCTGTGAAAATACTGCTCTACTTGAAGATGGCTAAGACCATGACAAAACAAGTTACTTAAACAACAGACTTGCGAAACAAACTACAAGTTCATTTTGAATAACAATGCGATCAATCAACCAAAGTACATGATGCTGACTGCTCAAACTAGAATGTGCAGAACATGAATAAAACGAATATTAAAACTAAGCCATTATGTTTCTCATATATAAACTAGCCAGGAACTACACAACAAAATCTGCCACTGATTTAATCATAGACAAAAAAAGAGTAACTCAGCCAATAAAAACACATCAATTGTGAGCCTCGAATATGCTAGCCAAATAATTTTAGACAAACAATGAATCAAGCAATCATACATTGAATTATTCATGAATAGCCAGATAATTTCAACGTTTCAGCGGCCTGAGAACAACAAACTGAACCATCAAGTGCCTCGTATTAGAATAGCCAGTTCATTTAACTATGATACACATTAGATACAAGAGTGAGATGAACTGCATAGAGTTCCTTATGATACATGTGTGGATCTTATCGCTAGTGTGGCCTTGTTCTTATTATCAGACAACTCAGATGCAATACACCCGGCCTCTCCATATCTAGGAAATTGAACTAAGCACATGGAACAAAAGGAGACCATAGTGGGGCTAAAATGTTTGACGCTAATTTTTGGCAAAAAATATGAAAACAAGAAAGACAAATGGTAAATTTAAGCAAACAAAAAATGTGGCAAGGACCAAACTTTGGGTGGGGGGCCTTATGGTAGGTGTTACATGAGATCTATGGCGGCTCGTGTGGACGGGCGGAGTTTGTACTCCATTGTTTCTCCTCTACATAAAGGTAAGGCCAACTGTAAATACAAACAAGTTCCAACATGATATACATTGGCATGAAGTGAAACAAAATTGATGGGGTCTTACGAGATTATAGGAGCCATTCACTCTATGATATTGTATGCAAACTAAGGCCGCTCCTTGCATAATAATAACAAACAGTTTGAGCCGCAGGTTAAGAGGGATCAAATCGACAATACATAATGGTCAAATAGTATGACGTGTGTAAACGTGTAGTATAGGATAGCAGGACAATAACATGATGGGAATACTATAGTTCGTAAATCAGCGAATGAGAGAGATATTATATAATCATATCTCATGTGGATAGGTACAACAGAGAATGTAAACAAATATGTTATGTGACTAATAATTCACAAAGAAATAGTACAATACATAAAAACAGTTCAATGCGTGGAGTTTAAGCGTAACCACAACGGGTTAATTTAGTACTCCCTCCGTTTCAAAATATAAGATGTTTTAGCTTTGTGAAAAGAGTGCATTTAGACCTCTTTTAGTGTGTAGGTTGATCTAGGTTTGGAGTGAACCTACACACTAAAATGAGTCTGGATACACTTCTTTCACAAAGCTAAAGCATCTTATATTTTGAAACAAAGGGAGTACATAACAGGTGTATATAAGTAAAGAAACTGTTAGTTAGGAAACTTAGCATGAATACAGTACATTGCGAACAAACAAATCACGCAGGGAGATCTGGTTTTACCTTGGTCGGGGCAGCGTCTAGGCCTCCTCCGCATCCTCACGGGTCACGTCGAGGTCGCCGAAGGTGCTACGGTCGTAGTGGGTGTCGACGACGGGGAAGCAGATCTTGGGCGGGCGAGGATACGAGCAGAACGCTGGACCACGACATCCGTGGAGCAGATCCTAGGCGGTCGATGATATGATCAGCGTGCCAGACAAGAGGGTTCGTTGAGCAGATCAGGTGTGCGGGTACGCCGGCTAAAGTGCAGCAGGGATGTTCCGGCCGGTGACGTATTCCTGGAGGAGAGAGAGGGGGAGGGGGAGGGGGTTGTGTTTAGGTACTGCTAGCACTATATTGGGAAAATTACAAGTGAAGCCCCCACCTACCAAATTTAATAGGGGTCGAATGGGAATTTCGAAGTATCTGAAATTTTGGGGCACGAACTATGTCCGGATGCGCGCGATCGTTTTCAAAGGGTGTTCAAAATTTTCATGATGCAAAATCTTAGCTAGAAGTCGAACCACTCGTCAAAACTCTCTGTGGTTTCTGATATATTAATTAACCACTCGATGGGTACCTCCAAAAGCTTTTTTCATAAAACTTTCAAAGCAACATACAATTTATTACATGTAGTTCAAGTTTGACCTAATTTCATTAAATTCAAGAGCAATCTATCGCACTTAGTTGTAGCTCAAGTTTGACCTAATTTCATTAAACTGTCAAGACGCAAAATCTTAGCAAGAAGATGAACCTGTCGTCAGAACTCTCTTTTGGTTCCTGATAGTATATTAATTGCCCCCCACCCCGCGCACCCCCTCCGATGGGTACCTCTAAGAGATTTTCTGTAAAACTTTCAAAGCAACCTACACGGTTTACTTGTAGTAGTTCAAATTTTACCTGTTATATTTTTTCCGCTTTGCCTATTATAAATTTATATAGTGATGATATGCCAGATGTCTATTATCTGATTCTCACGAGCATGGTGAAATGGATCGTATGGGCACCTAGAGGGGGGTGAATAGGTGCTACTCCAAATTTTAATGCTTTTTCAAGTTTAGGCTTAACACGAAGGGTGAATTCTCTAGATAAACTATTAGGTGGAATTTCCCTATATGCAAACCTATCTACTAGCGAGTAAAGGGCGAGTGGAAGAGGAACGAGTGAACCGTAGTGAAGCACGCGGAGACACAGGATTTGTTTTACCGCAGTTCCTTCCTTGTTAAGGGAAGTATGTCTGCGTTGGAGGGGTGGGCGGTACTAAGACCACCACACCACAAAAGGCCTCACCCTCTTCTCCGATGGATCCCGCCACCAAAGGCCTGACCCAAATTTCCACTATAGGAACCCTTCGAGGCAGGTACCGGTGCCTTTACACAACTAGCAGGGCACAACTCCATAATCAACTTGGAGGTTCCCGTAATGACAACAAGCTGCCACACGAACAAGTTATCAATAACAAAGAACAAGATCTAGATATTGACAAGAATACTAGATCAGGGATTTCTACAAATGAATGGAGAGGAGTTGATGCGCTTGATTCGTGATGGCGATGAAGATTGTCTCCTCCTTCAATTCCCCCAAAGATCGAAGCCTTCGAGTGGTTGAAATGGGAGATCTAGTGAGAGAGCTTTTGCAAAGGGTCTGAACAATTTCGAGTGAATCAAGAGTTCTGCACAATGAGGATGAAGGGGCTTTTATACCCCTGTACCCTCTGAGCCGTTGGAGCCATTTGGGGCCGGATTATCCGGCCCAAGTGAGGGCCGGATTATTC
Source organism: Avena sativa (assembly GCA_916181665.1). Classification (NCBI taxonomy): domain Eukaryota; kingdom Viridiplantae; phylum Streptophyta; class Magnoliopsida; order Poales; family Poaceae; genus Avena; species Avena sativa. The sequence continues at coordinate 577,612,952 of OV702289.1, read as the reverse complement.
GGCCTAGGGAAAACTCCGCCCCAAACTCGGATAATCCGGCGGATAATCCGCCCCCACTCTGAGTGACGCACCGAGCCTGCCCTTGATCGCCTCCTGGGGGCCAGATTATCCAGCCCCATGCGAAGGCCGAATTATCCGGCCTGAGAAGGAAAAACAGCCCTAGTTCGGATTTTCCGGGAGAAAATCTGACCGTACTCTGAGTATCGCGCCTTGGCTGCCTTTGATCGATTTCTGGGGGCCAGATTATCCGGCCCATGCAAAAGCCGGTTATCCGGCCTGGGAAGGAAAAACCACCCCAAATCGGATTTTCCGGGAGATAATCCGAACCCATACTGAGCGTCGCGCCTTGGCCACCTTTGATCGATGAGTTAGGCCAGATTATCCGGCCCTTGGTGGGGCGGATAATCTGGCCCCAAAACACCAGAACAATCCCTGCACACTTAGCTCACATGTGAAAACTCCACGGTATTGTTATCTAACACACAAACCACAGGGAACCATGAAATGTTCTTTCAATCTCCCCCTTTTTGGTGTTAGATGACAATACTAGGATTAGCAGGAAAGGATCACAAGACCACCAACAAAAACATGGAAGAGACTCCCTCCTCAATGTGTGCATATTAGAAATTTGCATTTGAATACAAATGCACACAAATAGGTGTGAGTCTATTCCATTGAAATATAAACAACATAATCATACCACCGAGATAGGGAGAGAGGCGTCCTTGAAATAACCACAATTATCAACGTGATAATCAATATAAGCGCCTTCCTCGAGAAAGATTCCTAGCATAATAGTATATGAATAGATGAATCCATAGGCATAATCCATGAGATAAATACAGACGACCATCGACACAGAGTCTCAAACAAACCACAAGCCACAAATTAAAGTTCAACGCTAAATGGGTACAAGCAAAAAAAAGACGAATGAAAAAGTTCAAATGCTTGTGCCCGACCCATGCAAATCCTCGGAGACCTAATAGAACGACTTCTCCCCCTTTGGCATCGAGACGCCAAAAAGGAAGAAGAGCGGTGCTAACGCCCCAAGGTGTGACTCGTAGTCCTCATCCTCGTCCTCGTCCTTGTTCCCATCCTTGTCCTCGTCTTCAAGCTCCTCGGTGTCATCATCCTCATCATCAGCAGTGTCCGTAGAGGGGAACAAGTGACGCTCTAGCTCTCCATAGTTCACTCCAGAAGAAGAGTTCCACCGGGCATATGGTGTGGGAGGGGTAGGAGCCGGGGGATCACCAGAAGCACCAGACACATGGTGAAGGATGAGCTGCTGAGAGTGAGCCAACTCATGGCGCTGCTTGTACGCCTCGTATTGGCCCTTGCGTGTGTCCACGCCCATGCAAAGGATGTTCCGATGGAACCAAATCAGCTGCTTGATCTCATGAGCAACGGGAGGCACTGGAGGCTTGCGAGCATCCCTCATGAGACTCTCAGGAGTAGAAGAGGGGCGAGAGGTCTTCCGAACCTTGGTGTAGATCTTCTTTGCCTTATGCACAACATAAATGTTGAAATCTTCACAGAGAAGCAGGTGCCTGATGAGCATCATAATGTAGGGAGCATAAGGAATGGACAGCCGGTTGAACATTGCATCAGTCAATTCATGGTAGATGAAATCCATCACATCCAGCTTGTACTGCACGGACTCATCCTCGCACGAGGCAACCTCATGAGAGAAGGCAAGGAGCTGGAAAAGGTGATCACGGATGCTATCATTGTTGCCTCCACTCAGAGTGATGGAATCACGGAAGAGGCCCACCAAGGCAGCATAGATAGGAGCAAGACCAGCAAGAGTGCCCACAATGCCATTGTCCATTGTGCAAGGAGAGAGAGCTGCATCTTTGTTGGGCTTCAGCTGGGTGATGATGCGGTGGCCACTGGCCCTATCCCTGTTGTGGAAAGACTATCCAAGTACCTCAGCAAACACAAGGAAATCAGCAGTCATGGGCCTGTCACGAGTCATCCACTTCATAGTGCGATGCTCATCTCCACAAATAACCAAAGTGGAAAAGAACTGCTTCACCACCTCAGAATCATATGAGCACTGGAGAGCCATGAGATGGTGCAGCCCCATCCGCTCAGCCACATACATGGCATCAACAAGGTGGGGCTTCTCCAAAGCCTCAGCAAGGAATTAGTGGGTGCATAGGCCTAATGTTCATCCATGCGCTTCTCTTTGTTCTTTCTTCTCCTCAACTCAACCTCATCCACTAAGTTACCCTGTCCGTCGTCCTGAAAGTACTTACCACGAGGATGGCGCTTGTAGGTCTTGGGAGCACTGGAACCACCTGTGAGGAGAACAAGGGAGATAGCATAGGGATAAGCATACACACAAGTCCAGGAGAGAGCGTGGAAAAAATAGTCAAAAAGTTCATAGGACAATTCTACTCAATGCACACAACATGGTGAAACTGAACCATATTTGATTCTGTCAGGCCGGATTATCCGGCCTGGCCAGGGGCGGATAATCCGGCCCTGGCAGAAAATTTTCAACTTCACCTAGATTGAATGTAAAGAGTAGATCGGGCCTAGAAACTGCAAGACTATGATTTCTACGCAAAACAACATCCTTCTAGAGAACGTTCCACCCAACAAATAACACATCTAGCCAAAGATGGGGAGAGAGGGAGTTACCCTCACTCATTGGAGGAAGAACGCGGAGGAGAAGGTACCCGAAGGCGCGGAGAAGAAGATCCGGGGAGGCCTGGAAAATCTGGTGGCCGAAGAGGCTCCGGGGAGGGTGGGGGATGGTAGGCGATGGCTGAGGAGGAGGAGAGGGTTGGGGAAGAAGTGCTGCTCGTTATGAGGCCTTCCCCCCGATCCCTGCCCTTAAAGATGAAATCCGCCAGGGCCGGATTATCCGGCCTACACTTGGGCCGGATTATCCGGCCTAAAATCTGAATTTCTGTTGTACACAGATTCAGGCCCGCGCGTCCCCAAACAACACCCCCACAAGGTGTACAAGGGACTTGTGTGCAAGAATAGACGGCTTAGGGGTAGGGAAAGGCTTAGGATTAAGAGAGCCAAACTGAGATGGTACTACACACTCAAAATTGCAAGAACCAAATCAACTAAAAGCCAAGATTGAGTGTGATTCCAATAAGAACATGAGATGAACTAAAACAACCAAAAAGATCCACAAAAATCCAACTCTCCTCATGGAGAAGGGCGGTGGCCGAAGCCACCTTGTTGGAGTGTATGGTAAGACACCGCGGAGATATATCTTGGGTTCACGACCAATACTCATCAATAAGCTCACATATCACAAAATGATATTAAGAGAAATTATTTAACTTGCTTTCGGCATTATGGGGGAGGGTTAGCCCAATTAATTAGGACCACACTCCCCCTATTTCCATGCCCACATCTAGACAAAATAAGACTGAGATGTATGAGTGAGTGCATGGGTAATCAAGACAAGCTCCTGAATTCAATGATATTTAGCTCATTCCTCAAGTAGCAGAACCTTGCTTCATCAAGTGGCTTCGTGAAAATATCAGCAAGTTGGTTCTTCGTGCTCACAAAAGATAGATCAATATCGCCTCGAGTAACATGGTCTCGAATAAAATGATTCCGAATCTCAATATGCTTTGTCCTTGTGTGTTGTACCGGATTGTATGCAATTTTTATTGCACTTTCATTGTCACATAAAAGAGGCACTTTGTCACAATTGACACCATATTCCTTTAAAGTTTGCCTCATCCACAATAACTGAGTGCATGCACTAGCAACAGCAACATATTCAGCTTCGACGGTGGAGAGAGAGATACAATTCTGCTTTTTAGATGACCAACACACTAGAGATCTTCCCAATAATTGACAAGCTCCAAAAGTGGATTTTCGATCATCCTTATCACCAGCCCAATCTGAATTAGTATAACCACATAGAGAGAAATTGGAGCCCTTGGGATACCATAGACCAAAGTTAGGGTAATGAACCAAATATCGAAAGATCCTCTTGACCGCCACTAAGTGACTTTCTTTAGGAGCTGCTTGATACCTTGCACACACCCCCACACTCAACACAATATCGGGTCTAGATGCGCAGAGGTAAAGAAGAGAGCCGATCATGGACCGGTATACCTTTTGGTCCAAATCTTTACCATGGGGGTTAAGTTCAAGGTGACATTTTGTTTGCATCGGAGTGGCGAAACCATTAAGATCCATCATCTTGAATCTCTTGAGCATGTCTTGGATGTACTTAGCTTGATTGATGAAGGTTCCTTCTCTAAGTTGCTTGATCTCGAATCCAAGAAAGAACTATAATTCCGCCATCATAGACATCTCAAACCTGTCAGTCATAAGCTTTGAAAATTCATCATTAAAAGCTTTATTAGTAGAACCAAAGATGATGTCGTCTACATATAGTTGGCATACGAAGAGCTCCCCCTTAACCTTCTTAGTAAAAAGAGTGGGATCGATTTGCCCAACTTCGAAGCCACGGTCTAGCAAAAGCTCTTGAAGGTGCTCATACCACGCACATGGGGCTTGTTTAAGGCCAGAGAGTGCCTTATCGAGTTTGTAGACATGGTTCGGGAAGTTAGGATCCTCAAATCTCGGGGGTTGCTTTACATATACCAACTCATGTAGAGGACCATTAAGAAAAGCACTCTTGACGTCCTTCCTGCAATTTAAAATTGTTATGGGCAGCATAAGCAAGAAGGATACGAATGGACTCAAGCCGAGCCACAGGAGAATAGGTCTCGCCGAAGTTAATGCCCTCAACTTGGGAATAGCCTTGTGCCACAAGTCTCGCCTTGTTCCTCACGACAATGCCATTCTCATCTTGCTTGTTTTTAAATATCCATTTAGTGCCGATAACATTGCGGCAATCCTTGGGCTTCTCCACGAGTTTCTAGACCTTGTTGCGCTCGAAATTATTCAATTCTTCATGCATAGCAACAACCCAGTCCAGATCTTCAAGATCTTCAAATACTTTCTTGGGTTCCACCATTGATATGTGAGCTTGATGCTCCCCAAAACTTGCCAATTACCTTGTCGTGGAAACCCTTCGTCGAAGATCACCTACAACCTTGTCGAGAGTGTGACCCCTTAACTCAAGGTTCCGATCAGCACGAGCCTTGCGACGAAGTTCAATAAGATTGTTGTCTCTTGATGGAATGTTTCATCACTTAAATCTTCATTGGAATCATTTGCTTTACCTTGATTAGAATTCGGATTAACAACAGTAGGAGGTGATGAAGCGTGCCGTTGAGGTGGGTCAGCAGCTGTAACATGAGGCTGTTGAACAACAGGTGATTTAGGGCCGGATAATCCGTCCGATGGTGAGGCCGGATAATCCAGCCTGGGAGAACTTGTAGCATCTTCATCAGGCTGCCTGGGACTTGCTTGAACTGGCGAGGGGCCGGATAATCCGGGGCCAGCTGGAAAATCCGGCCTGGAGCTTGTAGAGATTTCTTCAATACCAGGAGCTGTTTGGTCGTCAGGAGCGGGGTGGCCAGATAATCCGGTGTCGACCGGATAATCCGGCCTGGAGCTTTCTAGAACATCTTGACCTTCAGAAATTGATGGAGATGGTGTAGAAGTTACTCCTGTGGTTGGAACATGTTGAGTATGTGTAGGTGAGGGCTCTTCATGAGTAGAGCATTGTCCTTCCCGATCCTCCACAAGGGGTTACTCAATGGGGCGGAAAAATCCCACGCCCATTCTTCTTATGGCATCTTGGGGTATTTCAACATCTGCATCACAAACATCAACTTGCCCCGCACGGGAGCCATCATTTTCTACGAACACCACACTACAAGATTCTACAATAGTTCCGGAGAGCTTATTGTAGACTCTATAAGTGTGGGATTCGGCACCATAACCAACAAAAATACCTTCTAGAGCCTTAGATTCAAACTTAGATAAACGAACTCCCTTGATGAGAAAGAAACACTTACACCCGAATACCCGAAAGTATGAGATGTTTGGCTTGTTACTGGTAAGTATTTCATATGGAGTCTTGTCCAAGATTTTACGGAGGTATAACCGGTTGGATGAATGACAAGCGATAGAGATTGCTTCAGCCCAGAAGTTATATGGAGACTTGAATTCGGCTAGCATTGACCTTGCCATATCCATTAGAGTCTGATTCTTCCTCTCGGCTACACCATTTTGTTGAGGGGTGTACGCAGTGGAATATTGATGTCTTATCCCATCTTCACTTAGGAACTCATTTAAGGTATAGTTCTTGAACTCAGAGCCATTATCACTTCTTATAGCCAAAATAGGGACGTTGTGTTGACGTTGAACCTCGTTGGCGAAGTCGATGACCGTTTGTTGAGTTTCACTCTTCAACTTGAAGAAATAAACCCAAGTGTATCTTGAGTAATCATCAACGATCACAAGACAGTACTTCTTCCCACCGAGGCTTGCATGATATGGAGGTCCGAAGAGGTCCACATGAAGGAGCTCTAAGATCGTTTTGACGAGATAATAGTCTTCCTTCGATGAGGAGAGTCATGCATTTTCCCTTCAACACAAGCCCTGCAAACACGATCTTTGGCAAATGAGACATTTTATTTTAGTCCAAGGATGTGGCCACCCTTGTGGAGACTTTGCAAAGTTCTCATATTGACGTGGGCTAGTCGGAGATGCCATAACCAACCCGCATCAGCCTTTTCGAAAAGAGACATTGGTCCTGTAGTGGTTTTCCCCGAAAAGTCCACCACGTACAAGTCATTTTCGACATATCCCACGAAAGCGACTTTTAGAGACTTGCTCCACAAGAGTACCACCAAATCAGCATCAATATAAACTGCAAAGCCCATCTTACCAAGGGCGCGAACTAAAAGTTTATTGTACCCAAGGTTCTCAACAAGCATGGCGTCCACGAGAGAGATATCGTGAGCCACCACGAGTTTGCTGAGACACAATACCTCAGATTTTGACTTGTCACCATAGGAGACGGTTATATGATCATGATTTGGCCGCATCTCCGTGATGATCTCCTTGCTTCTGGTCATGTGACTCGTGCATCCGCTATCGAGTACCCATTTAGACCCACCGGAAGCATAGCCCTGCAACAAAGTTACTTCTTGGTTTTAGGTACCCATTTTTCAATGGGTCCTCTCATGTTAGTGACAAGGGTCTTGGGGACCCAAATAGACCAAGGAATGTAACAATCATAAGGACCTACATAACTAGCATAAACATCACCATAATGATCACAATATAACTCAAAGTTAGTATTGTTAGCCCCTACAAAACCATCATAATTAGACTTGTCATTGGTGGTGGTGCTAGTCTTTGGTTGAGCAGTCTTGCTCTTCATCTTCTTCTTCTTCTTCTTCTTCTTGTTGTTTCTTGTTCGTTGTCTTGCGAATATAACCAAGACCTTCTTTTCCATTGTTTTTCCTTTGCTTGCTCAGTATCTCATCTAAAACTTCTTTACCTTTGTGTTGAGAACCTCTTGCAAGTCCTTCTTTTCCATTAGATGATGTGGAGGTGCTTGGCACATCATACATCTTCAATTGAGTTTGGAGCTGGTCATGAGACTCATTTAGAGTTGAGTGATCACTCTCCAATGCCTTGTGAGCACTATCAAGTTTATCGAACTTCTCCGAGAGTCTAGCATGAGCAGCCCCAAATTCAATCTTTTCTTTCTTTAGTTTCTTTACCTTGCCAAGAGCATTGTCACGTTATTTAATGAGCTGAGCCACAACTTCTTCATGTGACTCATCAATGGATTCGAGTCTCTCTTCCAAAGATACTCGAGCTTCCTCTTCTTCTTCCAAGGCATTCTTCAAAGAAGCTATCTCCAAGGCATCTTCTCTTTCAATTCTGCCCTTTTCTTCAAGAAGATCTTCGGCTTGAGCAAGTTGACTCATAAGAGCATCAAAATGAAGTTTGTGCTCACCTTGCAGGTTAGTGAAAGAGTTGTCCAAAGCAATAACTTCTTCTTTCATTTTAATACTAGCATGATCATCCATATCCAAATTTGTGTTAGTCTTAGGAAATGAAGAGCTATAACTTGATACCTCGGACCCTCTTGCCATAAGGCAAGTGGCGTTGTTGTTGATGACGTTCTCGTTTGGCGAGTCAAAGAGAGATGATGGAGTCGATGTGGTGGCTATAGAAGCTACCTCGCGAGAACTATCTTCATCCTCTTCATCTTCGCTTGTAGAGGAGTATTCTTCTTGTGCCACCAAGACGATCTTGGGTTGCTTCTTGTAGGGGTCATTCTTTTTAATAAATGGCTTCTTCTTGGGCGCCTTGGATTTTTCTTTAAGAATGAGCCTGCCACCATTGTCTTCTCTATTTTGATATGGACACTCGGCTACGAAGTGCAGCCTATCTCCACAATTGTAGCATGTTCTTAGTTTTGGGCCACTTTCTCTTCTTCCACTTGACCCATTCTTGCGCTCGAGTTCCGACTTGGCCTTGGCAGGATTCTTCCAAAAGTTCCTTGCATAAAATGCCATGTACTCACAATGAGCACGTTTGACTTCATCGGGGCAGTCCATGGAGGGCCCCTCAAAAGCTCTTTCGTCCTCATCTTGCTCAACAACATTAGCCTTTAGAGCAACATTTACCCCCTTTTGCATTCCAATGGCACGGGCACGGGCATCTTCAGCGTTCTTTGCAGCAACTTTGAATGACGCCATTTCTTGCATGTTTTCATTGGATGTCATTTGATGGTAGTTGTGTCTACCTTGCAAGCTCTTCAAGTCCGTTGGCTTGAAAGGCATTAAGGCACTCACATATTTTCTTTTAATCCATGCATCATCAATGTGAGTGGCTCCATGCTTTCTAAATGTTGTTGCAATGCCCTTGAGTCTTCTATACATGTCTTCATGGTTTTCACCATCCAACATGTAGAATCCTTCAGCTTCATTACTAAGGGCATCATACCTATTCCTTCTCATGCTTTCATTCCCAATAAAGAGATTGGTGAGGGCATCCCAAGCTTCTTTAGTTGTGTTGATATGTTCAATGTGGGGCATGTCCTTGGGACCCACACCGAGATGTATCATGTGGAGAGCCGTAGCATTCAATTGGCTATCCACAACTTCTCTTCTTGTCAGGTTGGTATGATCTCCAATATGAAGACCCTCTTCAATAATCCTCCAAAGTTCAATAGAAGAGCTGCAAACATGAGACTTCATTAAGAATTGCCATTGATTTAAAGAGGATGTAGTAAGCTTGGGTGGATCACCCCTATTGTTTATATGAGGATGAGGGATAGGTGGGTCGAGGGAATATACGTGACGAACCTCACTATATTCCTCCTTACCACTTCCCTTCTTGGAGGTGGAACCATTATGTTTTTCACCTACCACTTCATCATCCTTGGATCCGGTGTTAGCCTTATCCTTGGATGATGGTGTGGCAGCCTCAGAGGAGGATGGAGATGGGGTTATGGATGATGTGAGATGAGCAATCATTTGATTCATCTCCTCCATCTTGGCCTCAAAGGATTTCAACAAGGTTGTTTCCAACGTCTTGAGGTCATCCATTGTGACCTTATCCACAGCCTCATTCCCATTCTCCTTGGTACCCATACTTCTCTTAGGCGGTTAAGCCCGAATAAAGAGCCGGGGCTCTGATACCAATTGAAATGGATCGTACGGGCACCTAGAGGGGGGGGTGAATAGGTGCTACTCCAAATTTTAATGCCTTTTCAATTTTAGGCTTAACACAAAGGGTAAATTCTCTAGATAAACTATTAGGTGGAATTTCCCTATATGCAGACCTATCTACTAGCGAGTAAAGGGCGAGTGGAAGAGGAACGAGTGAACCGTAGTGAAGCACGCGGAGACGCAGGATTTGTTTTACCACAGTTCCTTCCTTGTTAAGGGAAGTACGTCTGCGTTGGAGGGGTGGGCGGTACTAAGACCACCATGCCACAAAAGGCCTCACCCTGTTCTCCGATGGATCCCGCCACCAAAGGCCCGATCCACCTTTCCACTATAGAAACCCTTCGAGGCGGGTACCGGTGCCTTTGCACAATTAGCGGGGCACAACTCCACAATCAACTTAGAGGCTCCCGTAATGACAACAAGCTGCCACAAGAACAAGTTATCAATAACAAAGAACAAGATCTAGATATTGACAAGAATACTAGATCAGGGATTTCTCCAAATGAATGGAGAGGAGTTGATGTGCTTGATTCGTTATGGCGATGAAGATTGTCTCCTCCTTCAATTCCCCCAAAGATCGAAGTCTTCGTGTGGTTGAAGTGGGAGATCTAGTGAGAGAGCTTTTGCAAAGGGTCTGAACAATTTCGAGTGAATCAAGAGTTCTGCACGATGAGGATGAAGGGGCTTTTATACCCCTGCACCCTCTGAGCCGTTGGAGCCATTTGGGGCCGGATTATCCGGCCTGGGGAAAAACTCCGCCCCAAACTCGGATAATCCGGCGGATAATCCGCCCCCACTCTGAGTGACGCGCCGAGCCTGCCCTTGATCGCCTCCAGGGTGGCGGATTATCTGGCCCCATGCGAAGGCCAGATTATCCGGCCTGGGGAGGAAAAACTGCCCCAGTTCGGATTTTCCGGGAGAAAATCCGACCGCACTCCGAGCATCGCGCCTTGGCAGCCTTTGATTGATTTCTGGGGGCCGGATTATCCGGCCCATGCGAAGCCAGATTATCCGGCCTGGGGAGGAAAAACCGCCCCAAATCGGATTTTCCGGGAGATAATCCGAACCCATACTGAGCGTCGTGCCTTGGCCACCTTTGATCGATGAGTTAGGCCGGATTATCTGGCCCTTGGTAGGGCGGATAATCCGGCCCCCTAAACACCAGAACAATCCCTGCACACTTAGCTCACATGTGAAAACTCCACGGTATTGTTATCTAACACACAAAACACAGGGAACCATGAAATGTTCTTTCACATGGCACGTGCAATTTACTAGTACTTATAGTTTCAAATTTGACCTAATTTCAATAAATCGACATAAAGTCATTCTAATGGGCAGAGTTAGCTGGGAAGTTTGAAAACAAATAAAACATGGGAATCGTTGGTACAACATGTTGGTCCAATATATATGTATGTAAACTTGGCTTGTGGCATTCAGATCCAATATTCTTCGAACTTTTCTTTAGGAAAAAGAACAACCTCGCTCATATTCTTCACTCAAAAAATGTAGAATTGAATGTTCTTTCTTGATAGTTGGAAACTCACGCCGATGACGCTGTTTACTACAAGAATATGCACCGATGATCTACCTACGAAAAGACATTTAATTCAAGAGAAATCTATGGTGTTTACTTCTAGCTAGCTCAAGTTTGACTTAGTTTCGTTAAATTGCCAATATGCAAAGTCTTAGCAAGAAGTTGAACCTATCGTCGAAACTCTCGCTGGTTTCTGGTATATTAATTTTGAACCCTCGATGGGTACGTCCAAATGCTTTTTCATAAATCTATCAAAGAAAAACCTACAATTTACTTGTAGTTTCAAATTTGACCTAATTCTAAGATATCGACATAAAGTTATTCAAATATGCGGGGTTAGCTATAGGAAGCTTCAAAACCCATAAAACATGGGAATCGCAAGTACAACATGTTGTCGATCCACTATATATATATATGTCTGTCAACTTGGCTTGTGGCATCCACATCCAATATTCTTTGGACTTTTATTTACGGAAAAGAACAACTAACCTCGTTCGTCTTCACTCAGAAAACATAGAATTCAATGTTCTTTCTTGGTATTTGGACACTCACACCCACGACACTGCTTACTACTAGAAAATGCACCCATCTATCTCTGAAATGACATTTAATTCAAGAGCTATCTATCGCGCTTACTTGTAGCTCAAGTTTAACCTAATTAATTTTGTTAAATTGTCAAGATGCAAAATCTTAGCAGGAAGTTGAACCTATCGTCAAAACTCTTGTTGTTTTCAGATATATTAATTGTGACCCCTCGATGGGTACCTCCAAATTAAAAGCTTTTTCGTAAAAGTTAAAAAGCAAAACCTACAATTTACTTGTAATTTCAAATTTGACCTAATTTCGATAAACTGACTTAAAGTCATTAAAATAGGCAGAGTTAGCTAGGAACTTTGAAAGCTCATAAAACATGGGAATCGCAAGTACAACATGTTATCGACCGACTATATATGTCTGTCAACTTGGCTTGTGGCATCCACATCCAATATTCTTTGGACTTCTCTTTACGAAAAATAACAACTAGTAGCCTCACTCGTCTTCACTCAGAAAATGTAGAATTGAATGTTCTTTCCTGATAGTTAGAAACTCACACTGATGGCATTGTTTACTACAACAAGGTGCATCGATCTACCTCTGAAAATACATTTAATTCAAGAGCAATCTATCGCGCTTACTTATAGCTCAAGTTTGACCTAATTTCGTTAAATTGTCAAGATGCAAAATCTTAGCAAAAAGTTGAATATATCGTCAAAACTCTCAGTGTTTTGTGATATATTAATTGTGACCCCTTGATGGGTACCTCCAAAAGATTTTTCGTAAAACTTTCAAAGCAACCTATAATTTACTTGTAGTTTCAAATTTGACCTAATTTCGATAAATCGACATAAAGTCATCCGGTCAAATGGGCAGAGTTAGCTAGAAAGCTTGAAAACTCATAAATAAAACATGGGAATCGTTGGTACAACATATTGGTCCACTATATATGTTGGTAAACTTGGCTTCTCGCATTCAGATCCAATATTATTCTTTGGACATTTCTTTATGGAAAAGAACAACCTCGCTCGTCATCACTCGAAAAATTGAGAATAATTGAATCTTCTTTCCTGATATAGTTCAAAAATCACACCGTACCGACGAGACTGTTTACTACAAGAAAATGCACCCATCTACCTCTCTGAAAATTCATATATTTCAACAGCAATCTATCGTGCTTACTTGTAGCTCAAGTGTGACCCAATTTCATTAAATAGTGTCATGCGATGCAAAATCTTAGCAAGAAGTCAAACCTGTTGTCAAAACTCTCGGTTTTTTCTCATATATTGATTGTGACACCCCTCCTGATCGGTACGGTACCTCCAAAAGCTTTTTCATAGAACTTTCAGAGCAACCTACAATTTAGTTATAGTTCAAGTTTGACCTAATTTCAATAAATCGACATGTAGTCATTCAAGTGGGCGGAGTTAATTAGCTAGGGAGTTTGAAAACTCAAAAAACATACGAGAATCATAAGTAAAGCATGTTGGTCCACTTAATATGTCTAGAAGCTTGGCTTATGGCATTGAGATCCATATTCTGCTTCGAGCTTTCTTTACGTAAAAGAACCATCTCGTCATCACTCTGAAAACTGAGAATTTTATTTCCTGATAGTTGGAAACTCACACTGATGACATTGTTTACTACAATAAGATGCACCCATCTACCTCCGAAAATACATTTAATTCAAGAGCAATCTATCATGCTTACTTGTAGCTCAAGTTTGACCTAATTTCGTTAATCGACAAGAAGTCACTGAAGTGTGCGAAGTTAGCTAGGAAGCTTGAAAAATCCTAGTACTAAAAACTTGGGTATTACGTATAAGAAACTATGGTCCAGTTTGTTTGATAATTGGGGCGGTTGCATTTTCTTTTAACCGTGGTAGGTCTCGTAGGAGCGAGGTTCTTGAGAGTTAACACAGTCGGTGGAAGTACAAGTTACATCAAGGACCTCATAAAAATGAAAATTGCACCCAAGTCCATGCATTTAGCACAAGGACCCTGAAATTGAGCAATGAAGTGTGTGTTTTGAGGTTTGCGCATACTAGCGTTCATCGTGCTAAAGACTATCAGTAGAATCTTTGTAGATGCTAAGAATGGAAAGGAAGATCCAACAGTTAGCAATGTTTGGATTTGCCGATCTTGATCCAATGGTCAATGTTCGAAGTTATCCGTACATTATACAGTGGTATCGTATTGTAAGAGATAAGACAAGATAAGAAGTACTACGAATGGACGATCTTTTGAGTAACCTTCCCTCCTGATGTTTGGGAAGCAAGTGAACTTTTCGAAAACCGGAAAAGTTTGAATTTTTTTGCCTCCAGGACCAAAGTGGTTTCCTTCCTATGTACTCCTCGTCCCTACTCCACACCAACGCGACTATCGAACACGCCAGAGACACAGAGCCGCTGTACCAAGGCACACGTGCACAACACCATGCTGTGGACGAGGGAGAGATCAGCCGGGTTGGTGCGCGAGGGGAAAGGTGAAGGGGATCCATAGCAGAAAACAAAATTTTTGCTACGTTGGAACCCCAAAAACTGCCTAGGATCTATCTATGTAGTAATGCGGTAACAGCCAATGCATAGAGAATACATACCCTTGTAGACCATACACGGTTAATGTTCCAAGGGGAACATAGTTGATGTAGTCGTACTCGTAGCCGACCTCAAGGTCGCGACGCTCCTCGCAAGTCACCCCTTGCTCCTTCTTCATCGTGCAACGACTCCGGCTCACGACATTTAAGCGCCCCAAGTGTTGCGCCTCGTGTCTTCATACACATCCGGTGCACGATGAGACCTCCGGCTCCCCGATCCCGCCGGGAGTGCGGAAGTTGATATCTAGCTAGGAATCCCTGCAGCGCAACGGCGTGCTGCAGGTGTGCCTCGTTCGCATAGCCCAAACTTGGGGCCATGGTCATAAGGGCTAGAGAGAGAGGGAAGGAGAAAGTCAACCAAAGGACTTCTCCAAATATTGGTGTGTTTAATCCCACCCATGGGCACCCCTTTATATAGGCTAAGGGGGTGTGCCTTTCTCAAAGGCTAAGCCATGTGGGACTATTACTAAAGGGAAAATATCAGGAAAAGTCGTCCCAGGTGGTTGGGCCAAAAAACCCAGGCCCAACAGCACTCAGTAGTAGTGGGCAGCAGCTGGTGAGCCAGCACCAGCCCGGTGGGCCTTTGGCGCGGCCCACCCCGTGCCCCCGAGCTCCCCGCACGGCTTAGTCCCACCTGGGCCAACCTTGGCTTCATGGCTCGGTGAGGCATCCGCCTAGCGCTCGGCTAGGCCTCCGCTCGCTTAGCTGCCCGGATGGGCCGGCAGTGGCCGCGGCCTGCCTGGCAGCCTGGCTCCCCTGCGCGCCCGTGTGGGCCGGGGTCGAGCTGGCCATCCCGGCGGCCGTTTGGCTTCTGTCCGCCCCCACGCGGCTGCTAGTATTTGCCTCCCTTTTTTCCTTTTTCTTTTTCTACAACTTTTCTTCTAGGCCTTTTCCCTCCGGGATTTGGCCTAATATAAAAGTTGCTTTTATAAATCTTAATTTAAATATTATTTAGAATATATTAATTCGTAATTAACATATAATAAATGTATATCTAAATTCCCATTTATCCGAAAACACTTTTCCGGTCTTTTCCTTTATTCTTTCTCTGAATAACTTGGGATCTCTCTGCGGAACATTTCCGACTTTCTCTTTCTCTACTGCAATTTCGTCTTACGAATGATTGCTCTCATCGTACCCTTAAGTGTATCCTCTCATGGCTCGAGAATGCTCTAGACATGATCTAAATCAATGATCAACAGAGGGACCAGGGATGTCCATGTGACCCCTATGCATTTCTGATGACAATGTCGTTTGAACCGGTAAATGTAGCATCTATATTCCTTTTGTTTCTTGATACGAATTGTCCGAGATCTGATCATTGGTATCACATACCTTGTTCAATCTCGTTAACAACAAATTATGTTTTCTTGTTATCGTGATATTACATCCCCGTGACCGAGTCACATGTTGCAACATATATGGATGTAATCTCACCAAGCTGGCCGTATGTATCTTTACCTATCATGTGGGCAAACAAATCCCGCTCTTGACATATATTGCCTCTAAGGTTCCTCCGAGTACCTGAACACACCTTTATAACCACTGTATTACCAAGTGGCGCTTGATGCTATCTAAGCACTCTCGGGAGATAGTGATTGATATAGCCTCACGGTCTAAGGAATTAGGAGTCTAGATTTAGCTGTCGCAACAATGAACTATATGACTTGATCATGTTGCAATCCTTCGAGGAATGTCCATCACATCATTCTCCAATGATATGACCCCGTTGTCAATTGGCATAAATGCCCATGATCTTGAAACCCAGATCATCCTCATGACCAACGCACTAGTATGAATAGAGGCTACTAGGGACTTGGTTGTTTCATACCACACCTGTACCAATGTTTATACTTGGCACAGTTATAGCACAATATGAAACTATTATAAACTAATTGAGATATGACAATAAAAATCTATTTATTATTTGCCTCTAGGGCATATCTCCTTCAGTCTCCCACTTACACTAGAGTACAAATAATCTAGCTCGCATTTTACTCATATAAACCATATAACATATGTGTTTATAGGTCATGCATGCTCATGGGAAATGTCGTGTCCATGTTCTATTTTACCAGATTATTATGTCTTTTGCAAATCGTTAATGTCTTCCTAATTTTGACATTCACCCCATTATCGTATAATGGGTCGAAGCATTTGTTTGAAGACAAAGTGAGAATTTGTTTCTAGTGTTTATAATGAAGGTCGTTTTCACTGTTGTCATCTAAACTTCGAAACACACTTTGATATCCTTTGTGTATATACTATAGTGATGGCAGCAGAACGAGGCCGGATTCCAGGAGCCTACAGTGACTTTAGATCAACCTCGAGGGCTTTCTCATGGGCACTATGCCCTGGGACACATCATTCTATGTTAAAAGCGAACTAGCCCCGCCATAACATTATACATCACATCATATGGAGCCTTTATACTTCTATATCTATGTAGATCCTAGTGCATGAAATGGAACAATGCCACTTTCTTTGCTTCTTGCCATTTAAGTACAAACTTAATTCTAATTCAGTGTTCAACTCAGAAATCACTTAAAGACATGCTCTTATAGTTAAGAGCTAGTCCTTCCAACCAGAACCTCGGGTCTCATTACGTCGAGTATACAACATGGTTATATGGAAGAACCTATGACTGAGGCATAGGAGATGCAACACATCTCTTTCTTTCAACCATAGTTTCAATACTTACTCAATGCTTCATACAATAACTTCTTTCTTACCTTGTTCCATTCTGAACTTCTTAAGAATCTTGCTTAGGACATTCTGAACATCTTTCAGAATCAAGTCCAGGAAGCATTCGACATTTAGTGTTTATTAAACTCACCAATCTATCTCGTTAGATCTTATTGTTTAATAACTTCAACTTCATCCTTATTTACCTATTTAAATGTTATTAACACCAACCATATCATTCATATATGTCGTCCACATATCCCAGAATGATTTCACGCTCCCACTCAAATATGACATTCATATTTGAGATCCAGGGATTTCACTTAGCTCCCACTCAAAATATGTCAGCTACATATTATGATTTAGCCAAGCTGATTTGCTCCCACTCAAATCTAGGTCCTCTCGACAATACTGGACATTCCAAAAATCTTTGATCATCATCAAATCGAGAATTCCACTAACGAGATTTCAATGACCATTCATTTCTCGTACTTAGGTCCATCACGCTTCTTTGTAATTCGTAGGTATGTCTTGTTCAAAACATGACAAGTGAATCAACAATATAATTCCACAAACTTGTTAGAATATATATTTGAATCCTACTTTCTTTAGTAAAAGTATTTACTTGAAACTTTATGATCATTATCAATAGTTTCTCCTCCATTTTTAGAGTTTGGTTTCGCGAAACAAATTCTACTGCGCCACTCACCAATTCGGAGGTGAGGTCTAATACCTTGTTTTGATCTTTTACTTTATTCCACTTGTATCTTCATCAAGACATGTCAACTTTGGACAACAATAGGTTTGCCCCTTTGTGGAAGATGCATCCATAGCTTCCTAAAAATGCTCTACAAAGACTTGTTTATTCGCAACGACTTTGACTTATCGAAATCTCCAGAAACTCGAACTTGCCATAGCACTTATGGTGTTGTTTCCACGAATCTTTTAGATGTTCCTTTGTATTTCAAATGAGTGTTTTGCTTATTTCGATCTCTAACTCTAAACGATAACTATAACCCCGATAAGAGATAATATGTATCTAATACAAAATGATTATGATGTTCAGACATTTCAACACAGTTTGAATTTGTCCAATTATCATAATTTGTGAAACATCTTTCACAAGTCCCTTTTATGCTAAACTTAACTTGAATACTTTAGTCATGTCGATCAAATCAAAGAGACTTGTTAATTCAATATCCTCTTTGTTGTGAACTCATTTGAACAATTAAAATCATTTCAAACTTATGTTTCATCAAGTAAAAATGCTTATTCACTTAAGTCCACAATTAACTAATGATTTCCACTATTTGTTGAAAATACGATACATCACTATGTATAAGATTCAACATTTCTTCGTATATCACCGTTTTACCAGAATGCGGAGTTTTAGTCATTCTGCCCAAGAGGCATGGTTTTGCAAAGTCTCTAGATTAAGCATCTAGGACCCCCGATCTTCATAAAGAACATGCAATAACCAAAATGACTTAAACTATAATGTCATTTCATTATTAAACTTTGGATATCTTTTAGCATTCTAATCCTTTATAAATGTTTAAACTATTATCATTAACATAGTGATGAGAATAACTTATTTATAATCGTAATGTGACCATAATGGTATTGTTCATAAGAATAGTACAAACTAGCTTGTAACTTGTTCATATGAATAATCGTCTCGCCAAAAGCAAGACACACAAACAAGGATTACAAAATTGTATTCAAGTCCACTAATCCAAATGATAAACTTCGAGGAAAGAGGTGATGTCGGACATCAACTGTTTTGCTTGCCATCATCAAGCCACATTGCCTCAAATCAAGCAATTCTCAAGCAGATAATCCTGTTTTCACAAAGCAGGACAATTATCAAATACTTTGCAAACTACAACGAGTTTTACCAGAACCAAATTTATAATTTGTATATCTTACATATACCTTTTCATCCATGACCTCCTTTTGCAATCAATCCCTTCTAAGAGTTCTCAACTCTAATGCAAGATCGCCAAGTGATTTCTCCAAATATTCTCCTTTCATCCATGATGGAGGAAAGCCCATCCAATGACTCATACTCTATGTGCCTTATTCTGTAGAATACAAAATGTAGCCCAACTCTCCATCGAATGGAGAATGGCTTATTGGATGATTATGGAGAAAACACAAACATTGTGGAGTCATCGAATTATCTCCTAATGGTTATTGTATCAAGAAGAGAAGATCACCTTTTACGAGGATGTCCCTCAGGCGTGGGTATTAATCTATGTAGTTGGACCCTTTTTCTAAGTTCCATATTAAGCAATATATTCCCATGGTCGCAAAGGACCTCAATGGGATAGGCCATGATCTACTAAGATATTTGCAAACGGACTTCTAGACTAAGTTTATAATAAGAGATCAATTTATAATTGGTCTCCACTAAAATTGTCATCCCCTGGACGATTTTAGTGATCACATGATCCCTATCCTCTACACCTCCCTCGATCATCATGGCCATCAGTGCAGCCTCAAAGGTAGACATTCCATAATGCCAATCACATCATCCATGTGACTCATGCTCGATCTTTCGATCTCTTGTGTTCCGAGGCCACGTCTCTGTAACATGCTAGACTCGCCAAATCTAACTTGTGTATATTCGCTGTGCAACATGGCTTACACCCACTGTATGAGAACGTAGATATGTCTGACACCCGCTCACCACGGGTCGCCTCATACCGAAGAACTTTATTGGTGGGGCACACACAAGGGGAACACGGAATATTGGAATTCAATAGGGATTATCTTATTTGCTACCGTTGAGTATCTTAATACTAGCACACAATAAGATGTAAAACAGATATCAACATCATATGTATATTGTGATATGATATGGTCCTTCTTGCGCCTTGATCTCCATCGAGCGCTTCGGCATGATCTCCATCTTGCCCTTGGTTTGACGCCAAGTCCACAACGCCTCCACTAGGTCGTCCATCGGAACGATGACTATTACTATACTACTTATTAACAGAAAAGTAAACTACTTTACCTTCGCAACGACCAATGCCATATCATAATCACATGCCCTCCTGCAAAATAAAGTTAGACGCCTCTACTTTATATATTGCAAGTTTTATGTGGTTGTTAGGGCTTTCGCAATAGAACCGTTTCTAAACTACGAACTTTCCAACCACAATATGGATCCGACAGTTGTCTCTACTACACCCTTTTCGGGGCCCTCCGTTGTAAATGATTTATCAACTATTGAATGAGAGACAGACACCCGCTAGCCACTTATATGGTACAAGCCGTATGTTGAGTCTGGAACTAGTCTCGCATACCAATACGCGTAAGGTCGGTTCGGGCCACTTCATCAAACAATACCATGATATAAACAAGTACACGTTAAAGGGTAACAACTAAGGGATCAATGCCCACACAAAACTTGTGTGTACTGGACGTACAACACTCCTACACATAGATCGGCTCTGATACCACTGAAGGAGATCCGCAACAGAAAACAAAAAAATTCCTACGTTGGAACCCTAAAAACTGCCTAGGATCTATCTTTGTAGTAATGTTGTAACGACCAATGCGTAGAGAATACATACCCTTATAGACCGTACGTGGTTAACATTCTGAGGGGAACGTGGTTGATGTAGTCGTACTCGTAGCCGACCTCAAGGTCGTGACGCTCCTCGCAAGTCTCCCCTTGCTCCTTCTTCATCGTGCAACAGCTCCGGCTCACGACATTTAAGCACCCCAAGTGTTGCGCCTCGTGTCTTCGTACACATCCGGTGCACGATGAAACCTCCAGCTCCCTGATCCCGCCGGGAGTGTAGAAGTTGATATCTGGCTAGGAATCCCTGCTGTGCAACGGCGTGCTGCAGGTGTGCCTCGTTCGCACATCCCAAACTTGGGGCCATGGTCACAAAGGATAAAGAGAGAGGGAAGGAGGAAATCAACCAAAGGACTTTTCCAAATATTGGTGTGTTTAATCCCACTCATGGGCATCCCTTTATATTCTCAAAGGCTAAGTCATGTGGGACTATTACTAAAGGGAAAATATCAGGAAAAGTCGTCCCAGCCGGTTGGGACAAAACCCCCAGGCCCAACAGCACTCAGCAGTAGCGGGTAGTAGCTGGCGAGCCAGCACCGGCCGGGTGCGCCTTTGGCGCGGCCCACCCCGCACCCCCGAGCTCCCCGCGCGGCCTAGTCCCGCCTGGGCCAGCCTTGGCGCGATGGACCGGTGAGGCATCCGCCTGGCGCCTGGCTGGGCCTCCGCCCGCTTAGCTGCCCGGGTGGGCCGGCAGTGGCCACGGCCTGCCTGGCAGCCTGGCTCCCCCGTGCACCTCCGTGGGCCGAGGTCGAGCTGGCCAGCCCGACGACCGTTTGGCTGTTGTCCGCCCCCGCGCGGCGGCTAGTATTTGCCGCCCGCGTGGGCCTAAACTGTTTTCCCTTTTTTCCTTTTTCTTTTTATGTAGCTTTTCTTCTAGGCCTTTTCCCTCCGGGATTTGGCCTAATATAAAATTTGCTTTTATAAATATTAATTTAAATATTATTTAGAATATATTAATTCGTAATTAACATATAATAAATGTATATTTAAATTCCCATTTATCCGAAAACACTTTTCCGGTCTTTTCCTTTATTCTTTCTCCGAATAACTTCGGATCTCTCTGCAGAACATTTCCGACTTTCTCTTTCTCTAATATGATTCCTTCTTACAAATGATCGCTCTCATCGTACCCTTAAGTGTATCCTCTCACGGCTCGGGAATGCTCTAGACATGATCTAAATCAATGATCAACAGAGGGACCAGGGATGTCCATGTTACCCCTATGCATTCCTGATGACAATGTCGTTTGAACCGGTAAATGTAGCATCCATATTCCTTTTGTTTCTTGATACAAATTGTCTGAGATCCGATTATTGGTATCACATACCTTGTTCAATCTCGTTAACAATAACTTGGCGTGGCATTCACATCCAATATTCTCTAGACTTCTTACGAAAAAGAACAACCTCGCTTGTCGTCTTCACTTGGAAAATGTAGAATTGAATGTTCTTTCCTGATAGTTGGAAAGTCACATTGACTACATTGTTTACTACAACAAGATACACCGATCTACCTCTGAAAATACATTTAATTTCAAGAGCAATCTATTGCGCTTAATTACTTGTAGATCAGGTTTGACCTAATTTCGTTAAATTGTCAAGATGCAAAATCTTAGCAAGAAGTTGAATCTTAGCAGGAATTTCAGAGGAATGCAATCCTTACTAAGTTTTCTTACATATAAGTAATTTTATTCATAGGATTGAGTTCTGCTGATAGTATTGCCTTGTCTCCTAGTATTAGTACATCCATGGAAAATATGGTATCTACTAGTAGTATTTACGTGAGACTCAGATACTAGACATATGACATATCATAACTATATAGAATTATAATACTAGGTAAAGCTCAAAAAATTAGAAATTTGATCGACATCTATAAAGTATGGTCGCATATTTAGTTCTTGTATTTTCTATCATGTAGAAGTCGATGTTTATTAGGTACTAGTACTTGTAAATTTTGTTAACATGGTCTTGAGAAATGAAGGAGAAGATTCTAGAATGATGGAGAAGTGTGTTTTGAGGATTGTGCATAACGTTCATTGTGCTAACTATCAATAGAATCTTCAAGTAGATGCTAGAATGGAAAAGAAGATCCGACTGCTGGCAATGTTGGGATTCGCAAGTCCTGATCCAACAGTGAATATTCAAAGTTATTCATACACTACATGATGATAATATTATTATAAGATAAGATAAGATATTAAACCTCCTAGAAATAATTCTTGTTGGTTTTCATTTGGTATATAAGACACCAAAATCTTGTAGGATCCAACCTTGCTTTTTTCCCCTATGAACTTTACATTCAAGATCCTATAGGATTATTTCCTGTTTCATTTGATCCCATGAATCAAACCGTGTCGCTAGGAGAATTTCCATAGCATATCCCCATTTCGAAAAGAATTAGAATTTCCATAGCATCTCCCTAGGTTGGCATTGTTTTACGCAATCAAACATCTTAAGTATAATCAATATTTTTGAAAATGGTACTATATATCAACTTCTACAATGTCAGATCAATATCAATATTATTTCCATGTTACATTTCCTTACACTCTGAAGGTCCTATCCTTATCTTGTCGCCACGCGATGTGTTGTACCTGACACATGGGTTTGTTGAGGATGATGAGGAGAATGATCCTGGTAGGTGGTGGTTAGCAAGATCTACCGGTGGTTCAAGACTTCTTCTGGTCTATATATATGGTGTCTCAGGCAATGTATTGCTGATGATACTAGTGTTGTTCACTATGGTCGCACCGTTCGCACCTATCCTTCTGGGTTTGAGTGCATGGTGTTCTCGATGGTCACAAGCCAGTTAACTACAGCTAACCGATGGAAAAGGGTTACTGACCTTGCATCATATTCTCTTTTCCTTGGCGTGAACTATCCGATTATCATTGCAGTAGGACATCTGACGAGAAGGAACTGTGTTTACACATCACACCAAGAAATTGGCTACGAGTACAGGCCATGTCCTGAAATTTGCCGCTTCAGTCTGAATGGTGACGCAGCTATTGGTTTCCACACCAACACTCGCTGGACATGGTCAGAGACTCCATTTTGGTTCATCCCAAGCTTCTCAAATGCCTTGGAGTGGAACGAGCCTGTTCAAGGATAGCTCATTTGGTCTCAGCCTTCTGTTGAACTCTTTCTTTTGACTAGTTTTTAGCTAATGTATGAGTACTCAACATTTAGTTTCGCACTCGGTCCGGCTTGTAAAATACTTCGTATGATCAAAAACCCTTTTTGTACACTTGGTAGTTTCTCCGGTATGTATATTTCACCAAGCTTGTAAAAGAAACTTATTAGGAGTACAGTTGTACTCTACTACTACTATTCGGTAGATAATTTCTTCCAGAATGTTGTATAATAGTAGTACTGTTAGTATTACTCCTTGCAGATCCGTAGTTTTGTTTCTTTTTCACTGTAGTTTGGGTCCTATAAGCCTAAGTTGGACATGTTGGTAAGTACTTCGCTCAGAAACTGCACGCGGTGGAAGGACACGATGTTTCCAGGTTCACCAGGAAAAACATGTCGCTCATCATGGCATCACCAGTGATTTAACAAGGCAATACTGTACGACGGTGTGCTAGTCTAGTTTTCTCTTCTTCTGAACAAGTACTCCTTGTCTACCCTATTAGTAGTAGTAAAGGTCTACTAGTAGGAGTACCAAAGAACTCGATGAAGCTAGCTGGAGTACTACTGTTAGTAGCTGCCGCAGAAGATAGAGGGAGGGAGTTTTGCACATGCTGGTGCACATGGCAGTGTGTTCCTTCTGAGACAAGATGGATTTAACTCCCTCACCGGCCTCCCCCCACGCACACACAACCACTTTTACTCAGTCCCTTCTTCCCATCCACTACCGCCCCATGGCCTCTCGCTCCATATTGTTGCCGATCAGCTCCTCGGCTCCGTACTCTACAGGTGGCGGCGAGATCGGCGCGACAACCTTCTATAGGGCGGTGGAGCATCTGTCATCTCTGTCCCGTGGCAGCAATGGCGGTTTGTGAAATACTAGAACACTCGTACCTATTCCCTCCATTTCATAATATAAGATGTTTTAGCTTATGTGAAACGAGTGTATCTAGATTCACTCTGAACTTACATGATAGAGTTGATGATGCGGTTAAATTTTTATTGTCGATTGCGCAGCATTGTCATGTGTAGAGTAGTTCTTACCCCGGGTATGCATCCTTTTTTGTAGACTAGGATTCCATAGAAGATTGTTTTCTAGGCTAGATCCCATAACTAATAACAGTGGGGATCCGTTCGAAGTTGGTAGTTCGACAGTGCAAAGTTTTGAACATTTGCATATATTTGTCAATCAACATCATGTAATCAATATTACAACTTGTTGCAGAAGGAGATAGGGGAAGGAGCAAAAAAGAGTATTCTCGATGAAATAGGTTCCAATCCTGTGACTTCTGCTATCCTAGATGACAAGGTAAATCAATAGAATGACATAAGTTCTTGTCGTTGCGCGTAGATGATTTCGCTGTAATCTCGGTTTATCTTGTAACCGCAGAAGCACAAAGTTGAAGAAGACTCTCAGTTTCCTGATGACGGAGTAGAAAATGGATGTCAGATCGCTACACCTAAGATGCCTCCTTGTTTACCTTCTGTGGAGACTGATGCAGTTGCAGTTGCAGCTGGTACTGATGAGCCTGCACCTGCCATCGTCGTGCCAGATGATGGAGGTGGTGGATTGGTTTTACCATCCGCAGAGACTTGTGCGGATGGAGCTGGCAGTGAAGAGCCTTCAGAGGATATTGTGGTGCTCAATAGTTCGCCTATTGTGGAGACTCATGCTATCGGTGTCGGCGCTGTTGTTGGTGTTGATCCCGCTCCCAAAATTATCGTGACACCTAGAGGAGGCGGTGATTTGGGTTTACAATCTGTAGAAACCGTTGCACCTGAAGGTGGTGAACTGTGATGCGGATCTTTCTTTCTTATGATTTGTATCCTTTTCTATGGAACCTGTATTATGGAGCTACCTTACGCATTTCTTACACTTTTGCCTGTTGAACTGTAGTGTGGAACTGGAACTACTCCTAGTATGTAATCATAATATTTCGGATGCTTGAGTATTATCGATGATAAACTAATGCTAGCTGAGCTGCACGAGAATTGGCCTCTTCCACTTGCATGCATGGTTCCTGGCTCATCTCCTTTTCACAAGCACGGTGAAAAGATGGTTCTGTTCCTTTTCTTGCAATGGCATTATGCTTGTGTTGTTGATCTGGCAATTTTATGCTGATTTTTTCACCCAATCCGCATTTATGTATCTACATACAAACATATTTGTTCACATGTCTTGAACAAAAAACAGTATCTTCTTTGCATCAACTAACACAAGGAGACATGCAAATATTTATTTATTTTTGAAACAATGCAAACGATATGCCACTTTCATTGATAGAGAGGGACATGCAATTCATAAACATCACCTCCATCATCTTGTTCTACAGAAGGCGTTATTACTAGATCCACAATCTTCTTTTCCTTGGGACGACAATGTCAAGTGCAGGATTTTGAATCTAAACGCAATCTAGTGCAAGGTTCAGCAGGACAACCTCCAGCTGCGTCAGTCACCACAGAAGGTACATCAGCGCTATGGCAGACACCGTTGGAAATGCAAGCTGAAGCTTTTGTTATACTCCTATCAGGACCACAGATAAGGGCCAGAAATACAAGCTCTGGAATCTAGCGTTACAAAATAGATAAGAGGTTACCCCATCTGGACAATTCATATACAATTCACGGTGCAATTTGAGCGTCTTACATGATCCTTAGATCTTAGTCCATCCGGTCTTTTTATTGGTGGAACGAAATTTGCTGGTACTTTAATATCTGCGAAGAACCTACAAAACATAGCCAAGTTAGACATCTGAATATATCTAACTTTTCTACAGTCTTATATGTGAAGATATCTTTGCATAACACTCACTTATCAAACTATCTACGGATATCTTCCCACTCCTTGGAAATGCGAAGTCGACGTTCTATAGGGTACATCCTTCTATACTGTACTATACCTCTAAGTACTTCCTCGTCAGGCACATCAACAGCCAAATGCTCCATCGTATCAAAGAAGGATGGGGAATATATCAGGTCAAAACCTTGCATAGGATCTCTGCCAAGTCCTTTTTAAGATGTTTTTGAACTCTTATGTCCAGAGCTTTACTATAGATTTACCTAAAGAACGTACCTACCCAAATCTGCAAGCACCTTGTAAATCTAGATGGTCACAAGCTTTAACTATTTCTAGGAGAGGTGGAGAACAAAACAAAGCCAAGAAGAATGTCCAGTGCCTGAATCTAGCAGGCGAAGCATGGAGATCACCCAACTGACCGCCGGCCGGTGCGTCTCGTGAAGAAGAGCGCGGCCAATGGTGGTAGACCGACACTATTGATAGAAAGGTGTCGAGAAGTTTTTTTAAGGCGTGGAGAAGTTTGCGGCCCGGTTCTAATCCAGTGCATCTCCCATAAGAACGTCACAAAATTTGAAGAGACAGGGGCTGGTCGCTCGATTGAGGGTGGGCTTAGAAAAGTTTGGGGTCTCGGCGGAAAGTTTTGGCGGGCGCGGGGTGTTTGTCCACAATTTTCACAGAAATATCTGTGAATATTTTATTGGATTTGCCAGTTCTCAAGAGTCACCTCTCTCGCCATTGGATTTACCTCGCGATTGGTGCAACGTAATGGTTACACATTTGTTGCAATAGCTTGTAACTGGGAATTTAATGAGTTGCAACTACTAGGTTACAACTAAGTATTAGCACAATTAGTAGGGTGATGTCATCTCCTTAACATAACAAGTTCTCAGGCGCCTGGGATCTAGACGCTCATATTTTATACCTTTTTTCCCTTGTTGACGGATTTGTTTCGAATCCGGCCGAGCCCCAGCACGTACCTTGGGATTTTAACTATCGAGCCCAAGAAATTAGCCCATCCAGCCTCATTATAGCCCAAGACCTTCTAATTTATAGCCCAAGACCTTCTAACTCGGCCATGTTTTGGGTCATTCGGCCGCGCAAATAGCCCAGTTAAATTGGCGAGAGCCCATGAAAAATAGCCCATCAATCCCTGCTTGGCCCATTTTTCTTCAATTCGACCTTTTTTGGCACCGTCCACCCACCCCTAAAAAAACTCCGCCTATCCATGTTTTTAAGTACTACCTACTACATTATTTATACTTAACATTTTTTAGTTGATCTGCTAGCAATCACGCATAGCAGATGGACAAGCAATTTTTTAAGAAGAAAAATAAATAAGGTATATACGATGTTAGTATACATTTTTTACATTTTATAAAAGGATAATAATTTTCTTGTGTAGTGGCAAGGCATGCAGTTTATCTGTAGCAATATTTTTGTACCGAGAGGCTGACATGGCCGACCCACGTGCCTACAGCTAGCACCCATCAACCTTACCATACAAGAGATCAAGTTTAACGAGCGCGTTTAAAAAGTACTTGTACAACAGTCGACCGGAAAAAGAAGAACAAGATCGACATGTTTCTTATCGAGAGAGGTTGACATGTGGGCCCCAACAGCAAGACCATACACGCCTGCCGCATGGAACAACGTTACTAAGGTCAAACCGGCGGATGCGACCAAAAAAAAAGTCCAACATACACATGTTTCCTCTACATAGGCGGCTGACATGTGGACCCAGCAGGGAGACATTATACGGGTGTTGTATCGAGCAACGTTGCCAAGTTCCAAACGGGGAGGCGCAAGAGAAGAAAAAAAAGTCTAGCATGCACACGTTTCCTGCACAGAGGAGGCTGACATGTCGGGCCCACCAGCCTGTATAAACGGCTGAAGCACCGAGCAACGCTATCAAGTTCGGAACACGAAGGCGTGACAGAGGGTAAAAATTCCATCATACACACGTTTCTTCTAATGAGAGGATGACATGTGGGGCCCAGCATCGTGATTAAACGGTAGATTCATCGAACAACGCTATCAAGTTCGGAACAGGGTAGCGTGAGCAAAGGAAAAAATCTATCATACACATGTTTCTTCTAATGAGAGGATGACATATGGGGCTCAGGAGGTTGGTTAAACAGTAGATGCGTTGAGCAGCGCTATCAACTCGGAACTAGGTAGCGCCAGCAAAGGAAAAAATTCCATCATACACACATTTCTTCTAATGAGAGGATGACATGTGGGTCACAGAAGGTTGATTAAATGGTAGATGCATGGAGCAGCGCTATCAACTTCGGAATAGGGTAGCGCTAGCGAAGGAAAAAATTCCATCATGCACACGATCCTTCTAATGAGAGGCTGACATGTGGGACCTAGCAGCCTGACTAAACGGCAGGCGCCTCGAGCAACGTTATCGAGTTCAAATCAGGGCGGCGCGACCAAAAAGTATGGTCCGCTAGAGACACCGATGTCTGGGACCCACATGCCTCAAAAGTCTTTGGCGAGTCAACATCGCGCGAGGAAATGAAAATATTGCTTCTGCCACACGCCAGCCGAGCTTCCTCCATGTTTTTAGCAGATCCGTCGGAGTAGAGGGTTGCGAAACCAGAAAAAAAAGTTTTCCATCGGCCACGGCTGAGCCAAGAATTTCGTCGCGGGAGACGCACCTTCTACGACGACCGTCAGGCCAATTTGTTGCGGTAGGAAACTTTTCTTGTAGTGTAGTGAAACAAACTCTGATCTCCCCAGGGTTTTGTTTGGCGAAAAATTTACCCAGCTTTTTTAGATGAATGCATACAAATGCACAAATTTCTATTTCTACCCTTTGTTGGTTCCTAAACGCTGGGATGTTATAGTCCTCCCCCTTAAATTAAACTTCGTCCCGAAGTTTTACTGATGTGTACTTGGATATTTCTGGATAGGCTTCTCGTAGGTCATCCTCTTTCCCCCAGGTTGCTTCCCGTTCAAGATGATGTGCCCACTGTACTTTGCGGTACTTAATAGCTCTGTTCCTTAACCTTCTCCAGTTCTCTTCCAAAACCTTGCAGTGTTTCTCAACATAAGTCAAGTCTACTTGTAATTCAATCTCTTGATGTGTGATTGCATCATCAGGAACTTTAAGACACTTCCAGAGTTGTGATACATGGAAAACATTATGAACTTGAACCATCCTTGTTGGTAACTCTAAAGCATATGCGGTATTTCTATTCTGGCTCAATATCT
The DNA here is from genome assembly GCA_916181665.1 of Avena sativa. Taxonomy (NCBI): domain Eukaryota; kingdom Viridiplantae; phylum Streptophyta; class Magnoliopsida; order Poales; family Poaceae; genus Avena; species Avena sativa. The sequence continues at coordinate 577,583,269 of OV702289.1, read as the reverse complement.
TGAATGGTCTGATATATCTTGGACTTAATTTCCCTTTTACTCTAAATCCTTTAACTCCTTTCATTGGGCTAACCTTGAGATATACCATATCTCCCACTTCTAGATGCCATGATCTTCGACTCTGATCTGCATAACTCTTTTGACGACTTTGAGCTATCTTTAGTTGATCTTTGATGATATCGATAACATCTTGCTTTTCCTTGATATAATCATGTGCAAACTCTATGCTACTACCGGGTTCATACCAACATATTGGTGATCTACATTTTCGACCATAAAGTACCTCATATGGTGCTGCCTTCAGACAACTCTGATAGCTATTGTTGTAAGAAAATTCTTCCAAAGGTAGATGATCTTCCCACGAACCTCCAAAATCTAAGGCACATGCTCTCAGCATATCTTCTAAGGTTTGATTAGTTATTTCTGTGTGACCTCCGGTCTCTGGATGATAAGTCGTGCTGAAATCCAGTTTTGACCTGAGTGCTTCATGTAGTTGCTTCCAAACTGCTGAAGTAAACACAGACCCTCTATCCGATACAGTCTTTTTGGGTACTCCATGTTTACTAACGATCTCCTTGACATATACCTCTACCAGCTTCTCAGCATTATCCTTTTGATTCAATGGAATGAAATGTGCACTTTTGGTAACTCTATCAACTATTACCCATATCATATCCTTTCTCTTCGGAGTCATCAGTAATCCTATAATGAAATTCATACCAATTTCCTCCCATTTCCACTCTGGAATTTCTAGTGGTTGTAGTGGTCCTGCTGGACTCTGATGTTATGCCTTCACTCTCTGGAAGGTATAGCACTCACACACATACTTTGCAATGTCTCTTTTCATGTTGTTCCACCAAAATAGCTCCTTAAGATCCATGTAAATCTTTGTACTTCCTGGATGAATTGAATAGGGTGTCTCATGTGCTTCTCAGAGTATTACCTCCCTGATCTCAGGTACATCTGGTACATAAAGACGATTTTGGAACCATCAGGATCCATAATCTCCTAGATGAAAAGCCGATGTTTGACCTTCAGGAATTCTTCGAATTTCTCCAGCAATGAATGGATCATATAATTGATGTGGAAAGATCTCATGACGAAGATCACTGCTTCACTCTTCAACAACCCTCATGGTAGCTAAGCCTACACGAATTTCTGTTCTTAAGAACTGTATTTCCAACTTTTCCATATCCATTTGCAACTCTTTCGGTAACTCCATGTTGGTTGGTGGGGTATCGATGCTCTTCCGGCCTAAGGCATTTGCTACTACATTGGCTTTTCCTGGAGTATAGTTGATTATAAGATCATAATCTTTGATCAACTCCAACCATCTTTTCTGCCCCATGTTCATTTCCTTCTGAGTGAAGAAATATTTGAGACTTTTATGATCGGTGTATGATGACTGCAAGTGCACAAATCGTTTGTAGCTAGTTTCGAAATAAAGATATCGATCCCACAGGGAGCTAGAGTCTGAAGTCTAATAATTCTTGAAATAAATATTATGATAGAAATGCTAAATAAAGTTCTAAATAACAAGATAAATATGCGAGTATTGTGTAAAAGGTGTTTTGGGGTTTTTGGTATAAGAGCAATAATAAAGTAAAGTAAAATAACTAAATACAGAAAGTAAGTATCTCGTATGTAAGAGAGATTGGAACTGCAATAGGGAAAAAGCATTCTCAGGGAGTAGCGGATATACCACTAGCATTATAAGGAGCTAAGATAAAGATTATCATCATGAACATTCTCAACTATGTATGTGTGGGAGGAACTTCGTATTTGGACAAATAGGCAGCAACCACTGCTCACATAATCCTCATAACCACAGAAGTCAACAATTCACATCAATTGAATTATTGTGCTATTAAGATACGTAATCCCGTAGGACGTATCCCATGGCATGGATAGTGTTCCCTGAGTTTCCTCGGTTTCCCAAGTTGATACGTAAGGGGTGCCAATAGCTTTATAGTCACTGTAAGTGCTAGCACGCCTCCATCTACCAACTAGTAGTTCCCTCCATCAAGTCCCCATGAGAGGCAAATATTGAGAGGTCAACTTCTCTCAACAACAAGATGTAGAAAATCTAATAAATGGTCACAATGATGAATATCATAATAGACTTTATCTTATTTCAATCTCATACTAGGGTTTCTCCATCTCCCCAAGAACTAGAGATCTACTTAGACATGGAGGCAATCAACATCATGGCAAAGGTAATGAAAACAATCATAGATAAATAGTACTTGTATAAATCCACAACGAGTACGGAAATTAAAACAAGATTTAGACGAGATGTAGATGGGATGGATGGAGATGGTGGTGATGCAGTGGTGGATGATGAAGATCGATGCCTTAGCCTCCCGGATCTGCGCAGGGCGAAGATGGATCCCGGTGGATGAGTTCCCCCTCCAAATGCCTTCTGGAGGTGACGTTTCTTCGATTTTTGGGTGTTCTGTATGTCGTCTCTCCGAACCAGTTGCACGGGGTGAAACTATTTGAGGAGGCAGAGGCGGCGCAAACTATACGGCCGGAAAATTTTCTACGGTCGTATAGTTGGTCGTTGAACCTTCTGCCTCCTTTGTTCGCTTCTGGTTTTCTTCTGGTATCATTAATATTTCCCAAATAAGCGATTTTTACATTGTTTTGGACTCCTTTTATCCTCAGTACAACTGCTTCAAGAATTATATCCATTGGATCCATCATTTGTCCTGATCCTGGTGAAAATAGACATAAAATGTGCACGCGTGCGCCATAAAATACCAAGATCCTGCATCTACAATGCAAAATAATAATGTAAAACATGTTGCAAATATGCACTCATCAACTTCCTCAAGCTTAGATTCTTTCTCGTCCCGAGCAAGTTTTAGCTATATGGATGTGATCCTCATATTCATGAAGCTGAGTAGATCAAAATAAATGAGGCAGTTGCAGCATGTGTTTATCATATACGATACAAGTTTGTGAATAGTACCTTACTCAAACCATCTGAATAGTATTAGCAGGCTTCCACACCTTGGTGATCAACAGTTCATACAAGATGAATCTCAACATAATGTAAAAGTATTCGGTTCAACCGAATGAGTTAGCGAGGTAGTCCCAAGTGTTTTAAGATCAAATGTATTCACTTGGGATTCAAAATCTCAAAAGTGTCTCTTTGTCATACTACAATATAATGGTATATGCCTATTTGCTCTTTGCACACTCGCTCTTTTCTTCTTTCTTTTCTTTTCTTTTGCATATATGCTCAAAGTTTTGTTTAAGTGTTGTGCAAAGGAGCTAGCCATATATTCCACCTTATGTAGGAATTCAAAGTTTAACGATCCAAATTATCAAATTCCAATTGTACATGAAGCATTCTTATGACTTGGAGATTCTACCTCGACTTGTTCTCACTCTATTTTGATAGCACTTTCACTTTCCTTTGTTCAAGGTTTCTTTTTCAATTTAACTGTATAGATAATCTTTCTTTGTAAATCAAATCATAGACTTACAGCATATTGACCAAATTATCTTTATGTGTTCCATTAATATCAATGATGTGGAAGACTCCTATTGCTATCATCAAGTGCAAGTAAAATTATACTCAATCCATTCATATATCATTAAAGCAAACACAAACTCAATATTGCTCCATATATAATAATAAACTCGGAATTTCATTAAAGGGATCAACTATTCCTAGAGGGAATTCTATGCAAACTTTATTTCTAATGCAAAAATAAAACTTATAAGATAGATTACAAGGTCTTAAAGATCTCCCCAAGCTTGGAATCAAGCCAGGCGGGATCAAATAATACCTTGCGATTATTTGATACCGTGATTGTTGTAGGTCACTATGGCGGCATGGCATGTGGTATCTTCTCTTCACGGGCCAGCCTGAGGTGGAGGGATTGATTGACAGATTCTAATTATTCAACATGCAGCTTGTAGAAAATATTGTTCCTCTCTAGCACCTTCACTTGTTCTTTAATGAACTCATTATTATCCTGAAGTGTTTGTAGCGCCTTAAGACTCGTAGAGAAACCTGCTTCGGTTGTCCACTTGATATCTTCATCAAGTTTATCGAGATAAAGTCGCAGCAATCGAAGGTGTTTGGGTGTCCCTGGCTTCTCCTTGTCCAACTCTTCAATCTTCAGCTCCAGGGCCTTCAAAACCCTCTTCTGACACCCATGGTCGGTGTCGAGGAACTCTATAGGGATGGTCTTGATCTCCTTGCCTTGCTCGCTATTGCTCCCGATCTCCATAGAAGCTTTTCTTCTTGACTTCTATACCTTGGTTGAGAGCCCTCACGTGTGAATAAGAGGTATATTGGTTTCTGGAGATTTTGAGTAGAGAGAGAGACAATGGCAGTATATAAGGGGGGTCAGAGGTCAGTAAAACTCGTGAGAAACACCAAATTGTCGTCCAAGAAAAGAATCTTAACGAAATAGGGAAAGAAATCACGGATTTGGAAGAGTCCTGCCGCGTAATGACCAACTATATGGGCGCGGCCCGTATAGCTCTAGCCGTATAGTTGGTTCCGGGCAGATATTTCCAAATATCTCGAGTCCAGGTCGATTAAATCACGAATCGGAACCAACAATAGCGTTTTTTAATGAATAAACGAAAATTCAAAGAAAACGTGTCTAAAAGTTTAATGACCAACTATACGGCCAGAAAATTGGCTCCGGTCATATAGTTGCGACCATATAGATACAAACACTGAAAATCGGAAGTGTTTGAGAGTTTAACGACCAACTATACGGCCGGAATTTTGGCTCCGGTCGTATAGTTGTGACCGTATAGATACAGAAACTGAAAAATCAAAACTATCTGAGAGTTTAACGGCCAACTATACGGCCGAAATTTTGGATCCGGTTGTATAGTTGCGACCGTATAGGCTCAGATATCGAGAATAATTTCACGAAGATGACACAGAGAGTTTAACGACCAACTATACAGCGGGAGCTTCCTCTCCGGTCATATAGTTCTGCCCTCATAGTTGGTAAAAACCCTCTAAAACTTCAGAAAAACACAAGGAATTCAAAGGCAAAAATTTTAGAAGTAAAATTTGTGAAAACAAATCATTTATTTGGGTAAGAACACTTACCTTGCACTTACCATTTGCTTATTCGGGGATGAAAAGTTCCTCCAACAACAAAGACTTCTTCTCTCTTGAAGGAATTGACCTTAATTCATTGAATAATTCTCGTAAACGAAAATCACCAGGACTAAAGTTCCTCTCAACAAGATTGGTGTCTTGTTGGGAAATCATGGACACTGCATCTAACATTTTTATTTCTCGCCTCTACATAATCTGCAACTCAAATTCTGGAAGTGATAGAATCCAACGGATCAGTCTTGGCTTATGGTCTTTCCTCTCAAGGAGTTCTTTTAAACCATCATGATCTGTATGAACTCTTACCTTTGCATCAACTATGTAAGAACAAAATTTATCACAAGAGAAAAATACAGCGAAAAGTGACGAGGTTTAATCTCGTCAATGCCCATTGTTATGGACTTGGGTTTTGGAGAAGATGGGGATGCTGGAGATCGTGGCACGGTTAACAGACAAGCAACCAGGGGACACGAGATTTACCCAGGTTCAGGCCCCCGGAGGGAAAACCCTACTCCTGCTTGTCTACTCTTTGATTACGGCGGAACCGAAGGTTACAGGGTGCGCAGATTCGATCTGGCATGGATGCGTGTGCGAAAGTATGAGTCGAGTTCTGTAGATCTGTTGTGGTCTAGTCTATCAGGGGTGGAGATCATAGATCTGTCTATTGGGGGGTTATGGCGTCTATAGGTCGTGCCCTCCTCGTTGGACCCTCCTAGCCTTTATATATGGGGAGGCTAGGTCTCAGGTACCGATACGAGTAGGTTACAAGTTAGATTCAAACTCTAGTCTTGAGGTTTCCTTGTCTTGTGCGCTTGGGAGTCCGTGTCCATATGGGCTTCATAGCAGCCGAAACGTCATAAGCGTCATGGACCCTGGCAGGTCGTCGAGTGGGCCTTCCGTCGGGCTGGACCAGGTATACTAACATCGGGTACCCGTAGGGCATATCCATGTCAGTAGCCCCCGAGTCTCCATCCGAAACGTAGATTCGGGTGGAGACTTAGTTGTCTTGAACCTTGTATTTGGATGTCAGAGTCGAAAGTTGTGTAGAGTGCGAAGCACTTCACCCAAAAGTTCATCGGGTCAGCTGAATTTGTTCGGCTGTTGTAAAGGAATCGACATCGTGGACATAGTCAACACAATGGACTATAGGGTGCGCGACCAGCGCTCCCTATGGGAGTAGCCCCCGAGTGTCTGTTCGAGTCGTAGACTCAAGCAGAGACTTTAATTCAGCCATTGTTTGCTTCAGGTCCGTAGGACACAATTTTTTTTGGATGCTTGAATCAATCCTCCCTATGGGAGTAGCCCCCGAGTCCGTAGTGGAGTCGTAGACTTGGCGTAGGACTCGAAGATCTTGTGTGTGCGCGACCAGCGCTCTAGTTTGGAGTAGCCCCCGAGTGTCTGGCGGAGTCGTAGACTCGGGCAGAGACTCGAGTCTTCGTGCAGTTGTTACCGAAAATCTCATGGGCGTACCGCTGACCCGGAAGTACATCGGGTACGCGACCAGCGCTCCTGATAGGAGTAGCCCCCGAGTGTCTAGTCGAGTCGCAGACTCGAGTGGAGACTCATGCGAGGAGAAACCACTGACCCAGAAGTGCATCGAGTCAGTGTCTCATGCATAAGGAGCTATGAGTCAACGTAACGGAGTGATGCGGCATTTTAGCCGGAAGGACTCGACGTTGCGGATGAAGTCGACGCCGTTGCTTCTGTCGGGTGCATGGTCAGCGTCGCGTCAGTGTAGCATCGAGACATGCAACCATCCGAGGAGTGACTTGACTCGGGTTTCGAGCTTATGGCGTAGCCAGTTGTTTTGTCGACTCCTGTTGGAGGACCCGATAGAATAGCTCGACGCAGTTTGACGTCTTCGTAAGCTGCATAAAACATAAAGAATTATGAAGTACTTGTATCTTGTAAGAAATATTTGCCTGTCGACTTATACAGTAAGATTCTGGTGCTGATCGAGTCGACACTTTTGCACTGTATGCTAGGCCTTTTCGTTAGCCTGATTACCTTAGTCTCAGTACCTTGCCGAGGCACTCGGAGTTCAAGGATTCGACGATCAGGCAGAATCAGCTACTCGGGCTGTCGCGTTCGAGGTGCTCGAGTGCGTGGAGCCGATGGCACATTATGTTACTCGAAGAGGGCGCAACCCCCGAGTGTTTCGAGTGCGATTAAAGTAAGAAAGAAAATCAACTCTAAATAGTGAACTTAGCTTTGTTTGTTGTCGACGAGATGAACGGGTCGCGGGAGCCAACGCAACCGGAAGATCGCGGTCACAAGAGCCAATACGACCTGCGGGTTGCGGTCGCTGGGAGTCGAAGGAGCCCCCGAGTCGTGGTCGCTGAAGCCGATGCGGCCAGTTGCCACAATCGAAGATCGCGTCGGGTCGCCGCATCCGAAAAGATGCAGCGGGTCATCGCAGCCGAAGATTCCACGGAGCGCTAGAGTCGACAACTGTGGCGGGTCGCCAGTGTCGAGGACTCGGCGGGTCACGCGACAGAGTCGCCGCAGCCCCCGAGCGTAGAGCTGAAGGTCATAGCGGATCACATCAGGTTGCGAGATCGACGCCAGACGAGTAATCAACGTGGCAGTCGAGAGTTGTGCAGCAGCCATGTAGTTGACATTGCAGCGGGTCACGCGGTGGACGTAGTCGATGCAGCGGACCGGAGTCGCCTGGTGATGACGAGTTGCCGTATCCGGAGACCGTAACAGACCACAGCAGTCGAGGACCGCATCGGACGGCGCCAATTGATCTGGAGGCTCGCAACTCTTCGATTGAGGCGGGCCTCTTGCTGGTGCCTTTGAAATTTCGGATGAAGCTATAAGCGAGCTCCTCCCAGCTTTGGATGGATCCTGATGATAGGCTGCTAAGCCAGACCCGCGCCGCGCCTGTCAGCTGCAGCTGAAGGCATTGCATGGCGGTTTCTTTGTTGCCTCCGTGAAGCTTGACGGATGACAGATGGTCACTGAGCCAGGACTTTGGATCTTGCGTGTCGTTGAACTTTGGAGTATCCGAAGGAAGCTTGAAGTTGCGTGGCATCTGTGTTCGCCGGACGGATCTGCTGAAGCATCGAGCCCCGCAGAGTTCTCCTTCGTCTTCATCCATCTCAGATTCAGACGAGCATGCACCTTTGGCGCGTGCTTTGTCGATCTTGCGCTGTGTAAGCTTGTCTCTGGCGTCGTAGTCGCGTTTATGGCGGTGCGAGCTCTTCTTCCTTCGAGGAAGATCGTGCTCCTCTTCATCTTCGGATGAGGGAGTGGGGCTCCGGTCGCGCCTGGCCGGAGCTTTCTTCTTCGGCTCCGTAGGAGCGTCTTCGTGGAGCGCAGCTCCGATTAGTCCTAGTACGGTGAGTGCGGACCTATGCATGGCCCTTTTCGGGTCCCCCTCCGGAGGTGGGTGAGCCGCGAGATACGCAGTGGCTGCCATGATTGCAGCTTGTGGCGTCTTCGGGATGATGTTGCCGTCAGCGTCCATATCCATGAACGATGTGTGGAGAGTTCGGGTCACGTCACGCCGCTCCTTCGGGTCCATGTTTTCCACCCGAGGGCGGTGCTTGTTTCCCTGGTTTCCGTTTGTGCTAGAGCCGGGTCCCATGGCGGAGAGCGCAGCTCGTCGCGCACTGGACTCAGAGGCTGCTTTCTTGCATTTGTCGAGCGTCTCCTGCATCTTGACTTGCTTCTTGTGCTCCTCGATGAGGAGGTAGTGGTATGCCATCAGTAGGTCACGTGAGGAGTCCAAAGGTAGGACTATTTCGCCTGCGACGGCGCGGCGTGCTTCGACCCATCCTTCTTTGCTAAGTTGGATGAGGTGGCCCCTGTTTTCCCCGTTTTCGCCGTTTCCACCGTTTTCGCCGTTTCCGTCCTGCTGGTTGGGGTTGGGCGTCGGGTTAGGCGTTTCCTCGTCGGTTTGGATGACTGCGGCGCACAGATAGCGCCTGCAGATTGGTTGGCTGTTGCCGCAGCTTTCGGATCCGGAACCGTAGGTCCCTTCATCCGAAGGTGGATCGCATAGATCGGAGTTGCAGCTGCTGCTGCTGTAGAACTCATCTGTTGATGGTGACGTGCGTAGCACGGGGTGCGGAGCCCATGAAGCGGGCCTGATTGACGGCACGGGCACCCGCTCAGGGAGGCGGAGGGTGCCAGTTTGTCCCACCTAGAAGCAGAAGCTCCCGAATAGAATTTCGAGTCCGTCGCCTACGGGCTCGAAATCCTTCATGGTATCCGGCGAGTGGGGGGTGAAGTCGAAAGCGCCGAAGAGGAGGTGATTCTCCGTCGCCGCGGAGTTGTAGATCGATCGGGTCGGAACCGTCACGACCGCACAATCAGCAGCCCCAATCCCCACGGACAGCGCCAATTAACGAGGTTTAATCTCGTCAATGCCCATTGTTATGGACTTGGGTTTTGGAGAAGATGGGGATGCTGGAGATCGTGGCACGGTTAACAGACAAGCAACCAGGGGACACGAGATTTACCCAGGTTCAGGCCCCCGAAGGGAAAACCCTACTCCTGCTTGTCTGCTCTTTGATTACGGCGGAACCGAAGGTTACAGGGTGCGCAGATTCGATCTGGCGTGGATGCGTGTGCGAAAGTATGAGTCGAGTTCTGTAGATCTGTTGTGGTCTAGTCTATCAGGGGTGGAGATCATAGATCTGTCTATTGGGGGGTTATGGCGTCTGTAGGTCGTGCCCTCCTCGTTGGACCCTCCTAGCCTTTATATATGGGGAGGCTAGGTCTCAGGTACCGATACGAGTAGGTTACAAGTTAGATTCAAACTCTAGTCTTGAGGTTTCCTTGTCTTGTGCGCTTGGGAGTCCGTGTCCATATGGGCTTCATAGCAGCCGAAACGTCATAAGCGTCATGGACCCTGGCAGGTCATCGAGTGGGCCTTCCGTCGGGCTGGACCAGGTATACTAACATCGGGTACCCGTAGGGCATATCCATGTCAAAAAGTTCCTTTTCTTCCTTAGGGTAATTCTTCTAAGCACCATTTAGAGTTCTACTAGCATGATGTATAATATTAAATTTGCGACCAATATGTTGTCCCAGAGTTACTCCTACAACATCATCACTAGCTTCACATATTAAGTCAAAGGTTGTATCCCAGATAGGTGGTTTAATGATGGGAGCACGAGATAAAGCATTTTTGAGTTTATCAAAGGCTTCAAGACATTTATCATCAAAATTAAATCTTACTCCCTTTTGCAGGAGGTTAGTCAAAGGTTTAGATATTCCAGAGAAATTTCTAATGAACCTTCTATAAAAACCCACATGACCAAGGAAACTTCGTATACCTTTAATATCCCTAGGTTGTGGCATTATCTCTATTGCCTCAACCTTAGCTCTGTCAACTTCTATTCGCTTACCTGATACCTTGTGTCCAAGGACTATACCTTCTTTGACCATAAAATGGCATTTCTCCCAGTTTAGAACAAGATTAGTTTCTTCACAACACTGCAAAACTCTTTTGAGATTATCCAAGCAACTAGTAAAGGAAGTTCCATAGACAGAAAATTCATCCATAAATACTTCCATTATAAGTTCTATAAAATCCGCAAAAATAGCAGGCATGCATCTTTGAAAAGTAGCCAGAGCATTACATAAACCAAAAGGCATACATCGGTAAGCATGTAAACCATAAGGACTAATGAAAGTTTCTTTAAGTTGGTCATCATGATGAACAGCTATTTGAGAAAAACCAGAGTATCCGTCCAAGTAACAAAAATGAGTATGGTTTGCTAACCTTTCTAATGTTTGATCTATGAACGGTAAAGGATAGTGATCTTTCCTAGTTTATTTATTTAATTTTCTAAAGTCTATGCACATCCTATGCCCAACAATAATTCTAGTATGTATCAATTCATTATTTTCATTAGGAACAATAGTGGATCCGCCCTTCTTAGGGACACAATGAACAGGACATACCCATTCACTTTCTTTAATAGGATAGATTATACCTGCGTCCAGTAGGCGTACAATTTCTTTTATTACCACTTCTTTCATTTCAGGCTTCAATCTTCTATTAAATTCCGCAACTGGTTTAGCACCTTCCTCCATGAATATTCGATGGACGGCTATCATGGGACTGATGCCCTTTAAGTCATCCATTGAGTACCCAAAGGCCTTGCGATGCTCCTTAAGTATCTCCATAAGTTCTTCTTCTTCTTTTCCTGAAAGTTTAGCACTGATAATAACAGGAAATTTATTTGTATCATCCAGAAACATGTATTTGAGATTATCTGGTAGAGTCTTCAACTCTGGGGTGGTAGTTCCTCGTCCCCTCTCTTTTCTGGCTCTTCAAAAGCCTCATCAGTTAGAGGTCCCGTTATAGGAAGTGAATCAAATTCATCTTCTAGTTCTCCTAGGGACTTGTCCTTCATAACTATTTCTTCATAATTTAGATCTTCATTTATTTCTTCTTCTTGATTACTAAAGAAAAGAGCTGCCATTTCCTCAATAGTTCTCTCTTCCTCTTTTTCTTGTATTTGTGGAGGTCTGTCTTTATATTTGGAAAATTGGAATTTATTTTCCATTCCCCCAAGCTTAAGAGACACAATCTCCTTGAAATTAACATAGGCACCTATATCACCAAAAAAGTTTCTTCCAAATATAATTGGGCAAAGAGTGTCAGCTAGCATATCAACAACTGCAAAATCGATAGGAAAGTTTTTATTGCCAATTGTGACAGTTGCATCTTCAACTACTCCCATTGGAATTCTAAGACTTTTATTGGCTAACATAATTGTCATATCAGTATTTTCAATTGTAGTTGGTTCTATTTCTTCTTTTATTTCTAAGTAGAAATCATAAAATATAATTAACTTCAGTGCCAAGATCACATAAACCATAATGCGAGGGTTTTTTAAATATGCAGGGAAGAATAGGTTTACCCACATCTTGTACCTTTGTTTTACCTTCAACCAATACAGAAGTCCCTTCATCAAGTTCAACTATGTTACAATGTGCGTACATAGCCATAATTGCTTCCTTGGTTACCTCTTCATCTTTGGTTTCTTCTAGATGTTCCACGACTTCTGGCATACTTTCTTCTTCCTTCTCATCATGTACCGCTTTGACCTATTCATATTCAAGAATATGCTTTTGTATAGTGTTAGGGAAAGGCATCTCATTTATTGGTTCTAAGGAGGCCAGTGTTGCTTTATCTTCTCTTTTCTTCTCAGGTTCGGGTGGTGGATCATACTTGACCAAACCTTCTTTTGGAGTTTTGATATGTTCTGTAAAAGATTTAACAACTTGCAACACAATATCTGAATCCAAATAAAGTTCCTTAGATAATTCTTTAACATGGCCTTTTTATTATAGTCATGAATACAATCATGTTCTATTTCTATGCCTCATTCACTTCCTAGACCAAAATTCCACGAAACTCTATGGTCACGAATTCTATTAATTAAAGCCCAAGCTTTAGGTATAGGAAGATTCATAAAGGCTCCTTCCGCGAAAGAGTCTAGTTCAATTTTATTAGGTTCAATTAAACCGCCATAAAAGATATGAAATAAATACAATTTGGGTAAATCATGATGCGGACATAGTCGTAGTAAATCTTTAAATCTGATATAAGCTCTTACTAGTCCTTCATTAGAACGGTTTTTCCAAGTCATTATAAGACGCCTGATTCCAAAAGATTTTGACAATGGATAATGTTTGGCTAGAAATTCATAGGCTAGATTATCCCAAGTAGTAGTGACTTCAGGTGGTAGAGATCTATACCATGAGAGAGTTGTACTAGTCAAAGTCTGACTAAAAAGTTTAACCCTTACCTCATCAGCGGTATATCCTGTCAATAGAAAAGTGCCACATATATCTTTGAAACATGCAATATGCTTGTATGGATCAGGATCTTCTTCATCTCCAGTAAATTGCTTCTTGTGTAAAATACCAAGTAGTAGAGGATTTATTTCAAACCCCCTTGCCTTCTCATTGGAGTTGTCTCTTTTATAAATATCATAGGGCTTCCCAAAGCAGTTGAGTGGGTTAGCACTAGTCATATGCTTAAACTCCATCATGTTGGTGGAAACCTGTAACTCAAAACAAAATTTAGCAAGACAAAAATAAATAAGCAAAAACTAAAAGACCTACAGCGCTTAGCTCCCCAGCAACAGCGCCAAAAAATAGCTTGATGACTGCAAGTGCACAAATCATTTGTAGCTAGTTTCGAAATAAAGATATCAATCCCACATGGAGCAGAAGTATGAAGTCTAATAATTCTTGAAATAAATATTACAATAGAAATGATAAATAAAGTTCTAAATAACAAGATAAAAATGCAAGTATTGTGTAAAAGGTGTTTTGGGTTTTTTGGTATAACAAAAATAATAAAGGAAAGTAAAATAACTGAATACAGAAAGTAAGTATCTCGTATGTAAGAGAGATTGGAACTGCAATAGGGAAAAAGCATTCTCAGGGAGTAGCGGATATACCACTAACATTATAAGGAGCTAAGATAAAGATTATCATCATGAACATTCTCAACTATGTATGTGTGGGAGGAACTCCGTATTTGGACAAATAGGCAGCAACCGCTGCTCACATCATCCTCATAACCACAGCAGCCAGCAATTAACATCAATCGAATTAATGCACTATTAAGGGACGTAATCCCGTAGGACGTATCCCATGGCATGGATAGTGTTCCGTGAGTTTCCTCGGTTTCCCAAGTTTATGCATAAGAGGTGCCAACAGCTTTATAGTCACTGTAAGTGCTAGCACGCCTCCGTCTACCAACTAGTAGTTCCGTCCATCAAGTCCCCATGAGAGGCAAATATTGTGAGGTCGACTTCTCTCAACATCAAGATGTAGAAAATCTAACACATGGTCACATCGATGAATATCATAATAGACTTTATCTTATTTCAATCTCATACTAGGGTTTCTCCATCTCCCCAAGAACTAGAGATCTACTCAGACATGGAGACAACAACATCATGGCAATGGTAATGGAAACAATCATAGATGAATAGTACTTGTATAAATCCACAACAAGTACGGAAATTACAACAAGATTTAGACGAGATGTAGATGGGATGGATGGAGATGGTGGTGATGCAGCGGTGGATGATGAAGATCGATGCCTTAGCCTCTCGGATCTGCGTAGGGTGAAGATGGATCCCCGATGGATGAGTTCCCCCTCCAGATGCCTTCCGGAGGTGAGGTTTCTGTGATTTCTAGGTGTTCTGTATGTCGTCTCTCTGAACCAGTTGCATGTGGTGAAACTATTTGAGGAGGCGGAGGCGGCGCCAACTATACGACCGGAGCTATACGGGCGGAAAATTTGCTCCGGTCGTATAGTTGGTCATTGAACCTTCTGCCTCCTTTGTTCGCTTCTGGTTTTCTTCTGGTATCATTAATATTTCCCAAATAAGCGATTTACGTTGTTTTTTACTCCTTTCTCCTTAGTACAACTGCTCCAAGAATTATATCCATTGGATCCATCATCTATCCTAATCCTGGTAAAAATAGACATAAAATGTGCGCGCGAGCACCGTAAAATACCAAGATCCTACATCTACAATGCAAAATAATAATGTAAAACATGTTGCAAATATGCACTCATTAGTGTACAATTCACACCTTGCTCCATATAGAAAATGTCTCCAACCTTTCAAAGCAAAGACTACTGCTGCCAATTCTAAATCATGGGTTGGATAATTGACTTCATGAGGTTTGATTTGTCGAGAACCATAAGCAATTACCTTGTGATCCTGCATTAAAACACAACCTAATCCCTCCTTGGATGCATCACAGTATACCATATAACCTTTACGGTTTCCGGTACTGCTAAGACTGGTGTTGTAGTTAATCTGGTCTTCAATTCTTGAAAACTAGCTTCACACTTCTCATCCCATACGAATGGGGTATCCTTTCTTAACAATCTGGTCATTGGTCCGGCTATCTTGGAGAAACCTTCAATGAATCTCTGATAATAACCTGCCATTCCTAAGAAACCTCTGATTTGTTTCACGTTGGTCGGTGCATTCTAGTCCAACACCGACTAAACTTTGGATGGATTGACTGCAATTCCATCCTTACTAATGACATGACTAAGGAATTCAAACTTGTCCAACTAGAATTCACACTTACTGAACTTAGCATATAATTTGTGTTCTCTCAGAACATGCAATGATATCCTTAAGTGATCATCATGCTCCTCCTTATCCTTAAACGTGTCCAGATATGGCATGAAAACCTTGTTCATCAAATTCACGAAAATTGCTGGTGCATTAGTCAACCCAAAAGGTACGACCAAATACCCATGATGTCCATATCTTGACACAGATGCTATTTTTGGAACATCCCCAGGCTAAATCTTGATTTGGTGATAGCCTGATCTTAGATCAATCTTGGAAAACACTCCGGCTCCCTTGACTTGATCAAATAAATCCTGAATTCTTGGCAAAGGATACTTGTTCTTGATGGTGACATTGTTGAGATTTCTATAATCCCCACACATCCGTCGTCCTCCATATCTTTTATCAACAAAAATCACTGGAGTTCCCCATGGGGATACACTTTCTTGTATGAAACCTTTGCCTACCAACTCATCAATTTGTTCTTTAAGCTCTTTTAGCTCTTTGGGACCCATCTTATATGGTTCTTGAGCAATAGGTGTTTGTACCAGGTATTAGGTCAATAGTAAACTCTATCTCCCGATCAGGTGGCATTCCTGGTAATTCTGCTGGAAAAACATCTTGAAACTCCCTTACTACAGGAATATCCTCTAACTCGACCTCTTTCACTGAGTTTAGTTGAAGATCTGAGTGTTTGTCTGCCTGATAAACTATCCTTCCTCCACTTGGATACTTAATTGAAACAATTTTATCCTTGCAGTTTATCTGAGCTCCATGTTCAATCATCCAATCCATTCCCAAAACTACTACTATGCCTTTCAACAGAATCACATATAGATCCGAAAAATAGGTATAACTATAATTGAGATAACTTGGTTTAGTTTAATGTGGCGTGCAACTATAGTACCCCGACTGTTACTACGGCCATTAATTTTTCTAACGGTGCCCTTCTAATCCCAAATTGATCACAGAATTACTCAGATATGAATGAAGTAGTTGCACCGGTATCAAATGAAACTTTTCCAGGGTTGGTGAGAATGTTGAGTGTACGTATCACTGCGTGCTCCGAGTTATCCACCTCCTCTAAGGTTGCACAATTCAGCTTCCCGGTAGGTCTGCTCCGTTTACCATTGTTGTTCTTGACATAACTTCCACTCTTGTTAGGTTGTCTGCCTCCGCCTTTTGCTTGACCACCGCCTCATGTAGGCCAACCACCTAGTGGTTTATTGGGACAATCAAGCTTCATGTGCCCCTTTTGACCACAACCATAGCATATGATTACTGGCTTCTGACATTCACTCTTAAAATGCCTAGGTAACCCACAATTTTGACAGATGATGTTCCTCCGAGACGATGATGCCCCATGATTGGGATTATTGGAGGGTCTAACCCAGGGTTTAAATTCCAGGTTTGGTTTAGGCTTACTGGCTTGAACTCTCTTGTTCTCTTTCTTTGCCTTCTTCCTTCTATCCTCCTGGACATTCTTGTAATCATCCTCAAAAGTGATAGCTACATCTAGCAACTGTTGGAAAGTTTGCTTATTGGAAAGCCTCAATTGCATCTTCACAAATGGATTTAGTCCACGCATGAACCACTTCTTTCTCTTCTCTTCGGTGCTTACCTCATCAGCTGCATAACGAGACAAATCACTAAACTCTCGGATGTACTTCATGACACTGGGGTAACCTTGCTCCAGTTCCTCAAACTCCCTGCGCTCTAGCTCAATAACACTTTCTGAAACATGGTATTCACGGAATCTTTGCTTAAACTCCTCCCAGGTATACTCCCTACTTGGAGGTTGCATCGCTAGCTGATTCTCCCACCAAGATGTTGTAGGTCCAGTTAAAAGGTATGTGGCAAACCTCAACTTCTCCTCATCGTTGCACCCTACAGTCTTAAACTTCCTTTCCCTATCAGCCAACCAATCCTTAGCATTCATTGGTTCTGGAGCTGATGCAAAAGGTAATGGCCGGGCATTCTAGAAATTAGAAAGACTCACACCTTGACCTTTAGGTTCCCTCTGATGTCCAACCTGGTCCATTAACCCCTCCATAAACTTGTTCTGGGATTCTTGCCTCATCTGCATATATTGCATGAAATTGTGCTCCATCAATGGCCTCATTGGTGGTGGTAATTCTGCCTGAGTTCTAGCGTCTTCATCCAACTTTCCCTTAGCTTCACGCTGATGGGGATATGCCGAATGGGGTATGCCCGGCAGGACGTTCCGATTGGGCCAAAGGTCTCGCGAGTGGGCCTGCAGGATGCCGACTGGAATGCGACTAAGGAGAAGGCCTGGCGACTGGAGACTGGAGGCCCAGAAGCATACTCAAAGCCCAGTCGGATTAGGTCAAAGCCTCTGACTCCATATCTTGTTCGGTTGTAAATTGTAAACCCTAGTGAGGTGCCTCATATATAAACCTCCCTAGGGTATCCTAAGGACTTACATTCCATCATACACCCCTTCAAGCGACTCGCTACTTAGACGCCGAGCTCGCCGCCATTGTAACTCGCTCCCTTTTAATCCAATCTAGCAGGAGTAGGTCTTTACCCTCCAGGGGGCGAACCTGGATAAATCCATGTGCATCCGCCCCCATCTCGCACCGTAGATGGCCACCAGCTCTTGCCCCCGATTCAATCAATCGCTGCCAACTGCAGCAACTGCCGTGGCCATTTCCACGACAGTGGCGCCCACCGTGGGCCCCAGCCAGACTGGCCTGAGTTCTGCAGTGAGACCCTACTCACCGATCGATCGGCCGATCGCCACCGGCCGCATGATCGCCATCAGCGGGATCCTACATCCATAGCGCGATAATGCCAGTTGGCTCCATCAACCTCTTCGCCGGCTTCACCGACATGGTCGACCCAGCGGCGACGGTGACCGTTGGCGGATCGCCGCCGCGCCGCGATCTGCTCTCAGAGGAGCAGGTCTGCTCCATCAGGAGCCTCGTCACCGAGTATGACTCGGCCGCCAGCAACGCGGCCGAGACCAACACCGCCGTGGACGATGCGGCCCTAAACGACGATGCCGACTCCGCGACCCCTGCCTCGGTCGATGGATCTATCACCACGGCATCACGGGAGGACTCCATCACGCGGGTATCCAACCCTGAGGATTTCGAGGACTCCTCCATCCTCGGGATCTTCGATTCCGATTCCGGCTTAGAGTCCCTCGAGGACTTCCATGCCAGATCCAATCGCTTCAACGCGATCTACATGGCGGGCAGCATGGCCGCCCCACCAGATCCGTTCTCCACACCGATCCTGCCAACCGCCATGGCCACGGAGGTGGAGGATGCCCGCCAGCAACTGGAGGAGGCGACGTGCAAGGAGATAGCCAAGCGCGAGAAATTCCGCCTCGAGCGGGCGACGGCGCAGGAGCTCTCGCTCTACCACTAGCGCCGCATCAGGACCCGCCTGAACTCCAACGTTCAAGGTCGTGTCCTAAACTTCAACAACGAGAGCGACCCTGCACGTGCAGTGGAGCATGAATACTGCGAGAATGCACCACCAGGCGGCAGCAATCGACCACCACCCGATGCACCGACGACTGGGTCCCCGCCACCACCCATCGGTCGTGCACCCCTGCCGGACCAGCCGCGAATCATAATCTCGCCACAGGCCCGCGAAGCTAACGGACTCCCACTTTACTCCACCCCGATGGACAACGTCGTCACGGCCGACGCGGCAGTCGCCAACCTTAATGTCCAGGGAGAGGGCGCGCTACAGATCCAATACGCCAAGGCCCTACTCGCCAGGGCCATCGAGCAGCAAGCCGCAGGAGTCGACCCGCGGGGGCGGATGTATTCCCGCTCCTCGGCAAGCAGGGCGGCCTCAAGCGGTCACCCCACCGTCGCCAACGCTGTGACCTGCCCACGACCACAGCCCCTGGTGACACTGCCACAAGCCGCCAACCCCGCGCTCTCCACCAACGAGCCGCGACCGGTGAACAACACGGTCACCGCCAACGGGCAGCCCATCGACGCCCGCACGCACATTGTCAACAACCAGGCTTGGCGGGCGCGCTAGCCCAACGACTTGAGGCACACCCTCAGTAACCACGGTGACCCCGAACCCAGGGGCTCGCTAAGCCGAGTCGGCCCCAATGCTTCGGACCTATGATCCGAGGGGAAAAGTACCCCGCCAACTTCAAGGCGCCCAAGGAGATCGAAAAGTACGACCCGACGTATGATCCAGAAGTCTGGCTAGACACATACCTCATGGCGATGGGAATCGCCGGCCACACCGACCTGCTAGCCGCTCACTACCTCCCCCTGATGATGCAGGGTGTGACCCGGCAATGGATCAACACTCTCCCCACCGACAACATCGACTCCTGGGAAGAAATGCGGGATGCCTTCGTCAGGCACTTCGAGGGTTCCTACACTCGCACCACCACCATCGAGGACCTGGAGCGATGCATCTAGGGACAATGCGAGTCGACCCGCCATTGGATTCAAAGGTGGCAGGAACTATGGATCAACGCCTCTGGCATCCACCCAGACACGGCGATACATTGCTTCAAGAATGCGTGCCAGTACGAACCCCTAGTCGCTAAGATCAAGAGGGTCTACCGGACGCTCTACAACATCCCTGACCTCCTCGAGATCGCCAAGCGCTACGCAGAGGAAGACCACAACCAGGACTCCGACGACGAGTCGGGAGGAAGACGCCGCACCAACGGCCACGACAGCGGAGGACAGCGCGACATGCGCTACAGCAACACTCGCATCACTGGCAAGCGCCGCACGGATGGGCGAGTCGACTTCGTCGCCAACACTGGCTATGGCCAACGCGACTCCAAGAACTGTCGCCGTGATGGAGGAAACTACCGCGACAACGGAAATTACCGCGCCAACAACGCAGTGAGGCCGAAATTCGACCCTGTTGTCCTGCATCTACCACAGCAGGAAGGGGAAACCCGCCACCCACACCACCGCGGACTGTCATTCTCTCAAAGAGATCGAAAAGGCAAGGCGAGCAAGGGAGGACCCCAACAATAACCCACCTCAGGACAACGGAAACACCGGCGGCTTCGGCAACACCGGCGGCTCGCTACACACCTTCACCAGGCTCGGCACCAAACGCGAGAAGAAGGTCCTCGCCCGCGTAGTCGCCATCAACGCGGTGACCCAAGTTGACATCCCTCGCTTCCTCAACTGGTCCGAATAGAGCATCACCTAGAGTCGCCAGGATCACGCGCCCAGGATCAAATACCTAGGGCGGGTCGCTCTGGTGGTCAGGCCCACGGTGGCCCACTACTGGATGCCCAAGACACTGATGGACGGCGGGACCTCCATCAACATCATGTACCTGGACATGTTCAAAAGGCTCCATCTCCCAGAAGCAGCAATCGAGCTGACCCTGACAACCTTCCATGGCATTGTCCCCGGTCGGAAGGCGTATCCGATTGGAAAAGTGACGCTGCCAATCACCTTAGGCACACTGGCAAATTACCGCACAGAGAGGATCGTGTTCGAGCTAGTGAACTTTCGCAGCCCCTACCACTGCGTCCTGGGACGCCAAACATTCGCCAAATTCATGGCGACCCCCCACTACGCCTACAACATGATGAATCTTCCAGGGCCGAGTGGCATCATCACCGTCCACGGCGACCCCGATATGGTTGTGGAATGCAAGGACAAAGGCGCTGAGCTCGCCGATGCCATCATAGCCGCGAAGACTGATCATGCGGAGGAGCTCGCAAAATACGTGGGCAACATCAACAAGGACGACCCCACCATCCTGAACAAGCCAACCGCCGTGAACTCCACATTCGAGGCGACCACGCATACCTGCACCATCGAGCTCGTCCCGGGCGACTCCAGCCAGATGGTCACCATTGGGGCGCACATGAGCCCCGCATAGGAAAACGCGCTCATTGGGTTCCTCCGTGAGAACCGCGACATCTTCGCATGGAAACCTTCTGACATGCCAGGTGTCCCGAGGGAACTCGCTGAGCACAAACTAAACGCCGACCTCAAAGTGCGACCAGTAAAGCAGTCGCTACGGCCCTTCAATGAAGAGCGCCGCCGAGCAATCGCCGAAGAAGTGCAACGCCTGTTAGCCGCAGGCTTCATTCGGCCAATAAAATACTCCAAATGGCTGGCAAACCTAGTCTTGGTCCTGAAAAGAACAACACGTGGAGAATGTGTATCTACTACACCAACCTTAACAACGCCTGCCCGAAGGAGGAGTTCGTCCTACCGCGCATCGACCAGATCATCGACTCGACCGCGGGATCAGAGTCGCTGTGCTTCCTCGACGCGTACTCTGGGTACAACCAGATCAAAATGGCGATCGAGGATGAGGAGAAGACGGCGTTCATCACGCCATTCGGCGCCTTCTGCTACACGACCATGACGTTCGGCCTCAAGAATGTCGGTGCCGCGTACCAAAGGTGCATGCAGGAGTGCCTTGCGAGCCAAATTGGCCGCAACATTCACGTCTACATCGACGACGTGGTGGTAAAGTCCACCCGCCAAGATGACCTGCTTGCCGACCTGGTCGAAACCTTCGCAAACCTGCGGAGGTACAACATCAAGCTAAACCCAGGAAAATGCACCTTCGGAGTCCCAACCAGACAGCTCCTGGGATACGTGGTCTCCAAGCGAGGCATCAAGGCCAACCCCACCAAGATCGACACCATCGCATGACTCGAGAAACCCGAGTGCCTACGCATTGTCCAGAAGTTGGCTGGGCGAGTCACGGTTCTCAGCCGCTTCATCCCCCGGTTCGGCGAGAAGGCAATGCCCTTCTACCGCCTAATGCGCAAGAACCCCACGTTCCATTGGGACGCAGAGACGGACGACGCACTCAAAGCGCTCAAAGAATTGCTACTCGCGGCACCACTCCTCGCCGCCCCAGTCGACAAAGAGCCAATGCTAGTCTATGTGGCGGCCTCCACTCGAGTCGTCAGCACCGTGATGGTCGTCAAACGGCCAGAGGAGGTCAAGGAACGCCCCATATAGCGCCCCGTCTACTACATTAGCGAAGTCCTGACAGACTCAAGACAGCGCTACCCGCAGAACCAGAAACTGGTATACGTGGTATTCCGAGCTCAACGGCGATTCCCACATTACTTCCAGGAGCACCCTATCATGGTCGTCTTGTCCGCACCACTGCAAGACATAATACGCAATCGCGAGGCGACCGGGCGAGTCGCCAAGTGGGTTGTCGAAATCGACGTCCACAACATAAAATACGAGCCCGCAAAGCGATCAAGTCGCAAGCCATGGCTGACTTCCTCGCAGACTGGGAAGAAGCACAGCAACCGGAGAAGCTACCATACCTCCACTACTGGTCGCTCCACTTCGATGGGTCCAAGAACGCCGACGGCGCAGGGGCCAGCATCATCCTGACCTCCCCTAAGGGAGACAAGCTTCGCTACGTGCTCCACCTCAACTTCAAGCCCTGCACCAACAACATGGCAGAATACGAGGCCCTCCTTCATGGCATGCGGGCCGCCTAGGAGATGAACATAAACCGCCTACAGTGCTACGGCGACTCCGACCTAGTCACCGGCCAGGTCACCGGAACCTGCGATGCCGTCTCTCCGATGATGATAGCATACCGCCAAGCGGTAGACCAGCTGGGAGGACACTTCGATGGCTATTCAGTCGAGTGGATCG
This sequence comes from Avena sativa, assembly GCA_916181665.1. NCBI lineage: Eukaryota > Viridiplantae > Streptophyta > Magnoliopsida > Poales > Poaceae > Avena > Avena sativa. The sequence continues at coordinate 577,560,458 of OV702289.1, read as the reverse complement.
ATAGACGCAAGAATGAGGAGGCAGATGCCCTTTCTCGCATCGGGTCGGCTCGAAAAACGCCACCTGCAGGCGTCTTCCTCGACATCATCCACAAACCTTTGGTCTGCCCACCGAAGGAGATCGTGGAGCTACAACCTGATCCGGCCCTAGTCGCCATGATCGTGGATCTGAGCGACTGGACGGCACCATACGTCGCCTTCCTCGAGCACAAGATCCTCCCAAGCAACGAGACGGAGGCGCGAATGATCATGCGCCACTGCAAATCCTTCGTCATCATCAACTGCGAGCTCCACAAACGCAGCGTGACTGGCGTGATCCAACGCCGCGTACAGCCAGAAGAAGGCCGCAAGATCCTCCAGGACATCCACGCCGGTGACTGTGGCCATCATGCTGGCGCCAAGTCGCTAGTCACCAAGGCCATGCGGCACGGTTTCTACTGGCTCACCGCGCACGCCGACACCACCGACATTGTCCAACGATGTGTCGGGTGTCAGAAATACGCCAACCAGACGCACCTCCCTGGTTCAGCACTCAAGACCATCCCCATCACAAGGCCATTCGCTGTATGGGGCATGGACATCGTAGGCCCGTTCAAGAAGGCCCCATCCGGCTTCACCCATCTCTTGGTCGCGGTCGACAAGTTCACCAAATGGGTCGAGGCCAAGCCGATCAAAAAGTGTGACGGCAAGACGGCCACCAAGTTCTTACGCGAGCTCATCTACCGGTATGGCTACCCGCACATCATCATAATAGACAACAGCACTAACTTCGCCATGGCAGAGTTCTGCGAGGAGCACGGCGTACGACTCGACCTCGCCTCAGTCGTCCACCCGGAATCGAACGGCCAAGCAGATTTTCGCGCCAACCAAACCGTCCTCCATGGGATCAATCCACGACTTCAAGTGCCCCTAGAGTGCACCCCGGGATGTTGGGTCGAAGAGCTCCCCTCCGTAATATGGGGAATCCGCACCTCCATCAAACGCTCCACGGGGTTCACACCCTTCTTCATGGTGTACAGCACCGAAGCCGTAATGCCAACCGATCTGGAGCACGACTCACCTCGAGTCACCAACTACGTCGAGGCGACAAACGAGATCGCCCGCCAAGACAGCATCGCGACGAGGCACGCAACCTGGCTTGCTCCCGCACCGCCATCTACCAGCAGGGGCTCCGCCGCTACCATAGCCGCCGAGTCCGGACCCGCACCTTCCAGGAAGGCGATCTGGTCCTATGACTAGCCCAGGACAAGAAGGGCATGCACAAGCTTTCCCCCCCATGGGAGGGGCCATTCGCCATAGGGCGAGTCCTTGGCAACGATGCCTACTACCTCATCGACATACGAGGCGATGGCCAGCTCAAGGTCGGGAGGCCATGGAATGTAAACCTTCTCCAAAAGTTCTACGCATAGAACTCAAACTTGTACCCAGATGATATATAATGAAATTCATTCGGATCACACAAATTGTGTCTACTCGCCATACTCTTGTGCCACTCGCACTCGTACAATTAGCAATATGCTACCCACGGAAGTCAACCCTTGGTCGAGCGACCGGTACGGCTAAGTAGTGCGGCCCAAGGGCACCAAAAACATTCGGGCCTTGTGTCGTCCACGAATATGCCAACCCGGAGCCACCATCGGAGTCGCCTAGCTCGACTGGCCCACCGGGCCAAGACGACCGGTATACGCTTCTCACAGCGACCTGTCCTTCCCATCCTCGTGCAAAGCGACTCGAACGGTTAAGTACCACGCACGGGGACTCCGCAAAGTGGAAACCCTCACGCGGCTCGGGAACACACCAAGTAAGAGAGCAGCCTTGGACTCACCCAGCGACTGGTTCTCCGAACCAGGGGAGGAGACGCGTTACGAACAACGCATCAGCAACTCGCAAGAGGCACGCGCCCAAAACAATCCCACTCGCGCTCGGGGACTCGCCTACAAACAATCCCACTCGCGTTCGGGGACTCGCCCCTTTCAGAAAACACAAAAGACAAAGAACAAAAACCAAAGCAAACACACACGTATACAAACGAGTTATACCCCATTAAAGGGCGGACGCACTCGGGGACTCGCTCACATAGAAGTTAAACACAACACAAAATCAAGCATGCATTGCGACTCGATTGACTCCTCTTACTCTCATACAAAATATTGTTCATTTTACAAGCAGTCGCCACTTGGCATATCTTACAAATCGCCTAGAAAGGCTGTCTATTTCGCAGGCCCTGATGATGAAGCGTCCACACCACCCATGACACGAACGAATGGCTGCCACGGGTTCGTCGGGTAGGTCGACAGTGACTTCGACAGCGCCAACCGGAAGGGCTGCTCCGACTTCAGATCATGATGCTCTGGCTCGGGGTCGCCTGGCGCCACCATCGTCTCTTGGTACGGCAGAAGGTCCCCCATCGCCAACACCCGATCAGCGAAGGGGCCGGCCTTGGCGGTCAGCTTCAGTACCTCCGACATCTCCACCATACTAGTCGCCGAAGGGTAGCTGCTGGTGACGTCATCAAGGTCGAAGTCGTCGGGGAAGTGAGCAAGCCCCAGACTCAACGTCGTGCTGGCCCCGCGCCTGAAAGCTGAGCGTGCCATCCACTCCACGACGCTGGGTACCTCCTCCAGATAGCGTCGCACTTCAGATAGTCCCCCAGGAATAACCTCGGTGGGGGACATTCCTTGAAGAACTGCCTGGACACACAACGCCGAGGCAGTGGCCGCATTCACCACGACAGTCACGCACTACGAGGCGTTGAAGGTCTGCACCATCGGGTCGCTTTTCCCTATCACCGCTGCAACTTCAGACATCAGTGACACTACGGATTCCCCCACTTGGGGACTCACCGCACACGTTAAGCAAAAAAGAAACAGCGACTCACCAAGGAGCTTCCGGCAATTCTCGGTGACGTGCTTCTCCAGGGCGGCGTGATCGCTTGCAGCCCCAGGATGATCGAGTTCGTGGCCTTCCGCTCCTCTTCAGCCGCAGCGACCGCAGCCTTTGCCCTATCCTCAGAAGAAATCGAGGCCGCCTTCGCCTCCTCCAATTCCTTGACCAGCGAGTCGATGCGCCCATTCTCCACGTCTAGCTTGGCAATTGGGACATATCCTTCTTGGGCCTTGGCAATCGCAGCCGGAAGACCATCTGAACAAGGAAAAAGCGACTATCAACACTACGGAACACCAACAACTCATAGCCGAAAATGTATCAAGTACTCACCAACGGTCTCCTGGAGTCGCTGGTTTGCCTCCTATGCCACGCGTAGATCCCTCTCTAGACGCTCCTTTGCGGCCTGTCGATCTGTTGACTCCCTCTGCAAGCCATGCAAGAAGAACAAAAAGTTAGCACTTACAAAAACAGAAATCAGTTCCTAGCTGCTGAAATTCAGCGACTAGGAACTCGGGGACTGGAGACTAAAAGAAACTCAGTGCCTAGCCACTGAAATTCAGCAACTAGACACTCGGGGACTGGACGTACCTGAATGGCGGCGCCAAGCATCTTGTGAAGTTCTCCGGCGTCCGTCAAAGGGACCACGAAGGAGGTACGCCCGTGACGAGACCCAATGTCTTCGTCAACAATCTCTGGGCTCTGTGGAGACTGGTTGTCCACCATGCCCGGAAACCCCTTCGCCATGAAGCGCGGAAACGTCGTTGATGCTCTAGCTGGGGCACTGGTCGTTGGAGCCGATGGTTCCATCATTGGAGCGCCTGTGGCTGGCTCTGATCGGGTAACCGCCACCTCTTCGACAACCACAGAAAGATCACTCTCTTTGGCGCTATCCATCGCCACAGCATCGTCGGCACTGCCCCTCCGCTTCTTCGTGCCCTCCGCAGGCGCGGCGTCTTCAGCAGGCTTCCTCTTCTTGGGGAGATTGCCCTCTCCTATGGTGGCGACTAGCGGAATCTTCGCCACCGAAGGGCGACCAATCTTCTTGACGCCAGACCTGCCAAACCTCCAAAGTCAGCATAGAGATAACACAAAAACGGAACACGATTTGGAAGGAAAAATTCGAAGCTTACTTGGCGACCGGGAGCACGCGCAACCCGGTGCTGATGTGGGCGGGCTTGTCTAATTCCGGCCCCAGCTTGCACAAGAGACCTCTCTCGAATACATCTGAAGCCCACGACACCGCGGGCTTCCTTGATGACGAAGCCGCGGTCGCTGGAATCTCCGGTTCCGAAGACGCGGCTGCTCCTGAAGGTTGTGGCGACTTTGAGGCAGCAACCTCGGCCGCCTCCTGTTCTAGCACTGTCGAAGCTGTTGGCGCAATCACCGCCAGAGGAACTTCTATCGCCGCTTCGGTGTCCTCAGCCTCCAACCCCATCATTGGAATCGCGCCCTCCGGGATCTTGTGCGAAATTTTGGGGGCATCATCATCAGATTCATCATCTGATTCAAACACCACCGCTGACCTGGACGACAACGCCGGCTTCTTTGCTGGTGACTTCGGTTTGCGTGCGGGCTTTGCCGACGTGGCCATGCGCCGAGAAGTGTGCTCCTGCATGATCTCGTCGCCTCCTTTGTATTCTTCGAGGCTACGACTTGCCTCGCGCTACTTCTGCATACGAGTCTTCCGGGTCGTAGGCGCTGGGGGAGGAACCTCCCCCTCTTCCTCGTCGCCTTCGGAGGCCTCTTCGAGTTCTCGGGGGACCTCTTCGTCGAGCGGAGGGAGCCAACCCTCCAGCACCTGGAACAACTGAGAACAGCCACAAATAAGTATCGGACGATGCGACTGCAAATTGCGCCCCGGACATTGCGACTAAAAGGAAATTTGAGGAAGGAAAACTTACCGTGGGGGCTTCGTTCTTCACGGGAATTTACGGGGCGAGCCCGGGCGATGTGGTTGTGAATTTCGCGTCGGTGATCTTCTTCAGGGCGGCCTTGTAGTCTTCAGCCTCCCACGACTCTTTGTTGGTCCGGGAGGGGTCGTGCTTCCCGCTGTACTCATACATCCAATGCGTCGGAGCCTGATGTCTACGCACTTCTATTCTTGTAGACAGTTGTTGGGCCTCCAAGTGCAGAGGTTTGTAGAACAACAGCAAGTTTTCCCTTAAGTGGATCACCCAAGGTTTATCGAACTCAGGGAGGAAGTGGTTAAAGGTATCCCCTCTCAAGCAACCCTGCAATCAAGATACAAGAAGTCTCTTCTATCCGCAACACACCTAATACACTTGTCAGGTGTATAGGTGCACTAGTTCGGCGAAGAGATAGTGAAATACAAGTGGTATGGATAATTATAAGTGCTAACGGTGCTAGAAAATAGCTTGCTGGCGTGTGGTTGACGTGGGAAAAGACTAAAGGCAAACTGAAATAAAGAAGGAAGCAAGCAAACATGTAACAGATCTAGTAGCAAACGGTGTTTCAATGCTAAGAAACAAGGCCTAGGGATCATACTTTCACTAGTGAACACTCTCATATAAATATATTCTTCTTTATGATACTATGCTGAACTACTCTCCGGTTGGACACTCTAATCCATGGTAGGGCTATAACAGCACACCTCAAAGTAAGCCTTTCCCATCTAGATAACCCCACACTGTCACCTTGAGCTCTAGATGGTTCCAACAAACACCACAATTTCATAGAAACATCCAACTCCAAATATAACTCATAACAAGTATTTGTAATCTCTAGCCTAAGTGCCACCATGGTGTGCACGCTGTCACTTTCACACACATGGGGAGAGCAGAGATCTATTAAAGCACTTGAGTAGCAAGGTAGATCTATAGATTACAAGCTCATGATCACAATATGATCATGCATAGAGAGAGAGATGAACACATAGCTATCGGTAGAACCCTTAGGCTCGAGAGAGAACTACTCCCTCCTCATCATGGGAATTAGCAATGGTGATGGAGATGGCGGTGGAGATCGATGGAGATGGCTCCGGGGGTACTTCCCCGTCCCGGCAGGGTGCCTGAACAAAGACTTTCTATCCCCCGAATCTCCCCTTCGGTGGCGGCGGCCCTGTGGAACTTTTTGTGGCTGGAGGCTTGATAATTTAGGGTTTTTGCATCGGGAGGCATCTTATAGGCGAAGAGGCAAGGTTGGTGGGCGGCCAGGGGGCCCACACCACCTGGTGGCACGGCCAGGGCTAGCCCGCGCCACCATATGGTGTGGCCACCCTGTGGCCCCTCTCCGTCTCGTCTTCTGGCTCCATGAGTCTTCCTGTAAAATATCAACTTTGGCTTTTGTCCGGTCCAATTCCGTGAATATTGATTTTCTGACTTTGTAGAACCAAAAACAGCAGAAAACAGGCAACTGGCACTATGGCTCTTGTTAATAGGTTAGTCCAAGAAATCATATGAAAAGTACTCCAAAGTTTGGACAAAACATAAGAAACTAGATAAAACCAAGCATGGAACATCAAAAATTATGGATACGTTAGCAACGTATCAACATCCCCAAGCTTAACTCCTACTCGTCCTCGAGTAGGTAAGTGACAAAAAGAAAGAATAATTTTTTAGGTAACATGCACCATCATAAACTTGATCAAAGTATTTGTAAAACATTGAAAGCTGGGATCATAGTACTTCAATCATAACATGAAATACAGAGTTCTAGCAATAAGACATAGCAACTATGCATGCAACATGAAAAAGCACAAATAAAAGGTTCATGAATAACAATGCTTTGCAAGACGTTTGTTTGTTTCACATAAAGAAAACATAGCATAGTGGCATTCAGCTTGTCCCTCATAGAGTAGCAAACATAAATGCATAGGACACCTTCAAAGTTCATAAGAGTGACTAGATACAAATAGTTTAAAACAAGCAATATCAAAGCTATGCATCAATCAACAAGTCTTGGGACAATGCACATAGAACTAAGAATGGCCACTATACTCTCAAAGTAGGTGCAAAAAGGTAGAAGGTGGAGACTCAACAAAAAAAGTAAAAGAAAGGCCTTCATAGAAAGAAGTAGGGATTCAAGTCTCATAAAGAGCTTCCAAAAATTATGGTACTTTTTAGCTTTCAGCTCTTGATGGCTCAGTGCACGGCGCCTAGAAAAGTGCTGGTGCGTGGTTGATGTAGAGCTCGTTGGGAACCCCAAGAGGAAGGTATGATGAGCACAGTAGCAAGTTTCCCTCAGTTATGGAACCAAGGTTTAATCGAACCAGTAGGACCAAGGAAACACCCCAAAGGTGTTACCAGCTGAGCTTTGGCAGGGCGCACTACCGGTGCTAGTAGCAACGTGGAGACCTGCACAACACAACCACAGAACTTTGTCCCCAACTTACGATGAGGTTGTCAATCTCACTGTGTTTTGCAGAAAACAAAGGATTAAACGTATCGAATGGAAAGAAGAAATATTTTGCAGAAAGTAAACACAAAGCAGTAAAAGATTGTAGATTGTATGTAAAGAAAAGGACCGGGATCCATAGTTCACTAGAGGTGGCTCTCCTTAGATAGATAACATGCTGGGTGAACAAATTACAGCGGGGCAATTGACAAACACCACGAAAGCAATACATGCATATACTAATCATCTTGACTCCTTTGATACTTGATTGGGCATTACAACATTATACATAGACCGCCATCCAACTGCATCTATGACTAATAATCCACCTTCAGGTTATCATCCGAACCCCCTCCAGTATTAAGTTGCAAGCAACAGATTATTGCTTTACGAATTGCGTGTAAAGTAAACAATACGATTGTTCTATGAACAAAGGATTGTTGTTTTCTCCCTAATAGCAACTGCACATCTAGTACCTTAGAGATTTCTGTCACTTCCCCAGATTACCAGAGGCATGAACCCACTATCGAGCATAAATACTAACTCTTGGAGTTGCTAGCATCTACTCGGCCAAGATAGCTACTAACAACAGAAAGCATGCAAGATCACAAATAACAAAGACATGATAGAATCAATAATCAATCTGAAATAGCATCTCAATATCCATCGGAGCCCCACAAACACAACATGCAGAATTACAAATAGATGATCTTGATCATGAGAGGAGCTCACAAGATCTAGACATGAAAGCACAAAGGAGGAGAACCAGCCATCTAGCTACTACATGGATCCGTAGTCCAAGGATGAACTACTCACGCATCACACCGGAGGCTTGCATGGTGATGAAGAAGGCCTCCAGGGTGAATTCCGCTCTCTGGCAGGGTGCCGGGAAGAGCTTTAGATCCCTCCCGATCTAGGGATGGAGATGACGGCGGCTACAGACTCTTTCGTGGATTTTTGATCGGGTACTTAGGGTTTTCGTCCTGAGGGCAATATATAGGCGGAAGGAGAGGCCGAGGGGGTGCCGGGAGCCACCACACCACCCCTTGGCGCGGGCCCAGACTGGCCACGCGGCCAGGTGGTGTGGCCAGCCCCTACCCCTCTCCGTCTCGTATTCTGGCACTTGATTCCTTTCGGAAAAATAGGCACTTTGGCTTTTGTCCCGTCCAATTCCGAGAATATTCATTTTATGACTTTCCTGGAACCAAAAACAGCAGAAAACAGGCAGCTGGCACTGTGGCTCTTGTTAATAGCTTAGTCCAAGAAATCATATGAAAAGTACTCCAAAGTTGGAACAAAACACAAGAAAGTGGATAAACCAAGCATGGAACATCAAAAATTATAGATACATTTGCAATGTATCAACATCCCCAAGCTTAACTCCTGCTCGTCCTCGAGTAGGTAAGTGATAAAAAGAAAGAATAATTTTTGAGGTGACATGCACCATCATAAACTTGATCAAAGTATTTGTAAAACATTCAAATCTAGGATCATAGTACTTCAATCATAACATGAAAGACAAAGTTCTAGCAATAAGCAAAGAAACTATGATGCAACATGAAAAGGCACAAACAAAAGATTCATGAATAACAACGATTTGCAAGACGTTTGTTTGTTTCACATAAAGAAAACATAGCATAATAGTATTCAGCTTGTCCCTCAATAGAGTAGCAAATATAAATGCATAGGACACCTTCAAAGTTCATAAGAGTGACTAGATACAATAGTTTAAACCAAGCAATATCAAGTTATGCATCAATCAACTAGTCTTGGGACAATGCACATAGAACTAAGAATGGCCACTATGCTCTCAAAGTAGGTGCATAAAGATAGAAGGTGGAGATTCAATATAATGGTGGAAGAAAGGCCTTTTGTAAAAGGAAGTAGGGATTCAAGTCTCATAAAGAGCTTCCAAAAATTATGGTACTTATAGCTTTCAGCTCTCATTGCCCCTATCATAAGCATCTTTAAGGTGATTAAGGTTAAAGTGACACAACTAAGAGGATATGCTTGACAAGTTATAAACCGAAATCTCATGCCCCTTACTTATGAAGACCGATCCTCATGCTACTCAACTTCAGTCACGAGTAAGCTCTTGTCATTGTAAGTATATGTGTATCATTGAGAACCGCCAACGGGGTACCCCTTGCACATGATACGGGAGCTTTCCCATAATCAAAATGACAAGGCAAGCAGACAATGAGTATCTCAGCGATCTTTTTATTTGCTATTTGCATAGGTTTTTATTGAGGATGCTTCATAGAGTGCTCATTATGGTGATGCTGCAAGTTTCCACCATGATTAGGCATGGCTTAGGCTAGCGGCCCAGGTGTTTCTCTAACACACATACAAACTCCATGATCTTACAAGTTCCACTTTTATTTCACACCGCCAGGATCCGTAAGCAAAAGAACATGATACCAACGGGGTACAAAGTACAAGTGCAATGTTGAAAGCGTTCCCCATGAAACATGGTTCTGCTAATTTCAACTTATAAAGCGCAAGCATATACGCAACAAAGAAGGACCCAATGGTTCAAGTTTATTAGATGCAAAAAGTAAAGTGTGCCATCAAGTTCGTGAGAGCTTTAATCACTAGTTTTCTCATAACAAGTTTAATTTGGAAGGTAAACAAAAGCATGAATATACTTGGAATAGCATAAGCTAGTAGGTAGGTATGGTGGACTCTTTGGAATAACTTGGTTTAGGGAGTTGGATGCATGAGTGGAACTCATACTTTGTGGTGGAGGGTAGCAAAAGACTGGGAGCGATAAACTAAGAGAGCAATAATGGCCATAATCATGCAGAGCGACAAAACATCATTGATCAAAGCATAAAGTGATGATACAAGTTGAAAACTAAAGGATCATAAAGTCTATGGTGACTTGAGATAGTCATAACATGGTGTGAGCATGCGCCAAGTCAACCCAAATAAAGCATCAAAGGAGAATACCACTATGCTATGCTTTAATATGCTAAAACAACGCATGATTCATCCAAGGCACATTAAGAAATCTCAATTGTTTATAAAAAGTCATGCTACAGCAAAGAATACTAATCATAAAGCCAAAACAATATCAAGCATGGCATGACAAAGCATAGGCCACAGTAAAAAACAAGCTCTTTTTACCACATAAGCATGAGCTTTCCTACTCTTTTCCAAACCAAACCAAACTATTTGCAAACCAATGTATGAAAGAGGGGGTCCAACCAATTTATTCAGCAAACTAAGCAAACAAAAGCAAACGAAAAACCAAAACGAAAACGAAAAATAAGACGCTCCAAGAACAACACAACTGTGCATGAAACAATAAAAATGAAGCGTTTGGAAGAAACCTGGAATTTTTATTGATGAAGAAGGGGATGCCTTGGGCATCCCCAAGCTTTGACGCTTGTACTTCTTGGATATTTCTTGGGGTGACACGCGTGGCATCCCCAATATTGAGCTTTTGTCCATCCTTCATCTCATTACTCATTCCTTCCATGCACCTGAAATTTTTCCTTCATACAAAACTTCACACAATCTTTATTAGCAACATTAGTGCACTCAAGATAAATAAGTCTTAAGGTTCAGTTATAATACCAAATAAACTTCCATTAGAACACTAGCTACTGTAGCACTTCCCTCAGAAAGCTCAATTCCCCAAAAGAACTCAAAAAGGAACCAACAAGAAGCAAATGCAGAAAATGGCAGAAATCTGTCAAAACAGACCAGCAGGTAAAGACGAATTTTTTTGAAGACCTTCTGTTGCTCAAATCAAAAAGTGTTGAACTAACTAAAGTTATATAACAACCTGGGGCAGAAGCACAAAACATTACAGCTCAATCCGACATACAGAGCTCTCTCACGAATGTTTATGGTGAAGAACAAAAATCTGTTTCGGGACAGCAACTTTCCCAATCATTACTTCTCTCTCATTAGAGGTTACTCTTGGCACAAAAAGCAAATAAAAAGGATAAGAAGAGGTTATTACTGAAGTAATAACTTCCAAGACTCATCTAAAACTTTTGGGTTATCTCCCAATAAGTACTTTTCTTTAACGCCTTTAAGTTAGGCATAAGAAGCAAGAAAAAGGATCAAGTATTCTCGAATGAAGAAGCATTAAGACCTAATTTCTTGCCCTTACCTCTCTTACTTTTATTCTTAACCTTGGGGAAAATATGATTGTTTGGTGGATAAGAAAGGTGCATGGTCCCCTTTCCCACATCTATTATTGCTCCAAGGAGTTCTAATAGGGACCTTCCAAGTGTAATTTGTCCTTTTCCTGCACATTCAATAACAAGGTAATTAGTAGAAATTATTTTTCCAAGGATCTTTGTAAACACTCCTTCAGATATTCCAATAGGTAATATGGTAGCATTATTAGCAAGAGATATTTCTTTTCCTCCTTCAGTAAGCCCCCAAAGATTCAAAGATTCATAAATATCTTTGGGCATAAGACAAAATTCAGACATCATATCATAGCGAGCTTGAAAAGTTTCAGAGTTTATCTCAATCTTTACTGTAGGGAGCCACTTTGATGGTTCAGAATTTATTGGAAATTAATTGTGATGCTCCCTAAGCGTATTATAGCAATCTTTTAAGCTAGTAGTGCTAGTCTCAAGAGTGTTCAATCTAGCAAATATTCTTGCGAAAGAAATATCAGTTTGGCTAGGCAAGTTGTAAGTGAGGATCAATTTATTTATAGCATTTATAGCATCATCCTCATTACATTGGAGGAAATCTCCTCCCACAACAGCATCTAAAGCATATCTATAGCAAAGAGCAATTCCAAGGTAAAAACTGCTAAGGAACAAGCTTTGAGTCATTTTAGGCTCAGTTTTTTCATGTAGATCGGAGATTCTAGACCAAGCTTCTTTAAAACTTTCCTCAATTCCTTGTTTAAAAGTGAAAATCATTTCCTCGGGTGACATAGTGATTGGATCAAGGCTAGACATAGTGGCACTCAAGATAGGAACTAATTTTTTTTGTGTTTTTCCAATAAGAAAGCAAACTAGTAAAACTAATTTTTTTGTGTTTTTGATAATAAAACAAGCAAACAAAGCAAAAAGAAAACTAAGAAAAACAAAAACAACAAAGTAAAGAGATTGGTTATGAGGGACTCCCCTTGTGAAGATGTCCTTGACTCCCCGGCAACGGTGCCAGAAAAATGCTTGATGGCTTAGTGCACGGCGCCCAGAAAAGTGCTGGTGCATGGTTGATGTAGAGCTTGTTGGGAACCCCAAGAGGAAGGTATGATGAGCACAGCAGCCAGTTTCCCTCAGTTATGAAACCAAGGTTTAATCGAACCAGTAGGAGCAAGGAAACACCCCAAAGGTGTTACTAGCTGAGCTTTGGCAGGGCGCACTACCGGTGCTACTAGCAACGTGGAGACCTGCACAACACAACCACAGAACTTTGTCCCCAACTTGCGATGAGGTTGTCAATCTCACTGTGTTTTGCGGAAAACAAAGGATTAAACGTATCGAATGGAAAGAAGTAATAGTTTGCAGAAAGTAAACACAAAGCAGTAAAAGATTGTAGATTGTATGTAAAGAAAAGGACCAGGATCCATAGTTCACTAGAGGTGGCTCTCCTTAGATAGATAACATGCTGGGTGAACAAATTACAGTGGGGCAATTGACAAACACCGAGAAAGCAATACATGCATATACTAATCATCTTGACTCCTTTGAGACTTGATTGGGCATTACAACATTATACATAGATCGCCATTCAACTGCATCTATGACTAATAATCCACCTTCACGTTATCATCCGAACCCCCTCTAGTATTAAGTTGCAAGCAACAGATTATTGCTTTACGAATTGTGTGTAAAGTAAACAATACGATTGTTCTATGAACAAAGGATTGTTGTTTTCTCCCTAGTAGCAACAGCACATCTAGTACCTTAGAGATTTCTATCACTTCCCCAGATTACCAGAGGCATGAACCCACTATCGAGCATAAATACTAACTCTTGGAGTTGCTAGCATCTACTCGGCCAAGATAACTACTAACAACGGAAAACATGCAAGATCACAAATAACAAAGACATGATAGAATCAATAATTAATCTGAAATAGCATCTCAATATCCATCGGACCCCGCAAACACAACATGCAGAATTACAAATAGATGATCTTGATCATGAACGGAGCTCACAAGATCTAGACATGAAAGCACAAAGGAGGAGAACCAGCCATCTAGCTACTACATGGATCCATAGTCCAAGGATGAACTACTCACGCATCACACCGGAGGCTTGCATGGTGATGAAGAAGTCCTCCAGGGTGAATTCCCCTCTCCGGCAGGGTGCCGGGAAGAGCTTCATATCCCTCCCGATCTAGGGATGGAGATGACGACGGCTACAGACTCTTTCGTGGATTTTTGATCAGGTACTTAGGGTTTTCATCCCGAGGGCAATATATAGGCGGAAGGAGAGGCCGAGGGGGTGCGGGAGCGGCCACACCACCCCCTGGCGCGAGCCAGGCCTGGCCGCGCGGCCAGGTGGTGTGGTGGCCACCTGGCCCCTCTCCGTCTTGTATTCTAGCACTTGATGACATCCGGAAAAATAGGCACTTTGGCTTTTGTCCCGTCCAATTCCGAGAATATTCATTTTCTGACTTTCCTGGAACCAAAAACAATAGAAAACAGGCAGCTGGCATTGTGGCTCTTGTTAATAGGTTAGTCCAAGAAATCATATGAAAAGTACTCCAAAGTTGGAACAAAACACAAGAAAGTGGATAAACCAAGCATGGAACATCAAAAATTATAGATACATTTGCAATGTATCAGATCTCATTGCCCCTATCATAAGCATCTTGAAGTGATTAAGGTTAAAGTGAACAAACTATGGAGTATATGCTTGACAAAGTATAAGTTGGAAATCTCATGTCCCTTGAATACGAGGGCCGCTCCTCATGCTACTCAAGTTTAGTTACTCAAGATAATAAGTCTTTAGGTTCAGTTCTAACACCAATAAAACTTCCACTAAAACACAAGCTACTGTAGCACTTCCCTCAAAAAGCTCAATTCCCCAAAAGAACTCAAAGAGGAACCAATAAAGAGCAAATGCAAATAATGGCAGAAATCTATCAAAACAGACCAGCAGGTAAAGACGAATGCTTTCGAAGACCTTATGTTGCTCAAATCGAAAAGTGTTGAACTAACAAAAGTTAGATAACAACCTGGGGCAGAAGCACAAAATTCACGCCTCAAAAGGACGTACAGCGATTTTACATGAATTTTTACAGTGAAGCACAAAAATCTGTTTCGGGACAGCAACTTTCCCAAGCATTACTTCTCTCTCATTATAGGTTACTCATGGCACAAAAAGCAAATAAAAATGATAAGGAGCGGTTATTACAGAGGTAATAACTTCCAAGACTCATCTAAAACTTTTGGGTTATCTCCCAATAAGTACTTTTCTTTAACGCATTTAAGTTAGGCATGATAGTTTGAGAAGATGCTCACATAAGAAATATGAATTGAAGTAAAAGAGAGCATCAAGAAGCAAATTCAAAACACATTTAAGTCTAACCCACTTCCTATGCATATGAGTCTTGTAAAGAAACAAGTCATGAAAGCACAAAGCAACAAGCATAGGAAAGCAAAACAAGTGCAACTTCAAAATTTTCAACATAAAGAGTGGAAACTTAATATTGTTGAGACACATAAAACCATGTTTCCCTCTCTCATAATAACTTTCAGTAGCATCATGAATAAAATTAACAATATAACTATCACATAAAACATTCTTATCATGAGCCACATGCATAATATGATTATTACTCTCCACATAAGCATAGTCATTCTTATTAATTGTAGTGGGAGCAAATTCAATAAAATAGCTATCATTATTATTCTCATCACCATAATCATCAAATATAGGAGGCATACTGTAATCATTAATTTTCTCCTCAATAGTAGGTGGACTGAAAATATCATATTCATCATTGTAATCATCATATATTGGAGGTTTGGTATCATCATAAGCAATAAAATAGCTATCTTCCAAAGCTGGGGAACTAAAAAGATCATTTTCATAAAAACTAGCTTCCCCAAGCTTAGACTTTTCCATAGCATTAGCAATAATGGTGTCCAAAGAATTCATACTAACAACATTGCTATTAGCATGCAAATACAGTTCCATAGGTTTTTTAATTTTCTCTTCAAACACTTCATGTCCTAACTCAAGATAAATACTATAAAGCTCTCTAATTTTGTTGTTGTTTTCCATTAAGCCTAACTAGTGAAAACAAGAAACAAAAAGACAAAATTGTAGAATCTAAAGGAAATAACTTCGAGCACTCACACCGGAGGATGTGAGTACCTTTTACCTTACCTCCCCGGCAACAGCGCCAGAAAATAGTTTGATGTCTACGCACTTCTATTCTTGTAGACAGTTGTTGGGCCTCCAAGTGCAGAGGTTTGTAGAACAACAGCAAGTTTTCCCTTAAGTGGATCACCCAAGGTTTATCGAACTCAGGGAGGAAGTGGTCAAAGGTATACCCTCTCAAGCAACCCTGCAATCAAGATACAAGAAGTCTCTTGTGTCCCCAACACACCTAATACACTTGTCGGGTGTATAGGTGCACTCGTTCGGCGAAGAGATAGTGAAATACAAGTGGTATGGATAATTATAAGTGGTAACAGTGCTAGAAAATAGCTTGCTGGCGTGTGGTTGACGTGGGAAAAGACTAAAGGCAAACTAAAATAAAGAAGGAAGCAAGCAAACATGTAGCAGATCTAGTAGCAAACGGTGTTTCAATGCTAAGAAACAAGGCCTAGGGATCATACTTTCACTAGTGAACACTCTCATATAAATATATTCTTCTTTATGATACTACGCTGAACTACTCTCCGGTTGGACACTCTAATCCATGGTAGGGCTATAACAGCACACCTCAAAGTAAGCCTTTCCCATCTAGATAACCCCACACTGTCACCTTGAGCTCTAGATGGTTCCAACAAACACCACAATTTCATAGAAACATCCAACTCCAAATATAACTCATAACAAGTATTTGTAATCTCTAGCCTAAGTGCCACCATGGTGTGCATGCTGTCACTTTCACACACATGGGGAGAGCAGAGATCTATTAAAGCACTTGAGTAGCAAGGTAGATCTATAGATTACAAGCTCTATGATCATGCATAGAGAGAGAGATGAACACATAGCTACCGGTAGAACGCTTAGTCTCGAGAGAGAACTACTCCCTCCTCATCATGGGAATCAGCAATGGTGATGGAGATGGCGGTGGAGATCGATGGAGATGGCTCCGGAGGCACTTCCCCGTCCCGGCAGGGTGCCGAAACAGAGACTTTCTGTCCCCCGAATCTCCCCTTCGGTGGCGGCGGTGCTGCGGTAGTTTTTGTGGATGGAGGCTTGATGATTTAGGTTTTTTGCATCGGGAGGTATCTTATAGGCGAAGAGGCAAGGTCGGTGGGCGGCCAGGGGCCCACACCACCTGGTGGCGCGGCCAGGGCTAGCCCGCGCCACCATATGGTGTGGCCACCGTGTGGCCCCTCTCCGTCTCGTCTTCTGGATCCGTGAGTCTTCCGGTAAAATATCGACTTTGGCTTTTGTCCGGTCCAATTCCGTGAATATTGATTTTCTGACTTTCTGGAACCAAAAACAGCATAAAACAGACAACTGGCACTATGGCTCTTGTTAATAGGTTAGTCCAAGAAATCATATGAAAAGTACTCCAAAGTGTGTACAAAACATAAGAAAGTAGATAAAACCAAGCATGGAACATCAAGGGATACGTTAGCAACGTATCAGAGCCGCTAGCGGGACCAGACGCCGCCCGAGCCAGTAGTTGTAAAGGTTGATCGAGGACAACCCCTGGTCCTTCAGCCTCTGGATCTGGTCCATCATCTCCGTGACGGCCATCCTCTGGTCTTCGGGGAGCTTGTTCGCCGCCATCCGGCGAGGTTCACTCCTTTCTGCGACGAACTCGGGAAGCGCTACTTCACCGGAGGGAGTGGACTCCTTCACGTAGAACCAGCTCTTCTTCCACTTGCTCGCGGCCTTCTTCGGCACCAGGAGCTTGATGAAGTTGGCCTTCGGCTTCAATTGGAACGTGACGCCGCCGGCCGCCAACATCAGGCTGCTGGACTCCTCGCGCCCGATGCGGCCGTGGAAAAGCTCCAACCATAGCAGGAAGTACGGCCTGCAGCCAAGATAGCATTCGCAGAAGGCGACAAAGATTGCCAGCTGCTCGATGATGTGCAGACCAAGATCCGACGGCTTGATTGCATAGTACGCACAGAAACGCCAGAAGAATAGTGAAGTGGGGAACCCCAAACCCCTCTCTAGGTGACTAGGGAAGCAAATGAACTCGCCCGCCCGCGGTTTTGGCTCGATCTTGGAAGGTGCGGGGATCTACCAGTTCCCCTTACGAAGGACTCCGATGTCCTTGAAGGACTTGAGCTGAGCCGTGGTGCACTTGGATTTACCCCATGAACCTTTTGGAGGCGCCATTAGGAAGGACGTGGGGTCGCTCGGTGTGAAGGGATTGGATTGAGGGAAGACAGAAGAAATGGGTGCGCGAGAATGAAGAATGTAGGAAAGGATCTGCAGAACTGATTTGTTACTCCCCTTATAAGGAGGTGCTACCCGCTAAACTCGGGGTAGCCGTTACCCGCGGTAATTACGCCGAAGTTACCGTTGGAGTATCCAACGAATAGTTTTGACCAAATTGACGGTCCAACTCCTCCATTCGACTCGCTTGCAACTGACCCCTGTTCACTCGCTGAAGCAGCGACTTGACAGCGGTAGCATTTGCCGAAGCAGCGACTGGGGACCTGGGGAAATTTTCCTTGGTTTCGGTGGAGTCCACCGCTGATTCGACTGGGCGTCCAAATTGGACTCGCCTACTCCGACTGCCAAAAAGACACCTGCATTTGAATCAACGATGGCCTCGGGGACTACTGATGGGGATATGCCGAATGGGATATGCCCGGCAGGACGTTCCGATTGGGCCAAAGGTCTCGCAAGTGGGCCTGCAGGACGGCGACTGGAATGCGACTAAGGAGAAGGCCTGGCGACTGGAGACTGGAGGCCCAGAAGCGTACTCAAAGCCCAGTCAGATTAGGTCAAAGCCTCTGAATCCATATCTTGTTCGGTTGTAAATTGTAAACCCTAGCGAGGTGCCTCATATAAAAACCTCCCTAGGGTATCCTAAGGACTTACGTTCCATCATACACCCCTTCAAGAAACTCACTGCTTAGACGCCGAGCTCGCCGCCATTGTAACTCGCTCCCTTTTAATCCAATCTAGCAGGAGTAGGTATTTACCCTCCGGGGGGCTGAACCTGGATAAATCCATGTGCATCCGCCCCCATCTCGCACCGCAGATGGCCGCCAGCTCTCGCCCCCGATTCAATCAATCGCTGCCAACTGCAGCGACTGCCGTGGCCATTTCCACGACACGCGCTCCATGCGCTGCTGTTCAGCCTCATCCTCTACACCCGTCTCCATAACCCCCTAGTCCTGTAACACAAAGTGAGATCTCATAATTACATAATGCCATGCTTTCTAAGCTCAACTTCATGCCCAGAACTAGTCACACAATGGAAATCAAGATCCAAATAAAAACCAAATATGCAACACACATAATATACATTACATTAACATAGGTGGTACAGTATATTACAACCCATATTATACAAATGCTACATATCCCTTTGAGCGCTACCTCTGTTATTTAATTACATCAAGCTCTCAAAATCTACAATACACATTACCAAACTAATACTAACATTCCCTGGTGGTTCTACTCCTCAATAGCCTCCACACTCATTGTACATTCCTAGAATCCACCCGTGCTAACGTGAAGTCCGACGCACAGTCTGTGGAACAACTTGCCTCCTAGATGGAATGTACTCAGTATTAGAAGTATCCAGACTCGACACGTCATCCAGCTGAAGTGCGTCCATTCCTTCCAACTCATCTGAAGTGTCTTCAGAAATATACCCCTCACTAACGTCTCCAAGCATCTCCTGCATCCCGGCCCCCGAGTAATCAACAGAATATACAGCTTCCGGTGCTCCCCAAGTACTCTACTAGGTACGATAGTCCTCAGCGATAATTGGATAGTGCATATTATCTGGGGTAGGATAATGTTCAGGTGACTCAAACACCCTTTCTTCAAGATCTTCCTCCTCGTCCTCTCCATCTACAAATACTGCATCACTGATGTTAGAAGTATTACCTCTCTCACCCATCCAACTGGATTGTCTGACCTCCCCGTCAGGACCATCCACTGACATTTGAGTCCAACTAGATCCCATTATCCATCCATCAGAATTCTCAATTGGAAGTCCTGAGGAAGTCGCATCCCTAGATCTTGATGGTAATGGATGACTAGTTTCTTCATTAGTATATTGGGTAGGCTCTGGTATAGGTGAATAAGGATATGGGGTAAATGACTTGGGATCTATCGAAATATCCTTGGATATTGAAGTGAACTCGCCTCCTACTTCTTTCTCTAACCGAGCCACCAAAAAACTCCCTTTTCTGAGGATTAGTAAGATCCTCAAGCATACTATCATTATCTTCCACTATTAGACAATGAGCATTGTAGAAAGACTCCACTAACATCCGATATTGATCCATGTACTTAGAAGCTAACTTTGGATGCTCCTTGAATAGCCGAAGATGATTCACAACTGAATCTGAGTCCATGGAATCATGAGGAATCATAGTGTATGTCCTCCTTGAAAGTAATTCAGCCTTGTGCTCCTGAATAGTGGCGAGTGCTTCCACTAGAGCAATATTATATGCCACGTACTGACTACAACCTTCTCCATGTGGCATAACTAGACTTGGTCTAAGCTTCTCAGGTAAACAGATATTGACTCGGTACTTTGCAATCATTTGACCATCAAAGTATGCAAAAGTATTCACTGGAATATTGGCTTCACATCCAAATACTCCCAGAAGTTCTCAAAGCTATACCATCAACTCTCCCTGATAATCATCAATACTATCCTCCACCTTAGTCAAGGTCTGTGTAGGAAACTTCGGCACCATCTCTAGCTATGTGTAAAAGTATTTATAATTAGTGAATTGCATCATAATAAAGAATTATCGCACTAAAAGATATAACAAAGTATTCCCAATTGAATATTCATCATAAATACTAGAGAACTCTTTACCGTTGCCCTAGACTCCTACAGGTATTACCCTTTACTAGGTTTCCAACCTAAGGTCAAAGCAATTGCTCTGATACCAGTTGTGGTGACCCAGCATACCACTGCATGTTATAGTATACTATAGTCGTTGACATAACACTCATGAAACACCATTCCACAAATATTACATCCCTCAGAGTGGTACAACAGAAACATTGCGGGTCCAAATTACAAATATTCACATATTATTATTACAATACCAAAATATCAAGATCTTTGAAAGGTTCAAACTTACAAACCATACAACTTATTTAATGACGATGTTGCTCCTTGTTGTCCAACTCGATCAGACTTTGGCGCTCTTTGCTAGCCGCATCGACCACTCCCTGGTGGTTAGGGTTTGGCTTGGCCGCGGGCCCGATGCTCCGGCGCTTCCCCGATGATGTTGTGGTGCTCGTGGTGTTGTCCTCCTCCTTCAGCTGCCTCCGTCACGGCTGGTGCGGGTCGCAGCGCCCCCCTGGGGTGCTCCCCGTGTCGTCGTGCACCTCACCACCACCGGCCTCCTTCTCTACTTCCTCTTCTATATAATCGCGAGACCTCAGGTAAGTTGGTTCTCCGACCCTACTATATCTATGCTACTCTCCAGTCCATGCCATGTGCTTGCTTGCAGTGGATTCCCCATTTAGGGTTCATCCCTAAATTCTAGGGTTCATCCCTTGTAGTAGTATTTAGCCGAGCTCCTTGGGTTAATTTCCTGTGTTATCCCTTTACTGATGCCCTACTAATGATGGATTGCTACACTCTGCTAATCAAGTTTCTGCTACTATGTTCTCTGTCAGAGAAACTCTATAGATGCCTAGTTATTATTGCTTCGATGCCCAGATTTTTATTGCTAGTAGATTCACTACTATGGACTTGAGTTGGGATGCTTCTCTGCTAAACTGATGTTGCGTGATTAATTGTCCTGGTACTTGTTTGTTAAGTACCTTGTGATTGATGGCTTTACTCAGGAATCCTTCCTGATGCTGTGTAGAGCTATGGTTAATAGTGATCAGTCTATTCTCTGTGGTGATTATTGAGATGATCTATAGAAGAATGATTCCTATTTATTTATAGGAAAATGATTTAACTTATTGGTTTCTGAGGTCTTGCATATTGTGTCCTAGTGATAAGCAATGTTGACCCTTATTGTTCTTTCTAAATAAAGAGAACAAATGATTCCTAAAATCTTTTAGGAAGATGATTATCTGTGCTTGAGATGTTGTGCTTGAGCTTGTACTCAAGCTAGTATGAACTGCTTAGGTACAGAGGTGCTACCCACTGGGGATGTGCCCTATAACCTAACAATTTGTGATTTATTGCTATTTAGTTAAGACTAGATCCCTGGGTCAGTGATGCTGGTCTGAGACCCTTCTGTGCAAGAACATATGTTCTAAACTTGTTGTCTATTATCTGTTGTTACCAACCTGTCCAACTTAACATGCACTTGCTTGAGAATAGATGTGGTAAAATGGATAATTAATGGATCTAAAAGTTTGGGATATAACCTGATGCTTGGACTTGCTGTGGTAGCTTGTCCTTCTTATTCCTGTGATTGATCTTCTTCTGGAACTGTTGTATTGGCTTGATGTTGTGGCTCCAAGCTTCAGCTTGACCTTGCTATCCACCCAAACTACCTCCTCCTTCAAGTAACCATCTTATTGTTGATCTCCTGGAGGTTTCTATGGTGAAAAGTGGGTTGATCTGGTGGTGTGTTTGCAAGAACCAGTGGTGTTCTTGTGTATGCTAATGACAGACTAAGGTTTAGTTTGAGAAGTGAGTAGAAAAGCTTGCTTTGCTATGTGCCGACTATGATTTAAACTTCTCCTCATTCTCTCTGCCGCTGAAAGCTCAATGCATGCATTTAGGTGCGTGAGTTGCTTCACCGTTGGCTTTTTGTTTGGATGAGATCAAGTGAATTTGGTTTAATTGCCCCATCTTTTTACCATTTTATGCACTGGTGAAACTTGCCACTTTTGCCTATGATGTTGTCCTGAGGCTTTCATTTTTTTGGAAAAGAACAGATACTTCACTTGATGGAATTAGTCTAGATACTTCACTTGATGGAATTAGTCTCTGTTTATTTAAACTTGCCCAATGATGTATTGAAAAAAGTGCACTTCACTGTTAAAGACTGAGAGCAAAACTAACACTAACCCCCGCCCCCCTCTCTCTGTTTCTTTCATTTCCTATCTTTGTTTGCAGGTACAAACCAAGTGATGAAGAATAAGAAGATTAGAATAGGATTTAGTTTATGACTATTCTTTAATTTTCATTTGTAATCTTTTCTTTTTTCCTTTTGTAAGAACAATGTAATATCTATATATTATTCAATAAAGCTTTCATTCCTTTTATTACTATTGTTTATCTATTGTAATTTCTTATTTATTGAGCAATTCTTGTATTTATTTTTGCTTATTGAATAAAGGAAAAAAATTAAGAAATAACTATTTGAGTTATACTTTTTGTATTGTTTCAATTCTCTTAATTGTTTTATAACTATTAAATATTCAAACAATATTAACTAGTTTTTTCTAAAAAACAAATAAACACTAATTACTTCTATCTTTCAAATATTTTTCAAATAATTCAAATTTTAAATAAGAATTTAAATTATTCACCCAAATTCATTATAATTTCTAAGGATCGTGTCAGAATTTATAGCAAACACTCCTAAAAGCTAAATCCTAACTCAAAGTAGTGAAAGAAACTCTGATCTTCCCAGGGTTTTGTTTGGTGAAAATTTTATCTAGTTTTTTTAGATGAATTCATACAAATACATAAATTTATATTTTTACCTTTCGTCGGTTCCTAAACGCTGGAATGTTACACTTGTGTCCATGGCCTCTCGGCATAGCTCCCTACAACAGGCGCCTCCAGGCAACCACCGCCTGTAGCGCGCGTGGTGGCCCTCGGCCCCGTTGCCGCTACTCCCGGTGGAGGCAGTGCCGAGTGCGCACGGCGGCCCTCGGCCCCAGCACGGCTCTTTCCGCGGCGGTGTTGCTCCCGTACCGGCCTACTCCTCGCGATCCTGCACGACGCCCGCACCGCGAAGACTCCGATGATACGGACACCCCAACGGCTAACGATGTCCCGGCACGCGCACGTGTTCTGGATCTCTAGCAACTGCGTCCGCCGACGCTCGTGACCCCGCTCGCGTGGCGATGGCCCCTGACCGTGACCTCCCAAGCATGGCATCGAGGTAGTGGAAAACGGCCGACTATGTGTGCGGCTGCGACAATGGCCAGACCAATCCTCTCGATTGGTAACAGTCCAGGAACGGGATAGAGAACCTTATCCATTTGCATATGTTTGCATGAAGTTCCTTCCATTTTCAGCAATTACCAAACCATTCTAGAATAGTGGACCAGGCCTTTTTGTTTTGCGAAAGCACTCGTGTATTCTGGGATTTCACGGACTTGCCTGTTAACGATACTACTCCCTCCGTTTCATAATATAAGATGTTTTAGCTTTGTGAAGGGAGTGTATCTAAATCTATTTTAGTATCTAGGTTCACTCTAAACCTAGACGAATCTAGACACTAAAACAAGTCTAGATACACTTCATTCACAAAGCTAAAACATCTTATATTTTGAAACGGAGGGAGTACTTGCTAGTATTTCTCATGATTAGACCCTATTATCGACAGTATTTGGTTACAATATTGTATTTAGAGTACAAAATATTCCCGAATAAATGAGTGTTGTAATTAATTTCCATATTGAGATTATTTAAGTCCATTATTATTTGCAATTGAGAATTTCAATTTCTTGAAAATAAATCAATTCATCATCTTAATTGAGTCTTTTTGACTCGATACAAGCACAAATTGGTATGCAATATTCAAAATGATTTCTTCTGATTAATGTTTTGAGACCACAAGATAGTGTGTTGATCTACTGTGTTACAGATTATTACCACTACTGATTAAGCCTAAATTTTGTCATATCAATAATATGATTGCTTAACACATGTACTCCCATACATTTTATTAAGTTTTGACATAAGGCACTCTACTTATTGAGTATCGAGTGCTGAGAGATGGACTCCGAAATTTCTTTTGGGAAGTATCTACAACCTGTCAAACTTAACAATTTGAAGTTCACACTAAATGATTTTGAGCCCACTTCTTGAAGTCTTTATTAATTTTGAAAATTCCATTACAACATAACCTTGACGGTTTTTGATTTACCAAAGCATAAATTAATAATCTCTGGTTTACCCATGTTAGTAACCGATGGCCGGAAGAGAGTTCGATTCACTCGACCCCAATGGCCACAACTACCCTACCAGGGCCATGGACATCAAGATCACCCTTGTGTCTCGTGGATTAGTGCGTGAAATCTAGACCACGGATGACCCCTTCCGGTTAGAGTCACGCCGCTGAGAGAAAACCAGAAATATATTGCCTTATACATCACAAGGCATAATTTCCACCCGGAACTTAAGTCAGAGTATTTGGAGGTGGAATCCCCACTTACTTTGTTCCGAGCCCTCAATACGAGGTATGAACAATAGAAGGAAGTTATCCTGTTGGAAGCACTTCATGATTAGACCCATTTCGATTCCATGACTCCAAATCCGTCGGGAATTACAATCATGAGGTTCATAAGATAAGTTCCAAACTATGCTTTTGCGAGAAGGAACCTACAGATGCAGAGAATATAGAAAAGACTCTATCCACTATGCTTCTATCTGAAAAAAAGCTCCTTGATGGCAACAAAGACTGCCACTTTTCATTGGAACTCCAAGTGCAGAGTGTTGCAGCAAGCGTCTTTTCCCTACAAGGGTGACTCAAAGGTTTATATCAAACTCTCGAGGAATTGGCTATGAAGGATGTTTGTCTTCTCCTCTTCAAGCAACATGTAAAGTAAAATAAAATGTCTTGTGTTCCCAACTCCACCAAGTGGTTGTCAAGCACAATGTTTCGTATTAGTAATATGAAATAAAATATTAAACAAACTAAAGTAAAAAAAAGTAAAGTAATGCAAACTAGATGATATGGAGTAGAGTTGTTTTTGGGTTCGTATGTGTGATTGTAAATTGAGAAAGTATTTTTGTATTTTCGAAATAATTAATTTCTAAAAATAAAAAGGATAGTAGATGCAAAGGAAAGGTGTTTCTTATGTTAAAAATCGTACCGAGATTCATGGGTTCACTTGTCTACTCTCTTTTTAAAATTGTAGTGATCACAAACCAATCCATCAATGATAAAGATCATGGAAACTCTATAAGTGCTTGATAAATGGAATTAATATGGGCATCACATTCTAACATTGAGATGGAATATATCTCTATCTTATACTCCTCAATAAAGGGAAATCTCCATGCAATCTTGATTTAAGAATAGATCAGAGTATAGCTTTAAGCAATATTATATAATGTTTGAAATACAAAACATGCTACCTTGATTTAACAAGGTCATCACACTGTCACGGGATAACTGTAGCACATGATTTCACTTAACCCCTAGTGAGGCAGCAAAAGAAAGGTAAAAAACAAAATAGATCTTGAATATTATGTGTCACAATTCAATCTCCACCCATACGCTACTCCATCTAACACACACGTATCCCCATACAAGTTCTTGCATACAAGTTGGATCAAAATAAGCAATGAAGAACAGGGTGCATGATATGCATCTATTAAAACATCTCACACAAAATAGATTTCAATCTCAAATATCAAATCATAGAACAAAAGATCCACCACATAGGAATTACAAATATGACCATAATCATGTTGGGCAACTCATATGGTACTAGATATATGAAGAACATGAGAGAGAGATCAATCTACTGCCACAAACCCATAGCCCGGAGGTGGACTACTCCCTCCTTATCATGGTGATGAGGCCGAAGATATTGGAGAGGGTGGAGATCTCCCTGGAGGTGGCTCCGACAGAATTTCCCCCTCCAATCTTTGATGGATCTGACTCTGTTTTGTGGTGTTTTTGTCTCTGATGGCTCTCGTCTCGAGGACGCCCTAGGGGGTCCTTATATAGGGGTTTTTAGGTCAAGAGAAGTCCGTGGGCGAAAGAATTAAGGCGATCGACGATCGAGGAGGGAGATAGCACAGGTGGCGCACCCACCAGGCCTAGGCACGCCACCCAGGCTATCTTGGGCCTCGTGTACCTTCTGGTGGAATTCCAGCACTCTAGATGCTTCCCGTGGATAAATATTGGCATCCCCAAAAGTATAGGTCCATTTGACTTTGTTTAGGTCCTAAAACATCAAAAACATTGAAAATAGGGTTTTTCTGCCCTACAGGGTTATAACCAAAATAAAGGGGATCATTGGTAAATCCCCAAAAATCAATATAAACAAGGATATAACATTATATATGTTGGGTTCGCAGCATAGAAAACAAAAAATTCCTACAATGGGAACTATTATACACCAAGATCTATCTACTAGATACAAGCAACGGGTGGATATACATCCATAGAGAATATACCCTTGAAGACCGACAAAGTGTAACAAGGTTGAACTCGTGGATGATGTAGTCAAACGCTTGCTCATCTCAGGATCGAGAAGAAGTCCAGCGCCGCAACTCAGCAGCGCATCCGTGATTGCACACACGTTAAGGCCACCGAACAACCTCCACCTCCTCTCTCAAGTGATGCAGCGGAAGCAGCAACTCCTTCCAGACGAAATGCCACCGGTAACATGTATCTCGCTAATCCGAGACCATGGGGGAATAATTTTAGAGGGGGAGAGAGATCCTTCACGAGGAGGTGTGCTTTCTAAGGGAGGAGAGCGAGTCCTTTTATAGGGTAGGGGCATTCCCTCCCATGGCCGGCGGCCAAGGAGGAGACCCTCCACCTCCTCTCATTCATGTGGGTGGAAGCTCCACTCAAATAAATTTGACCCCACTCAAAAATCCACTCAGATGCATTAAATTTCCACCAAATTTAATGCAACTCTCATTTAATAAAAAACTTTTATTTATTTTATTTAGGATTTTGTTAATTACTTTAATTAACAAACATTCACATAAAAAACCCTGCAACATTTCAATATCACATGCAGAACCAATTTCAGCAATTTCACCCGGAACAATTTCGGTGTCCATTGAAATAATTCCAGCGCTTTGCAATTCTTTCGTCTAGAACATATTTGCTCCAAATGGTGTTGGTATTCCTTAAGTGTGTCACCCTACGGTTCAAGAATAATGCAGACATGATCGAGACCATTCTCGGATCAATAATCAGAAGCGGGACCTAGAGATCCATACTGACTCCCACACATTCAACAATGACTTCTGTGATCGTAGGAACCTTTAATGCTAGTAACTTAATCCCTTTGTCTCGCGATATATTACATGTCCGAGATTCGATCATCGGTATTTCAATACCCAGTTTGATCTCGTTACCGACATGTACTCTTTTCTCATTCCCGTGATATAACATTCTAGTGATCACATTACTTGCTTGCAAGCTATCTTAATGTGATATCACCGAGAGGGCCTAGAGTATATCTATCCGTCATTGGGATGGACAAATTCCACTCTTGATCCATGAGCCTCAACATAACACCTTCGGAGTATCTGAACCCACCTTTATAGTCACCCTTTTACAGTGTGATGTTTGATGTTATCAAGTCACTCTTCCGGTGTTAGCAATTAACATGATCTCATGGTCTAAGGACTAAGATTACTTTGTATGATGTTATAGAAATATAAACACAGTGACTTTGATCGTAATGCTATACTTCGGATGAATGTTCATCACATCATTCACCAATGTTGTGACCTCGTTATTAACAACATCCAATGTCCATGATCAGGATACCTTGATCATCTTGTTAATCAAACGAGCTAGTTTATAAGAGAGGCATAACTAGGAACGCTTTATTTGTTATTAAACACACATGTATTAAAGTTTCCTATTAATACAATTATAGCATGCAAAATAAACATCTATCATATAGTTGGAATACATATAATAACAACTTTATTATTGCCTCTCAGGACATATTCCCTTCAGTCTCCCACTTGCACTAGAGACAATAATGTAGTTTATGTAGTGATAAATCTAACACCCATGGAGTTTTGGTGTTGATCATGTTTTGCCCTAGGGAGAACTTTAGTCAACAGATCTGCTACATTTAGGTCCGTGTGTACTTTACAAATCTTTATATCTCCATCTTTGACATCCTCGTGGATGGAGTGAAACCGGCGCTTAATATGATTGGAATTCTTGTGTGACCTTGGTTCCTTGGCATTGGCTATGGATCCATTGTTGTCACAATATATCACCATTGGTTCTAATGCACTAGGAACCACACCTAGTTCCGTTATGAACTCCTTCACTTCATGCGCCACTTCTGAAGCAGCAACATATTCCGCCTTCGTTGTTGATCCAACCACCACATGTTGTTTGGAACTCCTCCAACTAACTGCTACTCCATTCAAGAGAAATACGTATCCGGATTGAGACTTAGAGTCATCCGGATCAGTGTCAAAGCTAGCGTCTACATAACACTTAGCGACCAGCTCTTCTTCACCTCCGTATACAAGAAACATATCCTTAGTTCTTCTTAAGTACTTAAGGATATTCTTGACCTCTATCCAGTGTTCCGAACCTGGATTAGATTGGCACTTACTAGTCAAACTAATAACATGTGCCACATCCAATCTTGTACATAGCATGGCATAAATTATAGAGCCTATGGCTGAAGCATAGGGGATCTTATCCATTATCTCTCTTTCTTCCGTCGTAGCCGGACTTTGAGTCTTACTCAATGTCTTGCCTTGCAACATAGGTAAGAACCCCTTCTTACTTCTTTCCATATTAAAATTCTTTAATATCTTATCAAGGTATGTATTTTGCGATAGCCCAATTAGGCGCCTTGATCTATCTCTATAGATCTTAATGCCTAATATATATGATGCTTCACCAAGGTCCTTCATCCAAAATTTGTTGTTTAGATAACTTTTAACACTGTTTAAAAGATCTATATCATTTCCAATCAATAATATGTCATCCACATATAATATCAGAAATGCCACATTGCTCCCACTCACTTTCTTGTAAATACAAGACTCTCCATAAGTTTGGACAAATCCAAACTCTTTGATCACCTCATCAAAGCGGAGATTCTAACTTCGAGATGCTTGCTTTAGTCCATAGATGGATCGCTGAAGCTTGCATACCTTATTAGCATCCTTAGGAATGACAAAACCCTTAGGTTGTATCATATACAACTCTTCTTCAATTTTACCATTGAGGAACGTAGTCTTGACATCCATCTGCCGTATTTCATAATCAAAATATGCATCAATTGCTAACATAATCCTAACCGACTTTAGCATCACTACGGGAGATAATGTCTCATCGTAGTCAACTCCTTGAATTTTTTGAAACCCCTTTGCGACAAGTCGAGCTTTATAGATGGTCACATTACCATCAGCATTAGTCTTTCTTTTGAAAATCCATTTATTCTCAACGGCCTTTCGATCGTGAGGTAAGTCCACCAAGGTCCAAACCTGGTTTTCGTACATGGATTCCATCTCGGATTTCATGGCTTCTAGCCATTTATTGGAATTCGGGCTCATCATTGCTTCTTCATACGTCGCAAGGTCATCTATTTCATCAACCATGAAATTCATAATAGGATTTCCATACAGTTCAGGAGCTGCACCTGTCCTGCTTGACCTGCGAGGTTTGGTAGTGTCCTCTTTCGGAGTTTCATGATCATTATCATTAGTTCCCTCTTCATTCGGTGAAGTCAACTCTAGAACAATTTTTGGTGATGCGCCCTCGCCGTTTCATGAAGAGAAGGTTCAATAACCTATTCGAGTTCTACCTTCTGACTACACACGCCTTTCGCGAGAAACTCTTTCTCTAGAAAGGATCCATTCTTGGCAACAAAAACATTGCCCTCGGATCTATGATAGAAGGAATACCCAATTGTTTCTTTAGGGTATCCCATGAAGACGCATTTTTCCACTTTGGGTTCGAGTTTATCAGGCTGAAGTTTCTTCACATAAACATCGCAGACTCAAACTTTAAGAAATGACAGCTTAGGTTTGTTTCCAAACTTTAAGAAATGACAGCTTAGATGGTGCCCTATTTAAAGTGAATGCAGTAGTCTCCAGTGCATAACCCCAAAATGACAGTGGCAAGTCAGTCAGAGACATCAAAGATCGAACCATATCCAATAAAGTACGATTACAACATTCCGACACACCATTACATTGTGGTGTTCTGGCAGACGTGAGTTGTGAAACTATTCCACAATCTCTCATGTGTGCGCTAAACTCGTACCTAAGATACTCACCTCCACGGTCGGACCGCAGAAATTTAATCTTTCTATTATGATGATTTTCCACTTCACTCTTAAATTTCTTGAACTTTTCAAAGGTTTCAGACTTGTGTTTCATAAAATAGATATACTCGTATCTACTCAAATCATCCGTGAAAGTAACAAAATAACGATATCCACCTCGCGCCGACACACTCATTGGACCACATACATCAGTATGTATGATTTCGAATATATCTGTCTCCTGTTCCATTGAACTGGAAAACGGCGTTCTATTCATCTAGCCCATAAGGCATGGCTCACATGTATCAAATGATTCAAAATCAAGTGATTCCAAAAGTCTATCAGAATGGAGTTTCTTCATGCGTTTAACACCAATATGACCTAGACGGCAGTGCCATATATATGCAGATATATCATCATCAAGTTTAATCCTTTTAGCATCAACATTATGAATATGTGTAACACTATTATCGAGATCCAACAGAAATAAACCATTCATCACAGGTGTATGACCATAAAAGATATCATTCATATAAACTGAACAACCATTGTTTTCAGACTTAAATGAATAACCACTTCGCATCAAACACGATCTGGATACAATGTTCATGCTCAGTGTAGGCACCAAATAACAATTATTTAGATTTATCACTAATCCCGGTGGTAGGTGGAGAGGTAACATTCCAACGACGATCACATCAACTCTTGATCCATTGTTGACACGCATCTTGACCTCACCCCTTGCTATCGGTCACTTGTTCCGCATCCCCTGATTCGAGTTACATATATTAGCAACCGATCCAGTATCAAATACCTAGGTGCTACTACGAGTACTAGTCAAGTACACATCATATACATGTATATCACATATACCTTTGTTTGCCTTGCCGGCCTTCTTATCCGCAAAATACTTGGGGCAGTTGCGCTTCCAATGGCTAGTCCCCTTACAATAATAGCACTCGATATCAGACTTAAGGCTAGCTCGGGATTTATTTTCAGGCGCGGCAATAGATTTGCCGCCCTTCTTTCCCTTCTATTTTCCCTTCTTGTCTTTCTTGAAACCGGTGGTCTTATTGATCATCAACACTTGATGCTCTTTCCTAATCTCCACTTCTGTAGTTTTAAGCATTGACAAAAGCTCGGGGAGAGGCTTCTTCATGTCCTGCATATTATAGTTCATCACGAAGCTCTTGCAGCTAGGTGGCAGAGATTGGAGAACATGATGTATGCATAAGTCAATGGGAATCGTTATTCCTAAGGACACAAGCTTATCGGCGTACCTAGACATTTTGAGTACGTGCTCACTAACGGAGTTGTTCTCTTTCATCATGCAATTAAAGAACTTTTCAAAAGCATTATAACTCTCTACAGTAGCATGGGTATTCACCCATGGTATCAAAGGCATTGCCATTTTCAAAATGCTTTGAAAGTTCCGGCTCTAGCCCATACAGTATGCTGCAATGAACTAAGTTGTGGTCCTCCTGACGAGTCAAATAGACGTTCTTTTCCTCGTCAGGGGCATCAGGAGCTGGTGGGGGCCCTAGCGGTGCTTCTAGCACATATTGCTTTTGTGCAGCAGTGAGGAGAATCCTCAAATTCATGGCCCAGTTGGCAAAGTTGCTACCATTTACCGCAAGTTTCTCTTTCTCCATGAACACATTGAAATTAAAAGCAGGTGGTGTCATCTACAACAGAATTTGTAAAGTTTAGACTAAGTTTATGATAGATCAAGTTCAACTAATCCAAATTAATTACAAATGAAATCCCATTCAAAAACAACGTCTCTCGTGTCTTTTTGGTAAATACATGAACCAAATCCACTACACCAAGTCTGATCATCACGTGAGTCGGTGTAGCTTCAAAGGCGAGCATCTATATAGGCATCATATCAACTATATGACTCATTCTTAACCTTTAGGTCCGTGTTCCGAGGCCATGTCTGTACATGCTAGGCTCGCCAAGTAAGAACCTTAGTACTCGCGTGTGTAAAACTATCTTACACCTGTTTATGATCGTGGATTCAAGTACACCCGATCATCACGTGATGTCTTGAACAACGAAACATAAAACAGTGTGTACTTAAGGGAGAACACATTTTTATCTTGATATCTAAATGAGGGGTCATCTTATAATGCTACTAAAACGCCAAACAAGCAATATAAGATGCAAACATCAAATGTGTAAAGTGAAATGATATGGTTCTTGCACCTGATCACTATCATGTGCATCGTGGTATGATCTTTATAATTCCTTTGTGTGTAAGGCCAAGGTCAATGGAACTCACACGATGGACATGTTATAATTTCCACGAGTATAAACTATACTTCAAATTATAACATTACCATATCATGAAATTAGCTCAACAATGATCTAAACTAGACGCTTCTAATTTATCAATTGCAAGCTTTTACGTGGCTTAGGGTTTTCGAAGATAGAACCGGTATTACCTATGAACATGGAACAACAACGATGATAACCAAATTATTAGCAACTCATTCTAAATCAGATATTGACTATAGTAGGAGAGACAGACACCCGCTAGCCACTTATACAAAACTAGTTGCATGGCAAGTGTGGAACAGGTCTCATGTGCGAGGACATGTAAAGTTAGTCTGTGCTGCTTCATCCCACTATGCCACCAATATCCAAAATACATATAAGATGCAATAACATGATCATCATCGCCCACATACTCATATGTGTACTACCCATGCGAAGCATCTATGAATAAACCTGGCTCTGATACCACTGTTGGGTTTGCAGCATAGAAAGCAAAAAAATCCTATGATGGGAACTATTATACGCCAAGATCTATCTAGTAGATACAAGCAACAGGTGGATATACATCCATAGAGAACATACCCTTGAAGACCGACAAAGTGTAATGAGGTTGAACTCGTGGATGATGTAGTCGAACGCTTGCCGATCTCATGGTCGAGAAGAAATCCAGCGCCGCAACTCAGCAGCGCATCCGTGATCGCACACACGTTTAGGCCATCGAACAACCTCCACCTCCTCGCTCCAGCGATGCAGCAGAAGCAAGAACTCCTTCTAGATGAAATGCCACCGAGAACATGTATCTCGCTAATCTGAGACCATGGGGGGATAATTCTAGAGGGGGAGAGAGATCCTTCACGAGGAGGTGTGTTTGTGAGGGAGGAGAGGGAGGCCTTCTATAGGGGAGGGGGCATCCCCTCCCATGGCCGGCGGCCAAGGCGGATCCCCTCCACCTCCTCTCATTCATGTGGGTGGAAGCTCCATTCACATAAATTTGACTCCACTCAAAAATCCACACACATGCATCAAATTTAATGCAACTCTCATTTAATAAAACTATTTTATTTATTTTATTCAGAATTTTGTTAAGTACTTTAATTAACAAACATTCACATAAAACCCCTGCAACATTTTAGTATCACATGCAGAACCAATTTCAGCAATTTCACCCGGAACAATTCCGGTGTCCATTGAAATAATTCTAGTGCTTTGCAATTCTTTCGTCTAGAACATATCTGATCCAAATGGTGTTGGTATCCCTTAAGTGTGTCACCGTATGGTTCACGAATAATGCAGACATGATCGAGACCATTCTTAGATCAATAATCAGAAGCGGGACCTGGAGATCCATACTGACTCCCACACATTCAACGATGACTTCTGTGATCGTGAGAACCTTTAACGCTAGTAACTTAATCCCTTTGTATCACGATATATTACATGTACGAGATTCGATCATTGGTATCTCAATACCTAGTTTGATCTCGTTACCGACATGTTCTCTTTTCTCGTTCCCATGATATAACATTCTAGTGATCTTATCACTTGCTTGCAAGCTATCTTAATGTGATATCACCAAGAGGGCCTAGAGTATATGTATCCGTCATCAGGATGGACAAATTCCACTCTTGATCTATGAGCCTCAACATAACACCTTCAAAGTATCTGAACCCACCTTTATAGTCACCCTTTTACGGTGTGACGTTTGATGTTATCAAGTCACTCTTCCAGTGTTAGCAATTAACATGATCTCATGGTCTAAGGACTAAGATTACTTCATATGATGTTATAGCAATATAAACACAATGACTTTGATCATAATGCTATACTTTGGATGAATGTTCATCACATCATTCACCAATGTTGTGACCTTGTTATTAACAACATCCAATGTCCATGATTAGGAAACCTTGATCATCTTGTTAATCAACGAGCTAGTTTATAAGAGAGGCATATATAACTAGGAACCCTTTATTTGTTTATTAAACACACATGTATTAACGTTTCCTATTAATACAATTATAACATGCAAAATAAACATCTATCATATACTTGGAATACATATAATAACAACTTTATTATTGCCTCTCAGGGCATATTCCCTTCAATATATGATGCAAATATGTGGGAAAACATATTAACAAACTACAAAGTCCATGTATACATTTTACATGCATCAACATCCCCAAGCTTAACCTATGCTCGTCCTCAAGCATGAAGGTGATAAAACTAAACATGGACTTTGGAGTTTGTTACCTTTTCTTCCTTCATTATGGTGTAAAGTTCATAGGCTCAATTACTTTCAATAAAACATAATATGTAAGTGTACTATCAGGTTGTATCTTTTACACATCCATAAACATGCTAAACAATAAGTGATGGTGTGATAAACCAAATGATGAGCAAAATAAACCTTCAAGCACACTTTGATGAACCTATAGAATAAGAAACTCTTTCCATGATTGGCATTGGTGTTTTCATGCCTTTTCTTTGGGATACTTCTTAGTTTCATGCCCTTGATTAGAAGACTTACTTCTTAGTTTTGTGTCTTCACTTGAGATGTTTTGCATCCCGTACCGAAAGTAAGCATTGAATACATATGCTAATCCTCCATAAAGAATAAAAATAATTTTTTGGGTTATGTAATTCATGTCAACAATACTAATAAGGATGGGGTTCCCAGTATCTTTTTTTTACTTTGATTTAAAGATTCCTATGGTTTATGTGCCAAACATCTTACAAGTTGATTGTTTCATGCACCTAGTCTATGATCTTGCACTCCTCGTGTTACTCAACTTAGGCCTGTCATTGTATGCTCATGTTGGTATTTGTGAAACCGCTTCACTGAAGTACCTCTTGCCCCTGTGTAGCTATATGCCCCCCTTTTTAGTATTTGTTTTTGCTTATTTATCATAGAAGATAATATAGTTCCTTGATTGTCTTTAAGGTTTGAGGGGGCAGTATCTCTACTCTAGAAAACAAGAAGAACCGACATATGAACAAGGATCATTATGTTGTAAGTTTCCACCATGTCAGGCATGGCTTTGGCTGGTGGTTCAGGAGCGTTTTCTACCAACATGCCTACTCCAGTATGCACACTTCATTTCACATCGATGCAATCCATAGGTAGAATTTTAAACATGATTGATTATCAACATTCAACATTGAAAGCCTGTGCCATGACAACATGGTTTAGCCAACAAATAACTAATAAGATGCAAAGCACAAAAATTCCATAGTGGTGTCGCCCCAAACCCTACTTTCTTATGAGATTTGAAGTACTTGAAAGTATCTTTTGCCACAAGTAGGTGGATATGTCTAGTGTAATTTTAAGGGGGCTTGGAACAAGTCTTCACTTGTGTAGAAGAGGCTTAGCAAAAGTAGATCTAAAGAGTGTGCCGTCTAGTTCATAATGTCAATATTTATTTTCTCACCTTGCTTCTTAATGTTGATCATAAATATGCAGAAGCAAAGGATGCAAATTAATAGGCATAAAACAGATCATGTTTCATACAAAGCACTTGAACTTAAGAACTAGACACAACATGAATTTCAGCTTTTGTGTTTGTCTCCCCTTTTCTTTTATTTCCATGGCATTCTTTTTCAGTTTTAATCTCATTAAGGTAGAGTTTCTTTTCAGTAGATGATCATAAACATTTATAATAATGGTGGTGGTGGTCTTTTTAATGCAAGACAAAAAGGTAAAATGACAAAATAGACGCTCCAAGTTTCTATGATAGTTCTATGTTACTCAAAAAACAAAGTTTAGAGGTTTTCAAACCGAGATTTGGATTGGTACAGTGGGGTGCCATGGGCATCCCCAAGCTTATGGTTTTCACCATCCATTGATTTCTCTTGGTGTGGTGTTCCTCTATTCCCTGTCAAAAAAACTTTAACACAAAACTTTTTCTCCCATCTATTTTCTAAGAAGTGACATTAGTGGCACAAGAATATAATAGTTGTTGCTTATATATCAAAGACAAAATTCTTACTAAATGCTATAGCAAGCATATAATGTTCCTTCCTATCCCTAGCATTTAATATGACTCATACAAATCATTTTTAAGACACTTGGGAACGATTGGCATAATCTATCCAGATTTTCAGCAATAGCAAAACGATTTTTTTCAACCACTTAGAAATGTCAAGAGTTTTAGACAATTTTTGTGCATACAGAGGATGAAAATTTGTAAATGCTGTAATAATATGAGCGTAATCTGAGTTATAGAAAAAAATAGAAAATGCATGCATTAAAAACTGTTCTGCAGGAATTTGCTACTCCATATGTTTAGCAACTTTTAAAACATCCAAAATGGGTTCCACTTGGTACTTTATTAAAAACTTCAGAAATAAGAACAAAAAGCTCCATTTCAACAGCAAGTGTTCAAAACAAAAATCCAAAAGAAAATAACCGGATTGCCTCCCGCAAAGCGCTTTCTTTATAGTCATATAACTAGGCTTTACTTACTTGGTTTAGGTGATGTGGAACTCATGGGGTACCTTGTGCTTCTTAGCTACCTCCTTATTCCTTGGAAAGTGTTCCATACACTATACCAAGGTCCCATGGTGTGCTCATGCCAATCAAATAAATAATAGAATAGGAACATGGTATAGAGCAACACAAAACATAAAAGTGATAACAACAAAGTCTAACTTTCTTCCTATGCATATGGATTTTATATTTTAAGGTACAATAAACAAGAATATACCTATGCATATTATTAGTAGGTTAATGAGTTTTATAATTATTAGCAACATAAGGAGGGAATTGACAACCTCCTCTTTCATAATAGTTGCAAGTACTAGAAGTAAATTTAGCAATATGACCATTGGAAGCATGCAAGTTTATAAAGTTTGTTTTATGAAGATGATTATTATAATTTTCATGGTATTCATTAGCATGCTTTCCTCTTTCAAAATAGTTGCTAGTAATCTTTTCATTATTAAGATTATGGTTGCAATGATGATTTTCAACATAATGTAATTACAAACA
Organism: Avena sativa; assembly: GCA_916181665.1. Lineage (NCBI taxonomy): Eukaryota > Viridiplantae > Streptophyta > Magnoliopsida > Poales > Poaceae > Avena > Avena sativa. Next base: position 577,522,515 of record OV702289.1, on the reverse strand, counting down.
ATATATATAGTTTCTAGCAAGTGCAAATTTCTCTTCTATGGTTAACGTAGGAGAGTTCAAGAATGATATAGGAATCTTAGTCATACGGGTATCATCATAGGCAGCAATTTCATCATTCATATCTTCATTTGTTATGCATGGATGGTTATCAAGAAGCATAGGACCATCATCTAAAGCATTTTCATATAGCATATCCAAACAAAATTCCTCATTATCATCACTAATTTTATTAGTAGCATTATTAGAAGACAAATGTGCATAATTAATTCCATCATAATAGGAAGGGTTCTCATAAATAACCATTTGAGTTTCAACTCCCTCACAAGAAATGCATGGATTTTTAGTTGGACAATTATCATAGCATGGGTTATCATAGATGACAAATGAGTTTTGAGTTTGAGTGTTACTATCATTTGTTGATTGTGAAGGTGTAAGATCCCACTCTTCCCCAAGCTTAGATTGGATTATATCTACTTCATTTTCTTATTCACGCACTTGTTCTTCCAAGCTTATGTTTTCATCATATTTTTCTTGGAACAAATTAGTACTTTTCATGGTAGCAAGAGTTCTTTCTTTATATTTAATAACATAAGCATTATCACTAAATTCTTCGTTGCAAATTTGAAGGATAATATCTATGTGTCCTTTCATTACATGAGCATCGTGACTAGTTTCAAATTTTCGATTTATAAGATAGTCTAGCTCATGGGTTCCCACATAGGCAATATATTTCTCAACTTGTTCTATATAATGGCATAAAAATTTACACTCTTGGTAAGAAGCAATAATAGGATCACTATTATGCTTACATTGATAGTGAGAGTGTTTATAGTCTTTTTTAGTACAACAAGTTATATCATGTGATTCACAAAAGTCAATAGCAAATTGATTGATATCTCTAAGCAATTCATCCATTCTGTTTCCTTCTTCGGTTGATCTATATTCATAGTAGGCTTTCAACATTTTGACATGACCTATAGGTATGTGGATTCCAAGTCTCTCCATATTTTAGCATGCATATTTAGATGTTATACTATTTTTTGTGTGTTTTTGTGTTTTAAATAAAACTTAAAAAGACTAAAAACAAGACAAAATAAAATACTTTAAAAGTCTAAAAGGAGAAGAAAAAGCTCACATTGGTGCGATCTCTCCAAGCTTAGGTTGTTGCACAAGTTGATGAAGATGATGATGCTAGAATATAGGTAGTTGTCGCGGAAGTTACCTTGCTCTTCAAACTTGATGAGGATGTAGTTGTGGTGTACCTTCTTGCAATTCCCCGGCAATGGCGCCAAAAAATAGTCTTGATGGCAACAAAGGCTGCCACTTTTCGTTGGGACTCCAAGTGCAGAGTGTTGCAGCAAGCGTCTTTTCCCTACAAGGGTGACTCGAGGGTTTATATCAAACTCTTGAGGAATTGGCTATGAAGGATGTTTGTCTTCTCCTCTTCAAGCAACCTGTGAAGTAAAATAAAATGTCTTGTGTCCCCAACTCTACCAAGTGGTTGTCAAGCACAAGGTTTAGTATTAGTAATATGAAATAAAATATTAAACAAACTAAAGTAAAGAAAGTAAAGTAATGCAAACTAGATGATATGGAAGATAGTAGAGTTGCTTTTGGGTTTGTATGTGTGATTGCAAATAGAGAAAGTATTTTTGTATTTTCTAAAAAATTAATTGCTAAAAATAAAAAGGATAGTAGATGCAAAGGAAAGGTGTTTCTTATGATAAATAATTGGACCGGGATTCATGGGTTCACTTGTCTACTCTCTTTTTAAGTTATAGTGATCACAAAACAATTCATCAATGATAAAGATCATGGAAACTCTATAAGTGCTTGATAAAAGGAATTAATATGGGCATCACATTCTAACATTGATATGGAATACATCTCTATCTTATACTCCTCAAGAAACGGAAATCTCCATGCAATCTTGATTTAAGAATAGATCAGAGTATACCTTTAAGCAATATTATATGATGTTTGAAATACAAAACATGCTACCTTGATTTAACAAGGTCATCATAGTATCACGTGATAACTGTAGCACATGATTTCACTTAACCCCTAGTGAGGCAGCAAAAGAAAGGTAAAACCAAACTAGATCTTGAATATTATGTGTCACAATTCAATCTCCACCCTATGCTACTCCATCTAACACACACTTCTCCCCATACAAGTTATTGCATATAAGTTGGATCAAAACAAGCAATGAAGAACGGGGTGCATGATATGCATCTATTAAAACATCTCACACAAAATAGATTCCAATCTCAAATATCAAATCATAGAACAAAGATCCACCATATAGGAATTACAGATATGACCATAATCAAGTTGGGCAGCTCATATGGTACTAGATATATGAACAAGAGAGAGAGAGATCAAGCTACTGCCACAAACCCATAGCCCGAAGGTGGACTACTCCCTCCTCATCATGGTGATGAGGTCGGAGATGTTGGAGAGGGTGGAGATCTCCCCGGAGGTGGCTCCAACAGAGTTCCCCCTCCAATCTTCGATGGATCTGACTCTGTTTGGTGGTGTTTTCATATCTAGTGGCTCTCGTCTCGAGGACGCCCTAGGAGGGTCCTTATATAGGGGTTTTTAGGTCAAGAGAAGTCTGTGAGCGAAAGAATCAAGGCGATCGGACGACCGAGGAGGGAGATAGCATAGGTATCACGCCCACCAGGCCTAGGCGTGCCACCTAGGCTATCTTGGGCCTCCTGGCCCTCCTGGTGGAATTCCAGTGCTCCAGATGCTTCCCGTGGATAAATATTGGCATCACCAAAAGTATAGGTCCATTCGACTTCGTTTAGGTCCCAAAACATCAAAAACATTGAAAACATGGTTTAACCAAAATAAAGAGGATCATTGGTAAATCCCCAAAAATCAATATAAAATAGGGATATAACACTATATATGTTGCAAATATGTGGGAAACCATGTTAACAAACTACAAAGTTCATGTATGCATTTTACATGCATCACTCCTCCAACAACAATATCGCACTCGTGACTACCAGGTCTATTCGGATCTTATTCATATCCTACTTCAGGCTGAAAAGCATGATGAGTTACTCACTAAGAATGGCTCTCAGTGCCCGGTAGGCTCCCAGCCTTTACCTGAAGTTCATATGAATGTCTCAAATGGAAGAAAGTTTGATGGTGCCTTCAACAACAAGCAATCGAACTTCAATGATAAGAGAAAGCGCAACCAGAACATGAAACATAGAAACTCATACAATGGGGAAGTCACCAGGAAGCCCAATTTTCACAAACTAAGCTTTGTGACAAGTGTGGATGCTACACGCACCCTACTAACAAGTGCAAGACCCCAAAGCATCTGGCAATTCTCTACCAGCAATCCCAAGGACACAAAGCACCTTAAGGGAAAAGGTTTGAAGCCAACTTCAACCTTCATTCAGATGGCACCAATGGAGTAGGTTGTTCGCGAGATGTTCCTCCTAGACCTTGCAACACCATGACACTCCAGCAGTCACATGACCATATGAGAAAGCAGAACATGATGCTTAAACATGAATCAACCAGCGCGTTAGGAGACTTTGAATAGTCTCACTCTCACCATAGTGATTGTTTTATTCATGTCCATTTATGTTGTTGTAATAGAACATATATATTGTATCAGCACTCTGATATAAATAAGATTGTATGTATTCTATATATTTCGAGAGAAGATTTCCATAGAGAAAATTCTTTAACTCGATATATAGATTTCTATGGGATTCAATCTGATGGATGAGGAACAAGTATATGGAAAAGTACCATCTCTATTGTTTGGATTGTACTACACATACAACCAACCCATAACACATGTTGCATATGAAGCAATTCTGTTGGTCATAAATTGCCCGAGTTCAAATTCCCTTGGTCATCAGACTTTGTGTGCAAATAATCCAACACAGGGAAGCCGATTTTGATTCCTTCACACCTCAAAATACAAGCAAAACCACTTTAGTTCCTTGAACACATCTAGGGAGATATTTGTGGTCTTATCCAACCATTGTCTGGACGTTTTAAGGTATTTTCATGGTTCTCATTGATGCATCTACACGATGCTCATACATGTGCTTTCTGCCACACGAGACCATGAATTTGTCAAGATAATGAGGGAAGTAACTAAGTTACATGCCCATTATCAAGAAAGTCAAATTATATACATTTGCATGGACAATGCAACATAATTATCCTTACGTGCCTTCAATGTATATTGAATGGCCCTAAGGACTGAAGTTCAACACTCTGTCCATACATCCACACTCATAATGGTTTGGCATAATCCCTAAGTAAGAGGATCAAACTCAATGCAAGACCTTTGTTAATGAATTCAATTTACTAACTTCAGGTTAGAGTCATGTGGTTTTACACACTACTGAATGACTAATTGCATATTGCACTTCTTCTCCTCTATAATTGATACATGGAAATCCTCTGAGTATTTCCCATCTGCGTAAGTTTGGAAGCGCTTCACGCGTACCGATCTCACCACCGCAACATACAACAATGGGCCCACAGACTAGGGATCTATGTGGGGTACAGATTTTCATCGATCATAAAGTATCTTGAACCCTTCATACGAGATCAATTCATAGCCCAGTATGTTGATTTCTACATTGAAGGATGGATCATTTCCAGGCATTAGGGGGAATTCTAGTATCATATAAAATGCCAGGAAATCAATTGGGACTTCATGTTCCATCCCATATCCATGTAATCAAGAATTTGAACTCTACGTTTAGATTCACATATTTTCAACACATTGCACATAACCTGCCAGATCTATTTACTAATCTCAAAGGTGTTACAAAAATACTATAATAATTCGGCTAGAAATGCGCCCGAAAGAGTGGAGGTACCAATAAAAACCACTCAGATCTAGCTTCTTGCAAGCTATAAAGGAAATCAAGGAGAAATCCTCTAAATCATAATGCAAATCAACCTAGCGTTGACAAACACCTGATGGGCAGTATACACTCAGTGGAAGGAAAACATCCACAACCCAGCTTCAGTTTGCACACACTGGCTAGGACATCAGAACACTCAGACTCACGTGTATTGGGAAATCACGAAGAGTCATCATGGGTGGATGCGATTTCCTCCAACTATATTGATTCTGGAGAATCATACAACAAAATCCTACCTTGTCAAAAAATATTTCTCTTGTATGATTGCCAATAACCTTCACAATGATTCAAATCCAAATACCATGGCCATGGAAGAGTATAAACCACTCGCTAGGACTAAAACAATCGAATGGTGCAATCCAAGCAGAAAATAGCCTCGCTCTTCCAAATGAATTCCCTATATGGGATTTAATATATTTTCTTCTGTAAATGGAATGATAACATGGTGGTGAGAAAGCAAGGCTTGTAGCACAAGGTCGGGTTTCCGCTGAGATCCGAGACCTACTCTCCAAACATGAGTGGAATCCTCATTTTCCGATACCTATATCATTGGCACTACAAAGTCATCTATCTATGCAGTTGATAGATGCAGTGACTACATAGCCATGTGGATCACTAAATTCGGACATGTATGGTTCCCAAAGGAATCTCTATCTGAATCGAAATAGAAATGCAACGTGATTATGTAAAGTCAATGAGTCACTACATGGCTTATTATTGTCAATATATTTTGGTACAACCGACTTAATGAGTTCCTTATACACACGGACTACTCCCACAATGATGATTACCAATGTGCGTTCGTCGAACACAAGGATTACTCCTACAATGACGAAGCACATGATCATATAAAAATGACGGATTTTGAGATGAAGGATTTGGATAAACCAAATAATGTTTGAGACTACAACTCGAGCTCCTTCACTCGAGTATTATGGTACACCAAGTTGCATAGGTCAGAAAATATTGGATAAACTTAATATGGACAAGTCATATCCATCTCCCATGTCGGTTGTTTGATCTCTAGATGTGGAGAAAGATTCACTCAACCACGGGAAAATGTATAAGAGATGTTGGGGCCTAGAGTTCCATATCTCAACGCCATTGGACCCACCAACAAATAGTTGGGAACCAAGAATATTTTTCGATATCTCGAAGGCACCAAATATCTTGACCTATTGTTTCAGCTTCGGAGAAACCTGAACTCCAATATCATCAGACATTGATACTGGCTACTTACCTGATCCTCACAATGTATACCTACATGGTAGAACCATCACCACATTGACGTCTTCCAAAATACTCTGGTGACTACACCTGCCATGCTATGTGTTAACACATGTGGCTTCATAGAATGATAAACCACATATATTAGTCATGTGGCATTGGTTCTCTTGAATCATCAACCATTATCTACATAGATAATGTTTCTTGTGTTGCACGGATGCAAACGGGATAAATCAAGAGCAATATCACTAAGCGTATTGCCCCTAAATTGTTTTATCTCCATGAACTCTAAGTGAGTTGGGGAATAAACATCTTGCAACTCAAATCAAGCGATGGATTCGCTGGTTCGTTAGCAAAGTTTCTACCAACTTCAACATTCCAGAATTACTTTCATGGAATTGGTATGCGATGGCTTCGAGGTTTGCAAGAATCAGGGGGAGTATCTTCCTGAATTACTCATGTTCAAAGCATCATATTACCCTCTTTTTTCCCTTTATGAGTTTACTATCAAAGTTCTCATCAAGGTTTTTAATGAGGTAATATCAACATAAGACCATATGTCATATTAATCTCTCTATTTTATGATTTTACTTCATATTAAGTTAACAGAGGCAATAATTATTATATGATGTATCATTTTCTCCTTATTTTCCCACTGTGTCTGAAGGAGTTTTAATAACATATCTAACCATTATATGTTGCATTGTTTTCTCCTTATTTTTTCGGGTTTAAAAGAGTTTTAGCAACATATCATCCATACTACTACTCATATTTTTTCTACATGATTTTTGGAGGAGACTATTTCAAGATGATGGACACTCAAAAGAATAAACATAGATTATGGGAAGTGTTAGGATTTATTAGTTCTTTTAATTAAATGTATAAATCCCTGCTTGTAATTTGACCACAACAGTTGCTATTTGTGCAACTTGTATGTCGGTTGTACGTGTCCCTTCCGAACAGACGCGTCTGTTGTAAGCGCCTGCTCGGGTGCTATATATAGCACCATTTATCATTAATGGGAATTTTTACTCCTATTATTTTATTGTGTTCTCTCTTTGATTATATCTCAGTTTCCAACCGTTTCAAACGGGTGTGAGAAGTGAGAGCCGATGGAATCGTGGAGCAGATGTTTTTTTATGAGTGTTGAACGTGGAGGAGATAAATCGAGATGATTGCATATTTGCATTCCTCGTCGGGCCCAAACGAAGCCCAAGAATTTGGCCCATTGGACAGTTATAATGGCAAAAGCAGACGGCCTACGGTATCGCCATCGAGCAACAGCGACCGTTCGATCTTTCCAACCCTAACCATATTTATAACGCACCTTCGCCCAGCTCCTCGAAACCCTATCGTCTCCGCGCAGCCACCACCGAAGCAGACGCTGGAGAGCAAGCAAAAGGCGGACACAGTGATGGCGCGCGGCCTGACGGCGACTACCAAGGGCGGCACGGGCGCCGGGAAGAAGAAGGGGTCGGTCACCTTCGTGATCGACTGCACAAAGCCCGTCGACGACAAGATCATGGAGATCGCGTCGCTCGAGAAGTTCCTGCAGGAGCGCATCAAGGTCGCCGGGGGCAAGGCCGGCAACCTCGGCGACTCCGTCACTGTCGCCCGCGACAAGAGCAAGGTCACCGTTACCTCTGACGGGGCCTTCTCTAAGAGGTATGCACACCACTGCCTGCTACTCCCCAGATCCACACATACTGCAGTCCTAGCCAGGTGCGGTTCCCGGTTAGTACTTGTTGAATCATAGGTCCGGCATGTCGATTCATGCAAGTCCCTGTGTGCGCGCAATGTCGTCGACTAATGATCGTGTGTATGAAGCCGTCCCATTTGGGATGTCTGAGTAGTCTGGAGCGTGTTTTGTCTACGCGGTGTTACAGCATGCTGAGTTTGCTTTGTCATGATATCGATTCACATGTGAATCCAGTTCTGGAAATTGAGATGGCTGTTGTAGTAGTGGAATACTTGCAGGTTTGCGAGCTGCTATATACTTGCTGGTTATCCTCGTTTTCAAGGAGCAATGTAGCCAATAATTTTTGTTTTGACTTCATTTCATGGCATAGAAATCGTAGCTCTCCAGTTTCAGTTGTTGTGTCTAGTGGAGGGTTAGTACTTAGTACAGAATGTACTAGATGTACCCACCTCAGCTCAGCTGATGAATTATGCGCAAAGCAGGCTTAAAGAAAGTTCAGATGCCATGGTTATTTTTTTTATCTATGTAGCTGTTTCACTACCCATGGCATCACTGGCACTTTATTTCTGGGCGGATGCTTAACTAATCAATCTTGTTTGAGCTGCCTCTGGTGTTGTGGCCTGGAAATCTTGATAGAAGTTTTTTGCTTTTAAGTCTATATTCTCCATTTCAGTAGTAAATCATTGTGCGCGGCATCAGATCAAATGAGCCCAGTACTTTCAGATTTGTTCTTGCTTCAAGTATCAGATCTCCATTTAAGTTTCGTAGTCAATACTTTATGTTTATCATGACAAAAGCATCTGTTTTCATCCTGTTCCTTCTGTACATTATGTATGATATTTTCTTGCTATGTCTAGTCTGATAAATTCTCATTTTCTCAGGTACTTGAAGTACTTGACCAAGAAGTACCTGAAGAAGCACAACGTGCGTGACTGGCTTCGTGTGATTTCATCCAACAAGGACCTCAGCGTCTATGAGCTCCGGTACTTCAACATTGCTGAGAATGAGGGCGAGGAAGAGGATTAGATGCACTGCCTTGTTTCTATCTCTTGTGAAGCTTTGAATTCGTTCGGGTTATGCAGTAGAGTTTTGATGTTTAATTTTCCACCGATGTTTTGAATCATGGGGATACTCCATATGATGCTTAGATAACCAAGTTGAAGAATTGTCCGTTCTTGTTGTTGTTGTTTATTGGAATGTTAATGAGGAAGCGTGGAGCCTTGAAGTGTTGCCCTAGCTGGCTAGCTCCTTCAGTTCTGCATTCACAGCTTGACCGGTTGCTCTTGCACTTTATCCACCCTTTTCACAACCAGACTCTGGTATGTGGCCAAAGGCCTAGGTGCTAGCTGTAGGGTGGGATCCCGTCAAAGTCCCATCAGTTCATTTGTCAAAATCTAGTTAAAAATTCCTCAAATTTTGGAAAATGAATTAGAATGGGGCTTTGGTGAAATCCCACTTCACTCCTACGCAGCTGATTGGGGTTGGGTCATATAGTAGTGCTGATGGGAAGAGTGTTTTGCAATATGGCATAGTTTTTCAATCGAGCCTTTTAAACCAAACAGGATGTAGTACTGCCTCTGTCAAATTTTGTCTAGATTTGGATCTATCCCTGATTGGAAGTGGGTTTTGGAATATGGCATTGTTTTTTAATCGAGCCTTTTAAACCAAACAGGATGTAATACTCCCTCCGTCTGAATTAACTGACTCAAAATTTTGTCTACTTTTGGATCTATCTACACAGTAAAACACGTCCATATACAACGAGAGCCTGTCTTTAAACCTCACTTTTTTTGATCATCGTCTCTCGTGTAGTAGATTTGTACTCCCTCCATCCCAAAATGTAAGTCGTCTAAGCTTTAGTCAAAAATCAACGTACTTTAAGTTTGACAAAATTTATACATAAAAATATAAACATTCACAATACCAAATTAATACCAATAGATTCACTAGAAGTATAGTTTCTTAAAATGTCCATTTGATATTTTAGATATTCATATTTTTTCATATAAACTTGGTCAAACTTAGAAGATATTGACTTTTGGCTAAACCTTATGCGCCTTACGTTTTGGAACGGAGGAGTATTATCTAGACACTTACATGTGAATCTAGACAAATCGATGACATCCTTTTTGAGATGGATGAAGTATAACAGATGACAGAACTGCATACAGTTTGTGGTGATCAATATCGCATTTTAGGTTATGTATCTCAGTACACATTACAAACTCAGCTGTCTAATGAGTTGATAGCATAAAACTATCACTTTATATGTCAATTTCCCCAAATGATACAAAGCACTGATTCGTGTTTAATCGGAAATTGACACCGACTCTGGGACCCACATGTAAGGAGAAAAGTTGCTGACATGGACTGCCCCACCTGTCAGCTCTATTAAAAATAGTCAAAATATCAAAAGAAAAAGAAAAAAGGGGACCCGTTGACCACCATCTCCCCCATCTCCCCGTCGTGAGGCGGCACCTCCCACCTCCCTCCCCTCCCTCTCTCCCATGGCCCCGTCGCACTCCGGCGACCCCATGGCCGCCGTCGCACTCCCCTTTCGCCCATGGCCTCCGCTGCCCTCCCCTTCCTCTCTCCTCCTCCTCACATGGCCTCCGTTGCCCTCCCCGCCACGGCAACAATGCCACCGTCCCCGCCGGCACCGACCCCCTCACCGGCGTCGTCTCCAAGGACATCCACGTCAGCGCCGCCCGAGCGCGCGTGTACCTCCCGCCCGCGCTCGGCACCACCGCGTCACCTGCCAAGCTCCCCATCATCATCTACTTCCACGGCGGCGGCTTCGTCGTCGGCTCGCCCGCCGACCCCTCCGAACACGCGTATCTCAACGACCTCGCCGCCCGCGTCGGTGCCATCGGCGTCTCTGTCTACTACCGCCTCGCGCCGGTAGCACCCGCTCCCCGCGGCGTACGAGGACGGATGGGCGGCCGTGCGGCTCAAGGAGCGGGCGTTGTGGTACTACCGGGAGCTCAAGGCGAGCGGCTACCCCGGCGTGGTGAAGCTGTTCGAGTCCAAGGGCGTGGAGAGAGGAAGGGGAGGGCGGCGGCAGGAGATTTCACCGGAGTGCGGCGACGGACTCGTGCTCCCTCACGAAGGGGGATGGTGGTCAACGGGTTCCTTTTTTTTCCTTTTTTTTTTTGATATTTTGACTATTTTTAATAGAGCTGATAGGTGGGGCCAGTCCACATCAGCAACTTTTCTCCTTACATGTAGGTCTCGCTGTCAGAATCGGTGTCAATTCACGATATTAAATATGGATTAGTGCTTTTTGCTAGTTTTTTGCGATTGAAACATCACCTGATATCATTTGGAAAAATTGACATGTAAAGTGGTAGGTTTTACGCTATCGTTTCTAATCATTATAGTCGACCCACAAATATGTTTCTTTTGTCCAGATGGCGAACAGTTTGGGCTTTGAAATCCAGAATGTCACACAACCGGGTAAATTACATGGTATAAAAATCTGTTCACATATCCCAGTTCGATTCTTGTTGCCTCAGCTAGTCTATTCAATCTCTATTTTATTCATTTTCGAATAAAAAACTGGATTACTCACAAATATCATTCAAGCCTTACAAGAAATGTCGGCGGATACACGGATCTCTTCTGAGATCAAATTGGGTCCAAAAAGCAGGAATAGCTGACTTGGGGCATCACTTTCTAGCAACATTTATTGTACAAAAGAAATCACTCCACTGAAAGGTTGCATAGGTTGGACGCAACCAAAAATCTGCAGCTGACTCTCTGCTGGGCTAACTACGTCCATACTCAAGCAAATGCAGGGGCGGGCGTGCAACCAGTGGCAGGTGCAACTTCGGAGGTCTTCTGTGCAGAGCTGTACTTCTTTGTGACGAACCTAAGATGTTTCACTTGTCAGTTACTGGTCATCAGCTAAATCATACTCCTAATGCTGTAGTTAATAGTCTAGTGCTTAGCATTTACACACAGATGGTTGAAGTTATTATAACTATAGATCTGTTTTATATGTCCGCTGCAATTTTTTTTTTTGACATGCAAGCAGGAAAGGAAGCTCCCCTCAACAACAGCAAAAAATATAAAAGTCAGCTAACACTAATGCACTGGCATTCTGCTCTTTTGATAAAACAACAAAACTTCATTCAAAAGAAGATATGTATTGTGAATAGCACAAGGCTGCAAATAGTATCTTGATATCATCATCGGTATCGAGGTTTGCAAACAATATATACCTGAAGAAATCTCTCCATAGCAACTCAAACATTAACCAATTTGTCCCAGCATCAGATGTTCCATCACCGTTCTTGGGTGTTGATCCTGATGGAGTTGCTCTAGAAGAAAGTGAGGATTGCCAGTTATGCACAAAAGAAAAGATAACATAATGACAAGACTGAGTATGTTACTACTTCTCCCTATACTTATGTTCTGTTCAGCAACATCACATACCTAATGGCATGCTTCTTCAACTCATCATACATGAAACGGGGAGAGAGACACCCAGTAGCAAGCCATGGTGAAATTTTGCAGGAGAAATTAGCACCATATATGCTATTCTGACTACCATCTTTGGCAGCTTTGTTCGGCTGCATACAGCATTCTGCAGCAAATTTCCTCAGCCTCTCCAGGGCTTCTGCCTCACCACCAATGAGAGTAGAACCAACAGCAGATTTTGAATCCTAAATGTACAGAGTTAATTTTGAAGTTCAGAAATATGTAGCATATAGTATATAATGCTGAATCTAATATGTGCAGGGCATTGAATTGTTGATGACATGAGAATAAGTACATCATTGATGGAAACATTAAAAACATTCTGCTAGATAAATATGCTGAATCGAATGGGTGTAGGGTATTGAACTGTTGTTGCCAAGAGCATAAGCACATCATTGGTGGAAGTATAAATAAAATCATGCTAGTTAAACAAACATCATTCTATGATTGATGTCACTATCTACATCCTACGCATTTGGTGTCAGCATCAATAGCTATGTCTGCATTTTACACATACAACTCGTCGAGGGCCTCAGGTTACAGGTGTAAGGTGAGCTTAAATCAGTGAGACATCAGAGAAGCATATTACAATCGCACAGAAGCAAAAGACAAAACCATAATACTTTATTTTTCAATTTTCATGAGATACAATCTTATTCTTTTTTTCTATAATTTTATCACGCAAAAAAGGAAGAGTCGCATTCTCATTCTGTCGCATACTGCTCACACAATATTATCACTTGCACGAGCAAACAAGAAAGCAAGCAGGCAAACCCCGACACTACCTATAATAATATAGGCGAAATAATTAGGCCATATGAACCTAAACAAACGACACGACCAACCTTTCTACCCAATTTCCTTTCCTGGCGTTGATCCAACCTGCCAACAAAATCTCCTAAGAACAGAACCTCTCACAACAATTGACTAGCTAAATGGTCAACGTTACCAAGCATGCTATAGTTGGCTACTCCATCCACTTCTATTTGCACAATTAAACACGGTAACTATCGAATTCATATACTATACTCGGCAACAAGCTGTATGTAGCTAAAGGTTCAACATGCTTCGTAAGAATGAGCGTCTCTGAAAACGTTTACCTGTGCCATGGCCGGTGGCGCAGAGAGCCCAAGCTCACCAAGGGTGGGGATGTCACCAGGCTCGAGCACATTCTTCATAGGCACACACTTGATCTCTTCTGGAGCGTCCAGCACCTTCCTAACCTCCAACCCCTTGACAGCCTCCCTGAATCCGCCATAATTCGAGGGCATGTCATCGAGCCTGAAGGGCAGATCGTCCAGGTGGTAGAGCGTGCTGCCCCAGAAGTATTTGACCTCGACGCCTTCCTTCTCTATAGCCTTGCTGACCTTCTCCTCGGCGCGGCACTCGTCCCTTGAGACCTCCCCGTGAGCATAGACCGCCTCCGCCCCGGCTGCACGCGCGAGCTCGGGGATAACCACCTCGGGCCTACCTACACGCACCACCAGGTCGCCGCCCCGCGCGCGGAGGCTCCGGCGCAGGTCGGCGACGGAGTCGAGCAGGAAGTTAGCGCGGTAAGGTCCGGTGCGATCGAAGCCTGACGGGGACTTGCCGAAGTCGCGGGGATCGAAGACGAATACGGGGAGGAGGGAGGAGGAGGCGCCGACAGCGGCGTGGAGAGGCTCGTGGTCATGGAGGCGCAGGTCAGCGCGGAACCACACGAGCGTGCGGCGGCGGCCGGCGGCGCCGGGGGCTCCAGAGGGGAATGAGCGGGAGAGGCTGGGCGACGAGGCGGTGAACGGGGAGAGCAGGGAGGCTGCGGCGGCGTTGAGGCGGGTGGAGCGGTGCGGAGAGGAGGATGCGGCGGATGGGTGGAGGCAGACGGCGAGGGTGGAAATTTGGGTGGGTAGGTGGACGGTGGAGGGGACGGAGGCGAGTGTGGCGGGGCCGGTGGGCGTGCGAAGGGAGAGGGAGAGGGAGAAGGAGGCGAAGGGGAGGTTGGGGTCGTCGCGAGGGCGGGCAGCGGGGTCGGAGTCGGAGGCGGCGGCCATGGATGGAGGTGGAGGTGGCGGTGGCGGTTGTTGAGATGCGGAGTGGGTTTGCTGTGGATGAGATGAGGCGCGAGGGGAGGCCAGGGGGAAAGGGGAGATGGTCGAGAATTTTGTAGATGCCACCAACTTCTTTTTCTTTTGAAAAACAAATCCACCAACCATTTCGTGTAGGGTTTACCGATCTCGCTATTTTGTCACCACACCAACCACTGTCCACCCTGTTGTCACGAATGGCGGAACTATGAACTTTTTTTTTTGAACGAGGAGAGTCCCAGAAGGGGCAGGAAGCCATATATTAAAACCAAACGGAGGAGTTATAAATTTTCACGTAGTGCCCTATAAGATGAAGAATTACAATCGTGCCCAAATGCTTTACGCAAAGAACCCTACAGAAGATAAAACGAAAGCAATCGGGTCCTTCTTCCAATCCGTCTCTGCAATAGGAGGGCCTCTCATCGGAGGTTGAAAAATCGCCGAATCTCATCGACGTGATTGTTGGCCTCGAACCGGTCTGGATAATTGGCTGGCTATAAGCTTTCGATTTGGATCTGCAGATGAAGTTGACTTCACATCTCCAAGGCTGATAATCTCCACTATGCCATAGAGTTCCATTCCATCCCGATGCAACCACAACATCCAAGAGGCATATACCAAACGTGGAGCAGCATCGAAGAGCAGCCAGGGTCTGTCGACGCTGCGCAATGAAAGCAAGCTCCCCCCTCAGAGCTCCTGCCCGAGATGAGGAGGAAAAGCCGTAGAAGAGGCGGTGTTGACGAACCCACATGAACTCCCTGGAAGGGGAGTCACAAAACCACCAGAAGAGGGACGGATCCGACTCCCAGCTTCTCCACCCCCCTCGCCTCCGCGGCCGGCCAAGGGAGAAACAGCTTCGCCAGTCAGATCATGGAGGCACAGCTCCTCCTCACCGCCACGGCCGGCCAGGAGCCACTCCTCCAACTCACGCCCACCATCCTGATGCCACACACAACACTTATGGGAAAGGGACCTCGCCTTGGACTCCAGAACCACCATCCACCACCTCGGTGGGAAGGTAGCAGGGGAAGAAGGCGGTCGACTGACACCGTGCTGAGATGCCAAGCCGAGACGAGGACCACGCCCTACCGATGAACCAGCCGCGCTGCATCTGCCTCCTCCCGTCCCCTCGCCGCCATGGTCGGCCAGCCAGGGAGGGTGCAAAGGCAACAACAACCGAAGGAAGGAGGGGAAGATTGGGGCCTTATTAATGGAGATCTCCGAGGTTGCTCTGCACGCCGCCGGCTCCCACCATCGAAGCAGCAGCAGAAGGCAGCAGCATCCCCAGATGCGTCGGATCCGGCCCAGGGAAGACGATGCCCTACTCCATACTACGGGCACACGGCCACAAGACCTAGAACTAAACCTACCTACTAATCCGGCACCTCCCCCTCGCCATCTCCGGCCGGCGGCGCCGCCGGAGATAGGTCGGGGTCAGCCCGGACGCACTTGATCAATGCGCAGAGAGGGGAGGGTGGGAGAGAGAGGAGCGAGTGAATGCCCGGTGAGAACTTGGTCCTATGAACTTTTCAAAGCCTGTGCACGCGGCGACCATCGAGCATCTCGAGCACACGATGTAAAATAGGACACTGTTTTTTGTTTTAGGTACTGCTTTTTCAGTTTTATGGTATATAAATCATAGGACACCTGTTTTAATAGGACTTCTACCAATTTTCAGATGATGAAAAGTTAAGGCTTCGACCAACACATTTAAACATAAAATTTGAAAGTTTTAACACATCCAATATAGAACGTGTTTGGTTCGGAAAATGTGTAAACGTAAATGCCATTACTGTAAACGGAATGGGTAAAAGCACAAACTTGTCTGGTTCGACAAATGTAAAGGTAATCAATTCCAATCTTTCAAAACCAGTCGATTCAAAGGGTAATCTGCAACAGATTTGTAGAAATCTGTACCGAAACTGTCAGATCTCGATGAGATTATATGCTCCAAGACTAAAGAGACTCTTGGGTTCGCATCCATCTGGGACTCGCTTGGCCACCGCCATGGTCGTCTCCACGTGGCTAAAATAGGGAAGCCGATAGACATACAAGAGTTGCTCGGCGGCGGTGCCGGAAGGGAAGGAGATGGCGACGAGATCGGTCAATCTCTGTGAGACCACACCCGAGAGGAAGTAGTGGAACAGGGGTTCGCGGCGGCGACGATGGCGCTTTAACAAGCGTGGAGACAAGGAGGGAGAAGAGTAGGGAAAGAAGATGCCAACGTGCCGTATCGTTTTTTTTTGGTAACGCTCCGTCAGCAACAGAATCGGATTTTTATAGTGTTGTAATCCGATTCCATGTAATCAATTAACGAATGAAGCGTACCAAGCACATCTTCTATATCTAAATAGGAATCTCCCACTAACTTATTTTCCTGGCTTCTCATGCAGCCACGTCATTCTTTTTTTCGCGCGCGTTGATTTCTCGCTACCTCGCCTCTCCACGATTTGTTGCATGTATCGTTTTTATTTTTGCGGGTCAAGTATTGCTAGACCACTCGCTCCATGTTGTTTCTTATAAAAAAACGTTGTGCGTTTTCCTAATCGCTAGCACTAATTCCTTCCGCCGTCGAGACCTTCCGACCTCCTCACAAGTACTCAACCGTCGCTAGCACTAATTCATCCGCAGACGAAACCTTCCGTCCTCCTCGCGACCTCCTCACAAATGCTCATGAAATCGCATGATTAATACTACCATTCGTCCACTGGAAACTGCTCAATGCATCTCATCAGCCGCCGCCGCCTCCTCTAGGTTACAAAACAGCCCATCAACCACGCCAGACTCCTCACGTCACAATCTCGACAATTGAACTCCACGCTGGTACCTGTCCACTCCCTATTCTGATTCCCTCATCTTTCTATACTTCCGCCTCAACCAACATATTGTCTCAATGTGGCAGGTTGTGATACAGCCGAATTTCATTGGATTCTTCCTATGTGCCGATTTGATTGGATTGGATTGTGCATACAGTTCACGTCCGGATGTATTGTATTGGATTGGATTGGATTTGTCCTGTCACCTCATTTGATTCTACATACAGGTTCAAATCCGGCTAGAGATTTTATTTCTTGGAATTTATTGCCTTTTCAATCTCCAGCCTCACCTGATTTTTCTCAACCTGAGCGACAAGCGTATGTCTTTGAATGTATCAGATTTTGCTCCGGTACCAAAGGTCCTCGACGTTTTGCCAACACGGGCGATTACTACTTCGATTCTGTAAAATTAGATCCCCATTGCTTCACTGGTCTGCTTAGTGCTTACATTGGTAAAGCTCTCATCTTTCGATTCTCTTATTTACAATCAATGAGCTCATTCATCGTATATTTTGTTTCTATTGCTGGTCGTATCTAACTCCCAGCTCTGAATCTATGTAGCATAGGAATTATGTCATGCAATATATTTGCTAATATAGATTGGCTGTCAATATTAACCGAAACAACCTTACCTGCTTAATTTTTTTGAGTGTATGATTTGCAAAAGTGAATCACGCTAAAATTGTTTTGTGCATCCTGGTTGGCATCCAGTTTTGAAGAGTCGGTGATGCCCTGGACGTATCCCTGAATTAAACCAATAACTGGCGTTAATGTACACATCTTAGGAATAAAGGTTAGTCAGATGTTTTTCTCCCTTCAAATCCTCTATCGTACTTTACAATACTATTTTGATACACATATTAAGCAGCGACTTATTTCATTGCCCTTTGCCTCATATCTCTATCAAGCAACAACATCTACAGAATGTTCAGTGCAAAAATCAAGTTTGATCTTTATCCATAATTGTATGCTCTTTTCTGTTTGGTTAGTATTCCAATTTAAGATTTCTTTATGACAGCCCTGCTGTAAAAAGAAAAGGTATAGTATCAAATTTTTATAGAACATAGGCAAGGGTAAAAAAGACCGACAATATTTCATGTTCACCATGCAAATGTTTTCCACGCCACAGCGAGAAGAGATAAGTTTTCGGTTGGAGAACTCTAACTTCAAGTTGTCAAATGGAATAAGAAAGAGTAAGCACCTTCTCATTCTACTATTCTCACATTTGTTTCCTCAAATGGTATGATAGGCAACAATGTAACAACAAACATTTAATAAAGGTGACATGATAACCACAAAAAAAAGGTACTATCAATTCTCACGTGCAAACAAATTGATCCATAGGTGCTATTCCTCACGGTTAGCCTAACTACATACATAACCTTTCTAATAAGGTTGATTTTTTTACCACATGCAGGGTATCATCAACAACTTAACGAACAACATATGGTGTACTGCCTTCTACCTAAAATTAGGTCAAAATAATAAGGAGTGGGGATTTTTTCTCTCAAATAGCTTATGTTGCTGATTAAATCAAGAATTATTTGACATCTAGATTTATCACGTTCAAATGCTATCTAGAAGTCTCACTGCTCCTGTTTCAAGATGATCCAATGCATGTATCTGTATGAATAAAAGCTCAACATTATCTTATCTATTTTTGGCAGTTTCTGTTTGCTTTGTACCATCCAAATCATTCATATGTTGTTGATATCTCTGTTGTCTATATTGGCTACTCTAACAACAAACCCGGTCTGCAATCCAGAATAACTCTATTCTGGATAGAGACTATGTTTGCTTCTATAATATGCGTAGTACTTCAAATATTTCTTAAGGTCTGTATAGTGACCACTCATCTACCTATATTCATGTATAGTACTTCTTTACCAGCATACCACCTTCTTCAATTAATCCTCAAAGAGAAGCTTACAAGATGTATACCGAGGAAATTTAGAGGTCAATGATATTGTGAAACAGCCTTTGCATCTAACTTTACAAAATGGAACTTTGTGTGAAGACATCAAAAGCACAAATGAATCCATCGTTCATCAGAATTGAATACAAAAAATGGAAAATATATGTCAAGGACATCCTTGATAATGACATAACAAGCTACAATGAATTATAAATAATGCTTCTACCTGAATTAAAAACTGAAGCACTATTTTCATCTGCATTCCCAATTACAAATTATAAATAATGCTTTTACATTGAATTTATAACAAACAAATATAAATTTTCACTGCTTCTCAATTCATTAATCCTGTACTTATACATCACAATAAAATTCCCACAGCAACGCGCGGGGTATCATCTAGTTTTAACAACACCTGTTACCACGGTAATCCGTTTACGTTACAAAGTCGTGAACCAAACACATTTGTAATTCGATGGTTCCAGCACATTGAAACTAGATTTTAGAGTCCACCATCGACACTAAATATTGACACTAAATATCAACACTATACTTTAAATACTACACTACACTACTCCTTGTCGCTAGGAAAATAGATGTCCAACCAAGCATCGTCGCCTGAGTCCACCAGGACCGTTGACGGGCCAGCCTTGTCTTTCTTTTTCTTCTTCTTTTTTTTCTTCTTAGCGTAGAACTTGATCTCTGCTATGATGTGAAACATGTTGGTCCGAACTTCACAGATCCATTGGTTTCGAGGGCAAGGGGATGAGGAACACGAAGAACACACACGCGTGGGGATTGTAGAATTGATACCGGCAATAAACCTCCAACGGTGCAAACTCTGGAACTCGAAAGACAAGCAAACAATCGCTCTAATGAAACTGATTTATTCTTACCGGCCGGTCCACTGATCCAATAAAACCCTAGCAAGGAAACATATCAACCAATTGAATACTATGGAAGATTGACACTACTGAAACCTTGATAGTAAAGATTGGCACATGCAAGAACCCACTAGAAAAAAAGTAGCTATGTGAAGAACCCGAATCATCTCCATAGGAGTTCCATACACAATCACCTGTTAAGGGTCCGGTTGGAACCGGTGCTGGGACCGACTATCTTGTTTCATCTCCTTCTTTTCTCTCCTCCTTTTCCATGATTCTTGCTTGGTGGTCTTGGTTCCTTGGGCATCCTTTGCATCTCCTCTTGGCACCATGATCATGGGTGTAGCCCTAGTCACACAATGGGAGTTTGGCTCAAGTAGCATTCCATTTAAATTGGGACAAAAAGAGATCAAAGGGATGGAAGGAATTCACCTTTGGTGTACTTGTTGGTGTAGTATGAGATAGAAAGCTTGGTGTATGACGTGGCATGGTGATGAACATATGTCGGGGGCTGGATCATGCTTGTACGACCTCCAGATCCTCCTCCTTGTACTTTGTCATGGTCCTCTGATCGGCCTCGGTGCCATCAAGCCGTCGTAGGGTGTGGCGGTGTTGCTTCTCCTTCTCACCGCGACACTAGCCACTCTTGGGGGGCTAGCATATCCGCCTCCACACGACTCTCGCATTCTGGGAAGTTGAGATCCCGACTCGGCCGACCGAACCTCCACGTGACGGCGGCCAGCTCCGGCATGTCGAACATGTCAAATCAAATCCACTCGCGGTACACGCCGCATGCACTAATCAGTGACGAAACTGTGTGGGAACGATGCAGGAGGGAACAACGCACCGGGGTTGTGGTGGCTGGAATCAACATCAACACCGGGGGGGAGGGGGGGCAGCGTGCAGTGGCGCGTGGTAGGAAGGATGAGGAAGAAGGCAAAGTGATCGTTGGACAGTGCCACACGACCGTTTATGGTGCCTCAGATTTGGGGCACAAGGAGATAAATTTTAGGGCGTGTTGTAAAAATTTGGTGCATTTTTGGGGATAGTCTATTCATAGAGTAATACAATTGGCTAAAGATATTAGAGTGGAACTATTTGGGTTGATATGGATGCGCAATACGTAAGAGGAGTAGAGGAGGAAAGCCGTGGTGGAGGAGGAGAACACGTGCATATATAAGTTATCAGATACAACTGCAAACCAACCTGTGGTTGAGTGGCTAGGAGGGTGGTTGTACCCCCAACCCACCAGAGTTCAAACCACAGGTTTGACAGCCTGTGTTGTATAAAAAGGCGGAATATTCTTTCAGTGAGAGGCGACGTTCCCGTCGATAGCGATGCGTCCGTGGTGACTTCGTCAATCTCAAGACCTGCTTTGCCGGCTCAGTCTATCAAAGGTGCTCATAGAGGTAGGGTGTGCGTGTGCGCGTTCATAGGGATGGGTACATGTACGTGTTGTGAGCGTCTACGATTGTACTGTGTTTCTCACAAAAGTTATCAGATAGAACCCAGAAATATTATCACGTACCCTGCTTCTCCAACTCTTGCCCCCGGATTCAATACCACTTCCAACGTTTCCAACGACCGAGGCAGGAGCACAGTCGATCGCACTGAGCCTCTTAATTTGGCCTCCTCGATCCAGTTACTTATACACAGCGCGCGCGAGAGAAAAGTGCAACAGTTCGACCTCAAAATAATGACCCACCAACCAGATCGAAGAAACCTCAGAGAAGAGTGCGACGTGCATAGAATTTCTCCAAATCCCAGTTTGCACAAGTCCGACTTCTCCTTCGCATGAATGGTAGTACTACTATAGTAGGTGTTGTCCAACGCCCGCCCTTGGTCCTGGTCCTGCAGCGACGAGCCGATGACTTGGTTAGCGTTCGATATCGACAAGTGCGTCGTGCCAAAGCGAAACCATACACCAGTGCGGAGATTAATTACTCCATGTTGCGTTGCGCCCGTGGTCAGCATGGAAGAACCGAACGAGGAGCCACTTAAGTGTGTCGCTCGTGGGAGTAGGAGTGAAGATTGTAAAAGCTTCATGGGCCTGATCCCACTTCTCCTATGCCGGTCATCGTATCGACCCACTTTCTTGCCAGGCCGGGTCTGTTAGCATCCACTTGGCTCAGCCCAGCACTCAACCTACGTTCTGGATGTTCATACGCTCACAACCCAACTATAAGAAGAAAGCCCACTCCATCCCAAAAGCCCGGACTGAAAGGAGGAAATAATCTCTCCCTTATAAGGTGGGTGTGGCCTCCTTCCGTAGGCGAGGTAGGACTAAACTTCGTGTAGCCTCACCGGTCAACAACAGCCTAACATCCCATCCCCCTGAGAAGCCCATCAGGAAGGCATGGCGATCGCTAGCTCTGATACCAGATGTTAGCGTCCACTTGGCTCAGCCCAGCACTCAACCTACATTCTGGACGTTCATGCGCTCACATCCCAACTATAAGAAGAAAACCCACTCTATCCCAAAAGACCGGACTGAAAGGAGGAAGGAATCTCTCCCTTATAAGGTGGGTGTGGCCTCCTTCCATATGCGAGGTGGGACTAAACTTCGTGTAGCCTCACCGGTCAACAGCAGCCTAACATCCCATCCCCTGAGAAGCCCCTCAGGAAGGCATGGCGATCGCTAGCTCTGATACTAGCGTCCACTTGGCCTAGCCCAGCACTCAGCCTACGTTCTAGACGTTCATGCGCTCACGACCCAACTATAAGAAGAGAGCTTACTCCATCCCAAAAACCCGGATTGAAAGGAGGAAGGAATCTCTCCCTTATAAGGTGGGTGTGGCCTCCTTTCGTAGGCGAGGTGGGACTAAACTTCGTGTAGCCTCACCGGTCAACAACAACCTAACATCCCATCCCCCTGAGAAGCCCCTCAGGAAGGCATGGTGATCACTAGCTCTGATACCAGATGTTAGCGTCCACTTGGCTCAGCCCAGCACTCAACCTACGTTCTGGACGTTCATGCGCTCACAACCCAACTATAAGAAGAAAGTCCACTCCATCCCAAAAGCCCGGACTGAAAGGAGGAAGGAATCTCTCCCTTATAAGGTGGATGTGGCCTCCTTCCGTAGACGAGGTGGGACTAAACTTCGTGTAGCCTCACCGGTCAACAACAGCCTAACATCCCATCCCCCTGAGAAGCCCCTCAGGAAGGCATGGCGATCGCTAGCTCTGATACCAGATGTTAGCGTCCACTTGGCCCATCCCAGCACTCAGCCTACGTTCTGGACATTCATGCGCTCACAACCCAACTATAAGAAGAAAACCCACTCCATCCCAAAAGCCCGGACTGAAAGGAGAAAGAAATCTCTCCCTTATAAGGTGGGTGTGGCCTCCTTCTATAGGTGAGGTGGGACTAAACTTCGTGTAGCCTCACCGGTCAACAGCAGCCTAACAGGGCCGACTACGCAAAGCTTGGAGTTATATCCACAATACAAGCCTATTTATCCTGGGCAACATCGGCCCCTCCCCGGATGAATTTGACCAAGAAGATAACATGAGGTTAGTGACTACTGTTTCTTTCCAGATTATTTTTAATAGCGAAAAATTGCGTGAGTTCAAACTTCAAACTGAAAGTTTGGGGAAATACTTGCCACACTTAGGCTATTCCGTATTGGCTCCAATATATAGTCGGATTACAATCAATCTACAATCAATTACAATAAAGTCTAATAAAGCCTGGCCATAATCCTAGCTATAATGGTAGATTTGCTAATTACAACTCCGCGATATATGACAATCAGTGATACGTGACATATTAGTCTAACACTCCCCCACATTTAGGGTTGAAAACGGAACGAAAACGGACGGAAACATGCGTTATCGTTTTCGTTTCCTCTTGTGTCGTCGGAATCGAAAACGAAACGGAATACTTCGGAAATGAACGCGGAATCGGAAATCATCGGAGACAGATATGGAACGGATACGGGACGGATATGATATGAAAACAGACATTTGTCGGAATATAGTACTTGCACACCAAAAGAAATATATAATACACAAGGAATAGCTCACAACTTCAACGAGCAACACACATAATTCAATACTTTGACAAGTACATAAATTCACATAAATAGTTTCACATAAATTCTAAGACACTCACTTGATTAGTATGTAGGCTAGGCTAATTATATGTATTACGTAGACCCAACATATATTCTATGGCCCGACAAGAGCAATGGAAATTACTGATACAAAGTACTATTTCATGCATGGGCATGAATGGTTATATTACCGAAAAGTTTCCGTATTTGTTTATCCGGAATTTTCTTACCGTTTCTGTTTCCGCCAGAAATGGCTCCGTCGTTTTCTTTTCCGTTTCCGTTTAAAATATTCCGTTTCCGTTTCTTTTCCGCAAAATACCGTTTCCGTTTCCTTTTTAGCTCTCCATTTCTTTTTTTTCGGAAGCGGACGGAAAGTTTCCTTACCGTTTTCAACCCTACCCACATTCACAACGGGAGGAGAGCGAACATTGAGACTGGACTAAAAATCCAGAAACAACGGCGACGGGATTCCCTTCATCAGGATGTCGGCAAAGTCGAGACGAGGGGACTTGGAGCACACAGACTTGGCCCATGGCAACACCGCGAATGAAATAGAGATCGATCTCGATGTGCTTCGTATGCTGATGCTAGACGGGCTTCGTAGACATGTAGACGACACTGACGTTGTCGCAGAACATGACCGTAGCATGAGGTGATGGTCGATGAAGCTCGTGAAGGAGTTGCCGAATCCAACTCGCTTCGGTGACGCGGTACTCAGCCTCGGCATTGGAGCAAGAAACCGTATGCTGGCGCTTGGACGACCAAGAGACAAGGTTGTCTCCGAGGTAGACACAGAAGCCCGACGTGGAGCGTCAAGTGTCTAGACAGCCGACCTAGTTGGCGTTGATGTAAGTGATCATGGAGTCCGGCAATGACGAGTAGAGCTGGAGTCCATGTGAGAGCATAACCTTGATGTAGCGAAGGATGTGCTTGATGGTCGCGAGCTGCTGCTCACCAGGATCATGCATGTGGAGACACACCTGCTGAACGACATACGCGATGTCGGGTCATGTGAAGGTGAGGTACTGCAAAGCACCAGCGAGACTCCTATACTCGGTGGGATCGGCCACTGGAGGGCCGACAGTGGCGGCGAGCTTGGGGCTCAGGTCAACAGGCATCGTGGCCGACTTGCAGTCGGTCATGCCGGCGCAGTCCAGAATCTCCGCTGCGTACTTGGCTTGCGAGAGGTGCGTGCTGGAGGAGTCGCGGGTTACCGCGATGCCGAGGAAGTACTGGAGGCAGCCCATGTCGGTCATGGCAAACTCAGAGCGGAGAGAAAACGTAATCCTATTGAGGAGGCACAACGAAGAGGCGGTGAGGACGATGTCATCCACGTAGAGGAGGAGGAAGACTATGCCCTCCACACATTGTAGTATGAACAGTTAGATGTCCGAACGCGACACGTAAAGCTAGTGGAGGTGATGAACATTGTGAAGCACTGGTACCATGCCCGAGGAGCCTGCTTGAAACCGTATAGGGAACGGTTCAGCCGGAAGACGTGCTCAGGGCGAGTAGAGTCAATGAAGCCGGTGGGTTGGCGACGGTAGATGACCTCGGCGAGATTGCTGTGGAGGAAGGCATTCTTGACGTTGAGATGGTGGGTCTCCCATTTGAGGGAGAGTGCGATGGAGAGGAGACACACACCATAGCCGGTTCCACAACCGGGCTAAAAGTCCCGTCGAAGTCCACACCTTGCTCCTGAGAGAAACCGTGAAGCACCTACCGTGCTTTGTAGAGGTCGAGAGAGCCATAAAGCTTGAGCTTGTGGCAAAACACCCACTTGCCGGTGATGATGTTGGTGTTCCGAGGAGGAGGCATGAGATCCCAAGTGTTATTGCTGAAGAGAGTGAGCTATTCCGCGGTCATAGCATCAAGCCAGTTGGGATCCTTGAGAGCCACACACGCTAAGGTGGGGACCGGTGAGTACCTGCTAACAGATGAAACATGCAGGTTAAGGCACTCGCGGGGGGCCTTGTGGATGTCGAAGGTGCTACGCTTGTGATGAGAATACGCGAGCGCGACATGCAGGGAAGGAGGGGCAGGCGATGTGGGCGTGCGCGGTGAGGGAGGCGCGGGCAGGGAGGAAGGTGCCCGCAGGGAGGGAGGGCAAGCGCTGCAAGTGAGGTAGGAGGTACAGTCACATGTGGGGTGTCATCATCATCGATAAAGTCATATGTGGTAGCTGTGGGAGGCTATGGAGAGAAAAAAGAAAAAGTCATCTCATCAAAAACCACATGACGAGAAATAATGACGCGACGAGTGGTAATATCCATGCAGCGATAGCCCTTATGATGGGAAGGGTAGCCGAGAAAAACACACGCGCTCGAACCAGGGGATAATTTATGTGATATGATGGAGGTAGTGTTTGGGCAACAAAGGCAACCAAAAACACGAAATGACGAGTAGTCGGGATGGGTGTTATGGAGGTGATACCTTCGATTCGGATTACGGATGTAGTATAGCTCTTTTTCCTAGTAGACCTAGGTTTATCGAATCCTCGGGAAGCAGAAGCATAGTGAAGTTACTTTAACAGACCTTTGGGAGTTTTAGAATTCCTTTTGTGTTTTACCGGACCAAAAGTTTGTTGTCTTTTGTTGTTGTCGATGATGGAGAGAGAGGGCCTAGGGAGTTCGGTTTCCCCTGTAGCTGTGCAAAACATCTGATGGGAATAAAAGATAATAATAAAGTATGCATGTAATTGTTAGAGCAATATAAATTATATGTGGGCAGTGCATCCATAATTGCTATTGCCTCCACAACCGCTTATAGCAATAACCTACTAGTCTCATCCATAGAAGAAAGAGAACTAATGATATGCATAGTGACGTCACCGTTAATCCCAAGTAAATCCCTCACATACAGCCATACTACCACTTCTGTCACTGGGGTTCCCAACTTGCAGATTTGTCATTACTCATACTTGCTATACCTGGCTCAATCATCGGGGTCTTGGGATACCTGAAAAGTCATAGATTGAGGCAAGAGAGGATACAATAATCATCATGTCATACAAACTAATACATGATCCCATCTATGATAAATAACATGCACAAAAGCTACATGGCTAGGCCGAAGCCCTTAGCCCAAGAAGAATTACTCACACATAGAGATGAGATTAACAATCATTAACATTGTAATGCAAATCATGAGATTGGTAGCAAATAGTTTTACAATTTCGCCAATCAAAGATGAGATCTACTATTACAAGTGGTGGAATATGGCTATGGTGATGGAGAAGGGTTTGGAGATTAGATCTAAGTCTATTCCTTTGGTGGCTCTTCGGTTGTGGATGGAGTTCTGGTTGGCGTGGGGCGAGCCTGTTTCTCATCGCCTGAGGCCTCCTTATATAGGGGTCCCTTCACGAAAGTTGTTCTGTTTGACCTAGCGGTGTCGATGGCAACTATACGACATGAACTATACGGCCGGAATTTTATTCTTGCTGTATAGTTGGTCGTTAAAGCGTCTGTCTCCACTTCACGACTCCTGGTTTCTTTGGGTTGTTGGAAATATCATATCTTTGACTTTAATGTTGTGATTCCCATCATCAAAAGTCATTATCTGCGCAGGGAAACATAGAAAGAAAGGATTACATACCCCTTTGATCATTAGGCATTAGTGGCAGGGTTTAGAGAGATATTTCATCAAAAATATGAATAATATCCAGTTTAAATGTGGACATAGATGGCTATATTTCACAGCCATCAACCTCCCCAAGCTTAAACTTGATCATCCTCGAGCAAGAAAACCAAAATCAAAAAGGAACTCGGCATTTAAACTAAAATAACGAGATGTTGATCTTACTCATGATTGGTAGTCTCAAGTCTCCTCCACTTTATAAATATGAAAAACTTCAGCATAGATAGAGTAATAGTAAGCATATCATACGGGTTTTTATGCATCCTTATAGCGCATCAAAATTATTGTTAACATGGATGATTCAAATGAGTAAACCTTATTCCATGTCATGTAATCAACTCATAGGCTTGATGGGTTCCGTAGCAGAAAACAAAAAATTTCTATCTACTCGAACACTAATACCAGGATCTATACTATGTAGACATAAGTAACGAAGAAGAGATACTGTATTCATACCTTTGAAGACCGAGGCACGCCTTACACATGAAGGCGTATATTGATGAAGACGAGAAGCACCCCAAGTGTGGTGCCTCCGAAGTTCGTCACATGTCCGGTGTAGGAGATGTCAACCGGACTCCAATCTAGCCGAGCAGTAGATGCCAGATCACAGATCACACGACGGTGGTGTGAAGGTGGAGAACTCACCCACGAGGTCCTCTCCAATATTACGGAGAAGTCCTCAATGGATGAGAGAGAGAGAATGCGAGGGAATGGGATGCTTCCAAAGGGGGAGGGGAGACCCCTATATATAGTGGGAGGGGGGCGCACCACCCTGGGGCCAGGCAGTGTGGGACTAATCCCCACACCCGCCGGCCACCTAGGGGCAGCCGCCAGCCCTAGGTGGGCCCATTGGGGCAGCTCACCAAGCCTAGGCCGGCTGGCCCCCTCTCCCTAGGTGCCATGCCCTATTGGGCCTCCCTTCGGGTGAGGCCCATTAGCATTATGATGCCTTTACTAATATAATAAAATATATATTTAATATTAATTCTCCAATTAACATTCAAATATACATATTGTATTATTCCTTTACTCTGGAACACCTTCCAGACCCCTTCCGATCTCCATCGGATGTTACCCGGAACTATTCCGGTTTCTCTTTCTCTATTTCTCCTATGATACCTCATCTACCCTAAGCGTCCCTACCCTTAAGCGTGACATCCTTCGGTTCGGAAACACTTAGGACATGATCGAGACTACTCTCACATCAATTATCAACAGAGGGACCAGGATGGCCATGTGACCCCCGTGCATTTCATGAATATAATCGCTCGAACCGTGAGATAGTTGTTTCCCGTCCCCTTTGTCATATGATACCTAATTCATTCGAGACTTGATCTTCGGTATCCCCATACCTTACTTCGGTCTCGTTACCAATGAACTTGTTTACTCGTTCTCATGTCGTTGCATTCTGTGACCAAGTCACATGCTTGCAAGCTTCATTAATGCAACGCCACCGAGATGGCCACATGTATTTGTCCATTACATGGACTAGACAAATCCTGGTCTTGATATGTACTCCTCTACGCATCCCTTTGGAAAACCTAAGTGGCACGTTTTTGATCACCCTATTACGAGATGATTCTTGATAACCATCTAAGCTTCCTCTGGAATGGTGATTTGCATTACCTCACAGTTAAAGGACCAGGTTGCGAGGTTCTCTGTGTTTTATCATCAATGGTGAACTTTGTAACTAGATGTCATTCAAGATATAACAGTCAGATGGTTGTGTATCATGTTATTCAACTAATAACATGACCCCATTGTCAATCGGCATAAATGCCCATGATCTTGAAACCCAGACCATCCTCATGACCAATGAACTAGTTCGCTAGAGGTAACTAGAGACATAGTTTGTTTACATACCACACATGTATTAACGTTTCACATTAACACAGTTATAACACATCATGAAACGTATTATGAACATATAGGAGATATATCAAATAATACACTTTATTATTTGCCTCTAGGGCATAACTCCTTCAGTCTCCCACTTGCACTAGAGTACAAATAAAACTAGCTTACAATAGGCAGGAACCTAACACCAATGGAATCTCGGTGTTGTTCGTGCTTTTCTTGATAGAGAGCTTTGGTCAAAGGATCTGCCATATTCAGTTCCGTATCTACTTTGCAAATCTTGACTTCACCTTCGTCAACGTTCTGTCGGATGACATGAAACCTAAGCTTGATGTGTTTGGCTGCGGAATGAGTCCTTGGTTCCTTTGCATTTGCAATAGCTCCCGTGTTATCACAATATATCGTCACGGGGTCTCTTGCATTTGGATAAACTCCCAGTTCGATGACGAAATTCCTTAGCCAAATAGCTTCATTTGTTGCATCAGCCACAACAATGTATTCAGACTCCATTGAAGATTGCGCCACCACCGGCTGCTTCTTACTCTTCCAGCTTACCGTCCCACCATTCACTAGGAACACAAATCCTATTTGAGACTTCGAGTCATCATGATCCGAGTTCCAGCTCGCATCCACTTAACCCGTTACGTTTAGAGCTTCATCACTTCCTCCATAGATTAGGAACATATCCTTTGTTCTTCTCAGATACTTTAGGATATTCTTTACAGCTGTCTAGTGATCTGGTCCTGGATTACTTTGGTATCGGCTCGTCAAACTAAGAGGCAATGCCACATCAAGTCGCGTACTTAACATTGCATACATGATAGATCCTATGGCTGAGGCATAGGGGATGTAAGACATCTTTTCTCTATCATCATCCGTTACCGGGCATTGAGTCATACTCATTTTGCAATTCTTCATCATTGGTACCAAGCCCCTTTTGGTATTTTCCATTTTGAACCTCTTCAAAATCTTTTCGATGTAAGTACTTTGACTTAATGCAATTAGGTGCCTTGATCTATCTCTATAGATCTTGATTCCTAATATGTATGTAGCTTCACCTAGATCCTTCATGGAAAATTGGTTACTCAAATATGCTTTCACGCTTCTCATAAGATCCACATCGTTTCCCATGAGTACTATGTCATCTACATATACTACTAAGAAAACAACTGAGCCCCCACTCGCTTTCTTGTAAATACAGAACTCTTGTTGATTTTGGACAAATCCAAAACTCTTGATCACTTGATCAAAATGTTGGTTCCAGCTCTGAGATGCTTGCTTCAATCCATAAATGGACCGTTGAAGCTTGCATACCTTTCTAGCATCCTTAGGATCAACAAAACCTTCTGGTTGCATCATATACAACTCTTCATCAATGTGACCATTGAGGAATGCGGTCTTGACATCCATCTGCCAAATTTCATAGTCGAAATGTGCAGCAATTGCTATTAAAATCCGGACAGCCTTAAGCATCACTACGGGAGAGTAAGTCTCGTCGTAATCAACTCCTTGAACTTGTCAAAACCCCTTTGCGACAAGTCGAGCTTTGTGAACGGTCACATTACCATTCGCATCTGTCTTTTTCTTAAAGATCCATTTATTTTCCACGGCCTTGTGGCCTTCTAGAAGATCTACCAAGGTCTAAACTTGGTTCTCATGCATGGATCCTATTTCGGATTTCATGGCTTCTAGCCATTTCTCAGAGTTAGCACTATCCATAGCTTCTTTGTAGTTTGCAGGTTCTTCTTGTTCATCTAGGATGACAGACATTACAAGTCTACTGTACCAATCAGGAGTGGCATGAACTCTTGTAGACCTGCGAACCTCAGGAGTCCCAACGTTGTTGTTTTGATCATCATCATTGGTCTCTTCCTCCATGTTGGAGAGCGGTTTCGGAACACCTTCCGTCGCGCTACTCAGAATTTGGAGAGAAGGGTCAACAACTTCATCCAACTCAATTTTCCTTCCACTAACTCCTTTAGCAAGAAACTCTTTCTCGAGAAAGGTGCCGGTTTTTGCAACAAACGTTTTGCCTTTGGCTTGGTTGTAGAAAGTATACCCAATGGTTTCCCTTGGATATCCTACAAAGATACATTTCTCTGATTTGGGTTCGAGTTTGTCAGGCTATAGTTTCTTGACGTAAGCCTCACATCCCCAAACTTTTAGAAATGACAACACTGGCTTCTTGCCATGCCATATCTCATATGGGGTTGTCTCTACGGATTTGGATGGTGCTCGGTTTAAAATAAAAGCGGCAGTTTCTAACATGTATCCCCAAAAAGACATAGACAAATCAGTTAAAGACATCATGGACCACACACTATCTAATAGGGTTTGGTTATGACGTTCCGACACACCATTACACTATGGTGTTCCGGCTGGCGTAAGCTGTGGAATAATCCCACAGTCCTTCAAGTGCATGTTAAACTCATAACTCAAATACTCGCCTCCTTGATCCAATCGAAGATGCTTGATTCTCTTGTTAAGTTGATTCTCTACTTCTTTCTGAAATTCCTTGAACTTTTCAAAGGTTTCAGACTTGTGCTTCATTAAGTAGATATATCCATATCTGCTTAAGTCGTTAGTAAAGGTAACAAAGTAACGATAACCATTGCGTGTTGAGACGCTCATTGGTCCACATACATCCGTATATATGATTCCCAGTAGGTCTACAGATCTCTCCATTGTCCCAGAGAATGGTGTCCTAGTCATCTTGCCCATGAGGCATGGCTCACATGTATCAAGGGATTCGAAATCCAATGATCCAAGAAGCCCTTCTGAATGAAGCTTCTTCATGCGTTTTATGCCAATGTGACCAAGACGGCAATGCCACATAAACATGGAATTATCATCATTATGCTTATAACGTTTAGCATCAACACTATGGATGTGTGTATTACAATCAAGATCAAGTAAGAATAAACCATCACACACAGGAGCATGAACATAGAAAATATCATTCATATAAATTGAACAACCATTTGTTCCTGATTTAAACGAATAACGATCTTGCAACAAGCAAGACCCACTCACAATGTTCATACTAAATGCGGGTACATAGTAGCATTTATTCAAAACCAAAATTAATGCTGACGGCAGACGGAGATGCAGGGTGCCGACGGCCATCATTTCGACTCTCGAACCATTGCCGACGCGCATCGTCACCTCGTCCTTCCTCAGGCGCCTCCTACTCTGCAGATCCTGCTGAGAGTTACAAATGTGAGCAACAGATCCGGTATCAAATACCCAGGTATTACTCCTGGCGCTTGTAAGGAACACATCAATAACATGTATATCACATATACCTTTGTCCTTGGCGGCTATCTTGCTGGCTCGCTTGTCTTCAAGGTACTTGGGACAGTTGCGTTTCCAGTGCCCATCCCCTTTGCAGTAGTAGCATGTAGTGCCAGGATTAGGGCCAGGCTTGGCAGTCTTTGAGGTACTGGCAACGATCTTGCCATCCTTCTTGGACTTCTTGCCCTTGCCTTTTCCCTTTTGCCCCGACTTCTTAAAGTTAGTGGTCTTATTGACCATCAACACCGTGTGCTCCTTCTTGATTTCAACCTCAGCAGTTTTGAGCATGACGAACACCTCAGCAAGGGTCTTAGTCATCCCTTGCATGTTGTAGTTCATCACAAAGCTCTTATAGCTAGGGGCAGCGAGTGTAGCACCTATCAATCGCGAGCTCCTCTGGGATTTTGCAATCCAGGGCATTCAGACGCTAAACATAGCCAGACATTTTGACCACATGCTCACTAATACTGATGTGCTCTTCCATTTTAGCAGAGAAGAAGAGCTTGGAAGCATCATACGTCTCTGCACGAGCCTGTGCAACAAAGACGGCCTTGAGATCCTCAATGATCTCAAAATCATTCATCTTCTCAAAACATTTTTGAAGCTCCGGCTCCATGGCATAGAGCATTCCACTCTAGATGAGGGAGAAATCATCTGCCTTGGATTACCAGACATTCTTTTCGTCCTGGGAGGCGGAATCAGCAGGCTTAGCCGGAAGCTTAGCCTCGATGACATAAGTCAACTTGTAGGGGACTAGGAGGATCCTAAGATTGCGGAACCATGCGGTGAAGTTGGTTCCATCAGTTTTTAGCTTGTCCTTCTCGAGTAAAGTGCTAAGGTTGAAGGTGGGTGGGCGAGACATCTACAATGGATTTGCAAAGTGTTTAGACCATGTTCATAATAATGAGTTCAAGTTTTAATTATGTTTTCGAACTTAAATCAAAAGAACTCCCACTCAAACAAACATCCCTCTACTCATTTAGTGATCACATGATCCTAATCCCCTGCACCTCCCCCGATCATCACGACCATTGATACGTCCAAAACGTATCTACTTTCCCGAACATTTTTGCTATTGTTTATCCTCTAAACTTGTGTGATTTGGATGCAACTAACGCGGACTGATGCTGTTTTCAGCAGAATTGCCCTGGTGTCTACTTTTTGTGCAGAAAATCAACTATCAGGAAAAATCCCTGAAAATATGCCGAAAATCCTATTTCACCAGAAGACTTCCAGAGCAAGAATACGAGACGGAGGGGGGCTCATCCTAGGCCACACCACCTGGCCGCGCGGGCTAGCCCAGACTGCGCTAGGGGGTGGTCTGGCCGCCCCAGACACCCCCTCAGTCTCCCTCTTCGCCTATAAGAAGCCTTCTGACCTAAAAACTCTGGGGGATTCGACGTTTTTCCAGAAAGAGTTCCGCTCCGCCGCCACCACCAGATTCCACGAAACAGCACCAAAAACTCCGTTCTGGCACCCTGCCGGGACGGGGAATTGGAGGAGATCATCGCCATCATCATCACCATCGCTTCTCCATCGACCATCCATGTTTCCCCATCTATGAGTGAGTATTCCCTCGCTGTAGGCTATGGGGATGGTAGGGATTGGATGAGATCGTTCATGTAATGGCATCGGATTGTTAGGGCATGGTGCCTAGTATCTTCTATTAGTGCTGTATGACTTTGTTGCGACTTGTTATGCTTAATGCTTGTCACTAGGGCCCGAGTGCCATGATTTTAGATCTGAACATGTTATTGATTCATGATGATAGTATTATTTTTGATCTTACTTGCAAGTTGTATACACACGTTGTCGTCCGGAACCAATGGCCCCGAAGTGACAGAAATCGGGATAACCAGAGGGAATGGCTTTGATGTGAGGATCACATGTGTTCATGGAGTGTTAATGCTTTACTCCGGTGCTCTATTAAAAGGAGCACCTTAATTACCAGTAGTTCCCTTGAGGCACCGCTGCAAACGGGCTGGCAGGACAAAAGATGTTGTGCAAGTTCTCATTGCGAGCACGTATGACTATATATGGAACACATGCCTAGGATTATCTAGTACTTGGATGCTTTATCTTATTTATCTGCAATTGCCCTATGTTCTGATTGCTATGTGAATTGTCTTGTCCATGCGACGCTCGTCCATCCATCCCTATGCCTACTGCACTCGAATCCCACTATTTGCTGCTATTGTTACTACTGTCTTTGCTTTACTGCTGCTGCTACTTCGCTATTCCTACTAAAATACTGTTGCTACTGATAAACTGTTGTGAGCAAGATTGTTTCCAGGTGCAGCTGAATTGACAACTCAGTTATTAAGGTTTATAAATATTCTTTGGCTCCCCTTGTGTCGAATCAATAAATTGGGTTTCACTTCCCTCGAAAATACTGCGATACACCCCCTATACTTGTGGGTCATCAAGACTATTTTCTGGCACTGTTGCCGGGGAGCATAGCTTTATTTATCAAGTTCACTTGGATTCTCTATTGTTCGCTGTTATCCATCCATCATGGGTAAGTCTCGTGATGGCAAGGTTCCTATTTTACCATCCACTACAAGAAGAGGTACGGTTCTGAACACCTCTGTTGCTCTTGATTCACCATCTGTTATGAGTAAGCTCGTTACACCACCACATACACATGCTACACACACTACTACTGCTGAATCTGAAACTTCTGATACTTATGATGCTGCTTCTACTGTGCTTGATAAGAGTGGTTCATTAGGTCCTTTCCTAGATGCTACGATTGCTAGAACTATAGCTGGAAATACTAAAACTCCTAATGAAGACACTACTACACGTGTTAGTTCACCTGAGTCTAGTGAAAGTTATGATATTGAAGATGGTTATGTTGAGATGACCGATGAATTTATTAAAGAATGTAAAAACACCCATGATAGGAGCGCTGCTAAGAGTCTCCTTGAGAGGCGTACTATTAGACCCAAATTGTCTCCTATTGCTAAGTTTGCTGCTTCTCCCATAAGTATTAAATATAAAGATTATGATTTCTCTCTCGATCTATCTTACATAACTATTGTTGAGAAAGAACCTTTTTGTGGGACTAAGAATGAAAGTGCGGTAGCACATATGACTGAGATTTCTACCTTGAGTGGCCTGTTTTCTGATGATATTAAGATGCGTACTTACTTTGTTGCTAAGATTTTCCCCTTTTCATTGAAAGGAGAAGCTAAAACTTGGTTTAGTAATTTACCTCCTGGATCTATTGATAGCCCTAATTGCTTGATTAGTACTTTCCTGCAGAAATATTTTCCTCCAAGTGCTAGACATGCTATTTTGCAGGAACTTGTTGATTTTAAACAGGGAGAAAAAGAGATATTGCCTGAATCATGGGCAAGGTTTTGTGCTTTGATTCATGCATAGTCTGGAAGTCCATTACCAAAGAATGAGCTTCTTAATATATTTTATAATGGACTAACTGAAGAATCTAGGACATACCTAGATAGTTGTGTTGATTGTGTTTTTGAGGAATAGGACTCCCAATGAAGCTGAGGAATTAATGGCCAAAATAAGCAAGAACTATGAAGATTGGAATCCTCCTGAACCAGCTATACCTGAAGTAATCATACCTGAACCAACTATTCCAGCACCTATACCATTATCTAAGAAGAGGGGAGTTATTGAATTAAATGATGAAGTGATGAAGGAAGCTAAGAAATGTCTTAAGGAGAAGGGAATTAAAGCTGCAGACGTCAAGAATTTACCTCCTATAGAAGAATTATGTAAGCCAATTCCCCACTCATCCACTATTGAGGTACACTCTCTCCAACACTTTGATGAAGGTGATATCCCTTAGTGAATTCGATATCTTTATTGTTAAGCAGGATAATTTTAATAAAAGGGTGCACAATCATCTAATGGAAAACACTAGACCTATTGTTGAGTTGAAAGATATTGTGGAAAGAACCTCTAATGATGTTAAAATGGTTGTTAAACACTTTCAAATGGTTCAAACTCAAATAGATCAACTCATTAAACTGCAAAAAGACTTGCTAGTTAATGCTGCTAATGAAAAACATGCTTATGAAATTAGAACTAGAAGTGGTGCTGCTACCCAGGATCCTCTATATCCTGAGGGGCATCCCAAAAGAATTGAGCAGGATTCTCAACAAGCTGAAAATAGTGGCTCTACTCGTAAGAAAAGGAAAAAGAAACATAAAACTATTGTAGAACCCTCTAAACCTGCTATAGATCCTAATAGTATATCTGTCTCTGATGCTGAAACTGAAAGTGGTAATGAAGAAAATAAAGTTCCTAATGAAGAAAGAGTTGAAGAAGAACCTGAAAACCACACTAAGAATACTAAATACACTAAAGAAGATTTTGTTTCTAAGAAACATGGTAGTGAAAGAGAGCCTTGGGTCCAAAAACCTATGCCTTTCCCTGATAAGAAACACAAGTCAAAGGAAGATGAACACTATAATATGTTTTGTGAGTGGATGAAACCTTTATTCTTGCAAATTCCTTTGACTGATGCTATTAAATTGCCTCCTTACTCAAAGTATATGAAGGATATTGTCTCGAATAAAAGGAAGATCCCTAATGAAGAAATTTCTACTTTGCTAGCTAATTATTCCTTTAATGGTAAGGTTCCTAAGAAACTTGGAGACCCAGGGATTCCAACTATCCCTTGATCTATTAAGAATAGTTATGTTAGAACTGCTTTGTGTGATTTGGGAGCTGGAGTTAGTGTTATGCCTTTATCTCTCTATAAGAGGCTTCAACTTCAAAAATTAATACCAACTGATATATCTTTGCAAATGGCTGATAAATCTACCACTATTCCTGTTGGTATATGTGAGGATGTACTGTTCAACTGGCTCATAATTGCTTGATATTAACTGATTTTGTTGTGCTTGAAATGCCTGAAGATGATAATATGTCTATTATTCTTGGGAGACCTTTTCTTAATACTGCAGGAGCTGTTATTAATTGTAATCAAGGAAAGGTGACCTTCAATGTTAATGACAGGAACACACTGTCTATTTCCCCAAGAAGATTGAAAGGACTTATGGTTTGAATTCAATTGAACATGTTGAGGGCATTCAAGTTGGAGAAATATATTGTCCCATACCAAGAGAAAAATTTGAAACTATTATGATTGGGACCATTGCTATCAAGGTTGAGGTAACATAATCATTAGTGGAATACAAAGTTTTGTCTCATATGAAATTGTTTTGGTAACAAGACCTGATCAACCTTGTTAGCAAAAAGATTTCGTTGAACAAAACAATGTTTTCACTATGATTATCTCCGCTTACTTCCATTCTATCCATTTTTAGTTTTTTTCGTTTAGTTTTCCTTTTTGTTGTTAGTTGCTTGCATATTAGAGTGTCTTAGAACTCCTGTAGTTCTAGCCTTGTTTTGTCATTGCATCATTTTCCAAAAAAATCTGCTTGTCAGAAAATCATTCTTCTATGTCTGAAAATTGCCCAAAAATAAAGTGTCTCGAAAAATTCCAGAAAATTCATATTAAATTTTTACGTGAAAAAGGGGCAGAGGAGTGCCTGGAAGGTACCGGGGGGACCCACTAGGCAGGCTCACCACTTGGTGGTGCGGCCTGCCCTGGGTGGCGCCATGCCATGGTGTGGGCCACCCCTGGCCCTCCACTAACTCTCTCACCTGCCACTTTCTTCTCTCTCCCGAGCAAACTCCAGTTCATTGCTCAAAATCGTGTTCTTGCTATGCTTGCTCTCGATTTTTTTGATCTCCTTGCTCAGCCCATCTTTGTTGCTGAAATTTGGAGCACTTGTTCTCTGGTATGCGACTCCTCCCTTGTCCAAGTAGATTTGTGTTTAGTGGATTATATCTTGAGTATTTTGCTGCTGTAGGTGACAGGTTATGAGAGCTTATAAGATTGTTTGATGCTTAGAGATATAGTTTTGATGCATGTTTAGGCCCCTATGAGTAGTACCCTTCATTATATTCACTTTGCAATCACTTGTTTAATAGGTGTTTAAATTTCAGATTAGAAGATGAATGAGCATCAACTAAACCAGCATGAACTATGGGTGCCTGAGGTCATGAAGGTTCACCGGGAGGAGGAAGTTTTTCCTTCCATTTACCCATGTTCTGAATTCATGAGAGCCGTGGTTTCTAATGCAGGGTTGGAGCACTTTTTGGAAGATGAACCTTGTGAATTTGTGAAACTAACCATGTCTGTGGTGCAGGACTTTCAATTTAGTTACTCTTTGCCTAACCCCATGGCCCACTACAAAATTTACAATATTGCTGTCGACCTTTCTCTCGATGACTTTTGTGCAGCTATTAAGGTACCTCAGTGGGGATCACGTGGAAGGATTAAAGAGCGACCTGCACCACTCATGGATTTATACGCAGAAATTTGCCAAGGGAGCAGCTTCTCAAAGGAGAGTGGAAAAATCCGTAACATTCATCTCCCCTCCATTCGCTACTTTGCCTACTTTATTGCCAAGTGTGTTCTTGCTAGGAAAACTGCCAATAAGTTATCTTCATATGATCTAGCATTTATCTCTGCTGCTCTTAAACGAGATAGGTCTTACAACTTGGGTGCTTTGATAGCTTTCCGTCTTGCCGCCAACCGCGAGAAAGGTGGAATTTGTGGGGGCCTCATTGCTTCTCGTTTACTAGCATTGCATGGTTTAGTGCCTGATCATCCTACAGTTTCCCATAGAAAGGCTTGATCTTAATTCCATGATACAGCATAAATTTGTTTCCTCATGGGCTAGTTTGAGTGAGTTGTCTTATGAAATAACCTTTCTCAAAGCTGGTTGGAGAAAGAGCAAGTCCGAGCATGTTGTTCTTTTGCCTGTACCTGTTTTGTTTAACCTTGATAACAGGGTAGGATGGTCCCTCACTGAGGAGGAGCTTGACACGTACTTGGGAGAGCTCTCCCAACAGGAGCAGGATACTAGAAGGGAGGTCACGGATGATTCGGTCCAGCCCTCAAATGAGGGGGAGTCTTCATATCAGTAGCCTATCTATGATTGGGGAGCTTCTTCTTCCTCCCAAGGGCCCAACTATGACCATTCTTATCATGATCCTCCTGCTTGGAACCCTTACTCGTATCTGGATTGATACCCACTTAGGCCAAAAGCCTAAGCTTGGGGGGAGGTACGCCGACATCGCACTCATCTCCATATCATTTTGCGTCGGTACTTTGGATATTCATGTTTCGTTCTCTTTTTAGCTTTCGTTCTTTCTTTGCTTTTGCTTTCTAAAACACAAAAAGACCAAAAATATTTCTGTTGTTTCTCTTTGGTTTGCTTTTTTTCCTTGGTTGGTTTTTTCCCTTTTTTTCTTTGTTTGAACTATTCGAAAAACCCAAAAAGATTTTGCCTTGCTTGTTCCTCCTTTTTGGTTCTTCTTTTAAAAATCGAAAACACCAAAAATATTTGTTGTTCTTCTTTGGCTTTGTGAGTTTGTTGCAGGGTTCAGCAGTCCTTAGTGGATATTGGTTTCATATTATTATTCAAGCCACAGAAGTGAAGAGCAATAATGAGGATTAATGACAACTTGAGGTGTGGTAAGAGGCTGGTAATGAACTCTATTTGTTTTCATTTTTTACATATACTCATCATTGTGGGCATGCTTAGACTGTTCGTGTAGGGTGTATGTTATCTTTGTATGCTTAGTAGTTCTTGCTTTCGTATGATTAGTTCCAGCTTGCTAATAGTTTGTAGCTTGTCATATGAATGTTTGCTTGCATTACGCTATTCATAACTTGGTATGACACCATGGTATCCTCCTCTCAATGTTTCATTTGAATTGACTTGGCACATGCTCATGCATGCATATGACTGAAATAATCAGTTAAGCCTCGATGAATTATTTTGCCTTGAGGATCTTGAATCACTTTCGTGCCATGATTAGTCCTGTTTTGTTGCAAGCATGATTATGACAACTATTGCTCTCTCGTTTGTCGCTCCCTTACTATTGCTAGCCTTCACTTTCACTGAGTATTTTACTCATGTTTCCAACTCCCTAAAACCAAATATTGCCAAAGTGTCCACCATACCTACCTATTAGCATCATTTGCTGTTCCGTGCATATTCAATATGCCTTGTTTTCTTCCGAATAAAATGTCTGTTTGTTTTGGGAAAGTTAGTTAGTAAAGCTCTCACGAACTTGATGGCACACTTTATTTTCTTGCACTTAATAAACCTGAACCATTGCGTCCTTCTTTGTTGCATATATGCTTGCGCTTTATAAGTTGAAGTTAGCAGAACCATGTATCATGGGGAATGCTTTCAACATTCCACGGGTACTTTCTACCCCGTTGATATCATGATTCTTTTGCTTATGGATCCCGACAGTGTGAAATAAAAGTAGAACTTGTAAGATTATGGAGTTTGTATATGTGTTAGGGAAACGCCTAGGCTGCTAGGCTAAGCCATGCCTAATCATGGTGGAAACTTGCAGCATAACCATAATGAGCATTCTATGAAGCATCCTCAATAAAAATCTATGCACATAGTAAATAAAAAGATCGCTGAGATGCTCATTGTCTGCCCGCCTTGAAATTTTGATTATGGGATAGCTCCTGTATCATGTGCAAGGGGTACCCCGTTGGTGGTTCTCTATGATACGTATATACTTACAATAACAAGAGCTTACTAGTGACTGAAGTTGAGTAGCATGAGGATCGGTCTTCGTAAGTAAGGGGCATGAGACTTCGATTTATAACTTGTCAAGCATATCCTCTTAGTTGTGTCACTTTAACCTTAACCATTTAAAGATGCTTATGATAGGGGCAATGAGATGTCAAAGCTAACAAGTACCATACTTTCAGCATTTGGAAGCCTTTCAAACTATTCAAAACCTTTTTCAATTCCTTGTTGAGTCTCCACATATTCTATGAGCACCTTCTTGCGAGCATAGTTGTCATTCTTAGTGTAATGTGCTTGCCTCAAAACTTGATTATTTATGTTATGACTTTGATGCTTGTATCTTTAACATCTTTACTTCTAGTCTTCACCTGAACTTCAGAGGTGCCTTGGATCAAAGGCAAGCGAGATACCACTCTATCATACCTTGTTATGAGCATTGTAATGTTGCTTATGTTTATGTTTCTTGCTACTTATTATTTTTAAGTTGGAATCTCTTCATAGCTTGCATTGCCTATTAAGTGAACTTAGTTGCATACTCTTTATTATGAATTGTCTAAGTAGTTGATCACATGCTGAGAATATATACATCATATGAAGCAAATGTGTTCGTGAAAGTTCTTTTATCGCACTCAGTTTTCAACTGAATTGCTTAAGGACAAGCAATAAGCTAAGCTTGGGGGAGTTGATACGTCCAAAACGTATCTACTTTCCCGAACACTTTT
This sequence comes from Avena sativa, assembly GCA_916181665.1. Lineage (NCBI taxonomy): Eukaryota > Viridiplantae > Streptophyta > Magnoliopsida > Poales > Poaceae > Avena > Avena sativa. The sequence continues at coordinate 577,480,334 of OV702289.1, read as the reverse complement.
GCTATTGTTTCTCCTCTAAACTTGTGTGATTTGGATGCAACTAATGCAGACTGACGCTGTTTTTAGCAGAATTGCCCTAGTGTCTACTTTTTGTGCAGAAAATCAACTATCAGGAAAAATCCCAGAAAATATGCTGAAAATCCTATTTCACCAGAAGACTCCCGGAGCCAGAATACGAGTCGGAGGGGGCTGGGCCTAGGCCACACCACCTGGCCACGCGGGCTAGCCCAGGCCGCGCCAGGGGGTGGTCTGGCCGCCCCAGACATCCCCTCGGTCTCCCTCTTCGCCTATAAGAAGCCTTCTGACCTAAAAACTCTAGGGGTTCGACGTTTTTCCAAAAAGAGTTCCGCTCTGCTGCCACCACCAGATTCCACGAAACAGCACCAGAAACTCCGTTCTGGCACCCTGTCGGGACGGGGAATTGGAGGAGATCATCGCCATCATCATCACCATCGCTTCTCCATCGACCATCCATGTTTCCGCCATCTATGAGTGAGTAATCCCCCGCTGTAGGCTATGGGGATGGTAGGGATTGGATGAGATCGTTCACGTAATGGCATCGGATTGTTAGGGCATGGTGCCTAGTGTCTTCTATTAGTGCTTTATGACTTTGTTGCGACTTGTTATGCTTAATGCTTGTCACTAGGGCCCGAGTGCCATGATTTCAGATCTGAATATGTTATTGATTCATGATGATAGTATTGTTTTTGGTCTTACCTGCAAGTTGTATACACACGTTGTTGTCCGGAACCAATGGCCCCGAAGTGACAGAAATCAGGATAACCGGAGGGAATGGCTTTGACGTGTGTTCACGGAGTGTTAATGCTTTGCTCCGGTGCTCTATTAAAAGGAGCACCTTAATTGCCAGTAGTTCCCTTGAGGCCCCGCTGCAAACGGGCTGGCAGGATAAAAGATGTTGTGCAAGTTCTCATTGCGAGCACGTATGACTATATATGGAACACATGCCTAGGATTATCTAGTACTTGGATGCTTTATCTTATTTATCTGCAATTGCCCTATGTTCTGATTGCTATGTGAATTGTCTTGTCCATGCAACGCCCGTCCATCCATCCCTATGCCTACCGCACTCGAATCCCACTGTTTGTTGCTATTGTTACTACTGTCTTTGCTTTACTGCTGCTGCTACTTCGCTATTCCTACTACAAAACTGTTGCTACTGATAAACTGCTGTGAGCAAGCTTGTTTCCAGGTGCAGCTGAATTGACAACTCAGTTGTTAAGGCTTATAAATATTCTTTGGCTCCCCTTGTGTCGAATCAGTAAATTGGGTTTCACTTCCCTCGAAAATACTGCGATACACCCCCTATACTTGTGGGTCATCAACCATCAGTGCAGTATCAAAGGTGGACATTCCCTTATGTCGATCACATCAACTATGTGATTCATGCTCGACCTTTCGGTCTCCTGTATTCTGAGGCCATGTCTACACATGCTAGGCTTGCCTGTTCTAACTTGTGTGTATCCGCAGTGCAACATGGCTTGCACCCACTGTATGCGAACGTAGATATGTCTGACCCCTACTCACCGCAGGGCGCCTCATACCGAAGAACTTTCTTGGTGGTGCACACACCAGGGGAATACGATAACTGGAATACTGTGAGGGATTATCTTATTATGCTATTGTCGAATATAAAGATACCAGCACAATAAGTAATACTTCAAAAGTAAAGTGTTATGATGTGGATATAGCATTTTGATCATCATCAATAGCTTCAATGAAAGTTTCATAAACTTGTCATTGCCATGTTATAATACATGCCCCTATGCAATAATAAAAATAGTCGCTTCTGTATTATCTATTGCAAGTTTTACGCGGCTTTAGGGCTTTCGCAGTAGAACCCCTTCCCACCTACGAACATGGAGCCACAACATGGATTCAATGATTGCCGTCCTTCTTCCCTTTTCAGGGCCCTCCAATGTCGATGCCATATCAACTACTGTAGACAGACAGACACCCCCTAACCCACTTTGATTCATGGACCAGTCTCATGAATCACCACGTGAGGTCGGTTGGGGGCCTCTTCATCAAACAGTGCCACGATATGAACAAGAACATTAAAAGAGGGTAGCAACTAGAGAATCAATGCCCACATATCGCTATGTGTTCTATCTGTACGACATCTACCCATAGACCCGCTCTGATACCAGTGATGGGTTCCGTAGCAGAAAACAAAAAATTTCTATCGACTCGAACACTAATACCAGGATCTATACTATGTAGACATAAGTAACAAAGAAGAGATACGGTATTCATACCTTTGAAGACCGAGGCACGCCTTATGTAGTAAGGCGTATATTGATGAAGACGAGCAGCACCCCAAGTGTGGTGCCTTCGAAGTTCGTCACACGTCCGGTGTAGGAGACGTCAACTGGACTCCGATCCAGCCGAGCAGCGGAAGAAGTAGATGCCGGATCGCAGATCACACGACGGTGGTGTGAAGGTGGAGAACTCACCCACGAGGTCCTCTCCAATATTACGGAGAAGTCCTCAATGGATGAGAGAGAGAGAATGAGAGGGAATGGGATGATTCCAAAGGGGGAGGGGAGACCCCTATATATAGTGGGAGGGGGCACACCACCCTGGGGCCAGGCAGTGTGGGACTAATCCCCACACCCGCCGGCCCCCCAGGGGCAGCCGCTGGCCCTAGGTGGGATCGATTAGGGCGGCCCACCAAGCATAGGCCGGGTGGCCCCCTCTCCCTAGGCGCCATGCCCTATTGGGCCTCCCTTTGGGTGAGGCCCATTAGCATTATGATGCCTTTAATAATAAATAAAATATATATTTAATATTAATTCTCCAATTAACATTCAAATACACATATTGTATTATTCCTTTACTCCGGAACACCTTCCGGACCCATTCCGATCTCCATCGGATGTTACCTGAAACTATTCCGGTTTCTCTTTCTCTATTTCTCCTACGATACCTCATCTACCCTAAGCGTCCCTACCCTTAAGCGTGACATCCTTCGGTTCGGAAACACTCCGGACATGATCGATACTACTCTCACATCAATGATAAATAGAGGTACCTAGATGGCCATGTGACCCCATGCGTTTCACGAATATAATCGCTCGAACCGTGAGATAGTCGTTTCCCGTTCCCTTTGTCATATGATACCTAATTCATTCGAGACTTGATCTTCGGTATCCCCATACCTTAGTTCGGTCTCGTTACCAATGAACTTGTTTACTCGTTCTCATGTCATTGCATTCCATGACCAAGTCACATGCTTGCAAGCTTCATTAATGCAACGTCACCGAGATGGCCACATGTATCTGTCCGTTACATGGACTAGACAAATCTTGGTCTTGATATGTACTCGTCTACACATCCCTTTGGAAAACCCGAGTGGCACCTTTTTGATCACCCTGTTACAAGATGATTCTTGATAACCATCTAAGCTTCCTCCAGAATGGTGATTTGCATTACCTCACAGTCAAAGGATCAGGTTGCGAGGTTCTTTGTGTTTTATCATCAATGGTGAACTTTGTAACTAGATCTCATTCAAGATATAATGGTCGGATGTTTGTCTATCATGTTATTCAACTAATAACATGACCCCATTGTCAATTGGCATAAATGCCCATGATCTTGAAACCCAGACCATCCTCATGACCAATGAACTAGTTCGCTAGAGGTAACTAGAGACACAGTTTGTTTACATACCACAGGTGTATTAACGTTTCGCATTAACACAGTTATAGCAGAACATGAAACGTATTATGAACATATAGGAGATATATCAAATAATACACTTTATTATTTGCCTCTAGGGCATAACTCCTTCAAGGCTTGCCTTTGAACAATAAAGTATAATCATGTAAAATTGAGAGTGTGAGAGTTTGTCATGAAAAACATATACACTAGAGTATCTCAATTCTCCCACATCAATAAATCAAGACTCTTCAAGCACTACTTTTCTATTCACTGTCCTTCAAGAATTTCAGTTCTTAAGTAATTGAGAGCATGCCAAAGATTTTAATTAGTTCATCGGGCTATGATGGACACTCGTGGCATCACCAAGGTTTTGTTCCTTTTGTACAATGATTACTCATAACAGCTAGAGGAGTGATTCCATCATGAACACAACTACCTAGGAATGCCAAGAATCTTACCCATTATAGCATTGCTGCTACATATGTTTAATCAACTCATAGCCGAAATCTAGGAGTTTCCTCCATGAAGATCGTTTGTAGGCTAGCGGAGTTGTTGGCATCCCATGAAGTTTGACACGCATAAAGCTATATCATTCTTATGATTCACAAGTCAAACTTTGGCATGCTCACAAAAATCGCTAAACATTAATTCAATTGGACAAATCCTTTTAAAGAGAGCTATCAAGTCAATCATTATTTTCTATGGTGTTGAGCGTCTCTAGAAATAAGCCTTCAAGACTAAACACTACAACACCCAAGCCTTCAATTGTGAGACTTTTTCGTATTACAATTGTTTAGCAATTTTTTTGGAAAGACTTGGTTAACTACAGGAGCTGGAACAAAACATACTCAACTAAATACCCATGCAAACAAAATTTTACTACAATACAAAGAATCACACCACCAATATAACATCTTATCATTTACTACTAACTAGCATGGGTTTCTCAAACTTCAAAAGTGGGGAGTCTTAAGGCATACCTCCGTCTTAAGGCATACCTCCCATGATTGGTTCCACTTCTCTCTTCCCTTTTTATTTGCTTGTTGGAAACTCGAAATCGATCACTCTCCTGCAAATATGTGAAAGCCACAAGGAGAATAGAAAAGAAGGAAGAGGGAAAATAAAGATAAGTGGAAAAATCTTTTTGTTGTTTTTAAGAGAGGGAATTAAAGAATAGAAAATTGGCAGCAAATCTCGGCTAGAAAATCTCAAAAACAAATAAAAGTAACTAAAGATAATGTGTTGGGGAAACCAACACGAGTGCTTATTAACTCGAAGGAAAAACATAACCTCGAAATAAATAAAAACAAATAAACACCAAATAAAGATAATGATGAAACTTCCCCAAGCTTAGGCTTTTGCAAGCCCTTCAAATCATTGTGGTGGCGAGAAAATTCATAATTCCAGTTCACAAATTGAGTTGATAAATTACTAGTTATTTCTCGGAGGTTAAAGGAGAGGTCTTGCATTCTCTCCACAGTTCCTCCAAGTTCTTGGAAGTCTTGATATGTAGCAAACCGGGTTGGTGGCTGCTCCTCTTCTTGGTCCTCTTGTTGGTCCTCATCCTCATCCGGAATCTCCTCCTCGGGTTGGTGTTGCTCAACTTGCAAGTCATATAGAAAACATCCTTCCTTGATAGAGAAAAGACCATTAGGCAAAGGAGCGGGGTAGAGATGCCCAGCTCTAGCAATATGTAATTAATAAACACCACCTATTCTAGTGAGCATTCCACAAGCTTTTAAAGTAGAGAAACCAACATGTCGCTCACCTAGCACTAGTTGAAACTCACATAGGTCTATACCTAGGGCAATGGCAAGCACGGTGATGACGCCTCCACCTATGACCGATCCTTGGCTTTGGGAGGATTGATACTCCAGGTAGCGCACAAGAATTGCGCCCACCTATGACTCCTCATTGAGTCTCGTGAACTCATTTCATGCCTAAAAAGTGTTAGAAATAACATAGAACAAGTACGAATTGCAGGATGTTGAATATTCTTCCCCTTGCTTACTCTACAAGTGAAATTCATTCCATTATAATATTGTTCTGGGGAAGGGTCTAAGCCAGTAAAGAATGCGCATAAGTCATTATCATTATTGTTTGGAAAATTAAAACATGCACACCATTCTTCTAGTGATAAAGCATATTTGTTGTTCATAAGTCAGAAAGAAATCATGTCCTCTCCATTCCATGCTTCAACGGTGCTTTGCAAAGAACTTAGAAATTCAAGAGTTAACCGGCGATAAGTAGGCACATCATTGAATACAAAGTTTTACAGGCCAACCCTATTGAAAAGTAAATTGAAGTCATTAGAAATACCGAGTTGATTCAATATAATGGGGCAAGCCCACTTGGTAGCCTTCACTTCTCGGTTCTTGATCTTGTTGAAGCGATCATGTTGGGGCTCATCCTTGAACCGTATCCCCATGCGTTCTTGAGCGACAACCTGAGAAACGCTAGCGGCGGCACGAGCACGAGTTTGGCTCCTTGTGTTCATCATCTACAATAACAAGGAAAGATAAAAATAAAACTTTTTGATCCAACAATAATAAGCATAACATATTCCTCATCATAGCACACTAAAGAATCCCCTCAAAATAATAATCTAGGCAAGAGAATCATGGCAATTAGTTCATAGTAGGTCTCACCCTAGATTGATAATGACAATAGATCAAAGATGAATTTGCAAAAAGTAATTGGAGGATCAGAGGAGAAACATACCGTAGACCACTTGTGTGCGAGGAAATTGAATGAAATTGAGTAGATATGAAGATCTCTTGAGGTTTTGAGAGAGTTTGGAGGTAGAAGAGAGAAAAAGGATTGAATTTTTGGGGTTGGAGGTACCTTCCCGTGGCGATTTTGTGGTCGGATGCAACTATACGACCGGAACTATACGGCTGGAATTTTTATTCCCACCGTATAGTTGGTCATTAAACCTTCATTACCTAGGAAAGAAAAACTGTCGATTGCAAAAATATCTATACGACCGGAACTATACAGCTGGAATTTTTATTCCCACCATATAGTTGGTCGTTAAACCTTCTATAGTCATAAAAAAAATTCGTTTCTTCGAGAATTTTTCTTATTCTGAAACTTAGCGAAACACCTTGTTTTTGACAAAAAAATGATAGTAAAAATTGTCGACCAACAACATCATGTATAAAGCAGGATTTTTAGTACCACCGAACTTCTTCTCCTCAACTCGAGCTTTCTAGCACTCTTTATTAAACATAAAACTTAAACTAAAATTTTAAAACTTTACTCAAACCTTTATTTCACATGGATTGCCTCCCATGAAGCACTCTTTTATGGTCAATAGCTAACCTTGGTGTTGCTCACTTAGGCCAGATGAGTGGAACACCCACTCCAAAATAGTTGGCCTTCAAAGTGATGGCCTCCTTTTCATCATACTTGGCTTTCTTCTTCCTAGGAAAATAATAACAAAAGGATCCTGCGAAGGCAATTGAAGCTTCACGTTCCCTTCATATAGATTAATAAAAGCCTTAATAGTTCTTAAGAATGGACGACCTAATATAATAGGAGCACTAGCATCTTCAGGCATGTCAACAATAGAAAAATCAATAAGAGCAAGACAACCTTTAATGTATACTAAAGTGTTTTCTTTAATCCCTACAACTTGTTTGTAGGTAGAATCTGCAAGATGTAATTTTAACTCGGTGGTTTCAAAAGAGCAAAGATTTAACTTATTAAAAATACTTTTTGGAATTGTTGAAACGCTTGCACCTAGATCACAAAGTGCAGCTATCTCATTTGTCCCAATTTTAATCTTAATAGTAGGCTCAAATATATCATCAAGCTTAACAGGTAATTTTTCAGCAATTTTCCTATATTCTTCTTCAAGCTCACGTACCTTTATTGCTACCTGATTAACGAAGTGTTGATACTCATCATTTCCTTCACTTACCGGAATATTGATGTTGATCCTTTTTACAAGATCTTCAACAGTGTAACTTGGTGAAGGAGCATTACTATAATCAAGTTCTTCAGGCTCCTCCCTTTGGATTCTCATCATCTTGGGGTCTTCAACAGGATTGGGCTCAGCTTCACCTACAAATTTAGCTAGAATGGGAGTTTGACTATCGGTTATCTTACCTAGATGTGCCTCAACAATCCTTGTTCTTTCTTGGAGGGCCTGCAAATCATTCCTCAAACTTACAGCTTGGTTAGATAATTTACCAAGCATAGCATCATGGTTCTTCATTATTTTAACAAGGATATTGTTTTGCTCATTTTGTGAGTCTATAAAGGACTTAAGTGTTTCTTGGAGACTACCATTACATGATCCCATATTAGTATTAGAGTTACCTGCAGGACTAGAATAGTGTTTCTGAAAATTAGGATTATAATTCTTCTTCCAAGCAGGGTTATAATCATTATGAGCTATGAAGTCTATTTCTTCAATATTTGTTTCTGGGATAGCTCTTACCTGGTTTTCCTTACCTTTTACGGCTAATATGAGCTCATCCAGCTTAGCATTGAGTTCTTAATTTTCTTGTGGTGAGACGGAGTTCACCTTCTTCATGTTTGATCTATCCACATGCCACTGGGCATGGTTGTCTTGCATATTGTCTAGCAGCTGCTTTGCTTTGGTAATATGTTTACCCATAAATGTTCCTCCAGCTGCAGTATCAAGCATAGACTTAGACACATGATTAAGAGTATTATAAAATAAATGGAGGATTAACCAATCTTCCATCTCATGACTGGGACAGTTTATCATGCATTCTTTCATCCTCTCCCATGCAAGCACTAGTGGCTCACGCTCTTCCTATCTAAAACCAGTAATATTAGATCTTAGTTGCATAGTCTTTGCGGGTGGGAAAAATTTATTCATAAATAAAGAAGTACACTCCACCCATGATGTAATAGTATTTCTAGGCAAAGATAGCAACCATTCTTTTGCTCTTCCTCTAAGAGAGAAAGGAAATAAGCACAATTTGACCTCATCGGGGTCAATATCTTTTATGCGCATCATATCACATATTTCAGTAAAAGTATTCAAGTGCATGCCTACGTCCTCAACAGTAGAGCCTCCAAATTGATTTTGTTGAACCAAACTTAAATAATGGGGCTTAATTTCATAGTCATCAGCAACAATTGCTGGTTGAGTAATAGGAGTACACAAATAATAGGAGTACGCAAATAATCATTGTTGGGAGTAGCAAACTCCCCAAGCTTCTTTTCAACCATATTTCCTATGTTTTTGGTTTTTCTTAAACAAAGACTTATGATAGTAAAAACAACAATTTAAATACTAACTATTTTTTTTGGTTTTTCAAATAAAGACTGAAAGCAAACTAACAAAATTAAAAACAAGAATTAAAACTAGCAAGGTTCCTACTAACCTCACCACGGTAGCTATTGCATCATAGACAACAACACTAGAAAAAGGGTTGATACCTTCGATCTGGATTACGGATGTAGTATAGCTCTTTTTCCCTAGTAGACCTAGGTTTATCGAATCCTCAGGAAGCAGAAGCGTAGTAAAGTTACTTTAATGGACCTTCAGGAGTTTTAGAATTCCTTTTATGTTTTACCAGACCAAGAGTTTACTGTCTTTTGTTGTTGTCGATGATGGAGAGAGAGGGCCTAGGGTGTTCGGTTTCACCTGTAGCTGTGCAAAACATCTGATGGGAATAAAAGATAATAATAAAGTATGCATGTAATTGTTAGAGCAAGATAAATTATATGTGGGAAGTGCATCCATAATTGCTATTGCCTCCGCAACCACTTATAGCAATAACCTACTAGTCTCATCCATAGAAGAAAGAGAACTAATGATATGCATAGTGACGTCACCGTTAATCCCAAGTAAATCCCTCGCATACAGCCGTACTACCCCTTCTGTCACTAGGGTTCCCAACTTGTAGATTTGTCATTACTCATACTTGCTATACCTGGCTCAATCATCGGGGTCTTGGGTACCTGACAAGTCCTTAGATTGAGGCAAGAGAGGATACAATAATCATCATGTCATACAAACTAATACATGATCCCATCTATGATAAATAACATGCACAAAAGCTACATGGCTAGGCTGAAGCCCTTAGCCCAAGAAGAATTACTCACACATAGAAATGAGATCAACAATCATAAACTTTGTAATGGAAATCATGAGATTAATAGCAAATAGTCTTACAATATCGCCAATCAAAGATGAGATCTACTATTACAAGTGGTAGAATATGGCTATGGTGATAGGGAAGGGTTTGGAGATTAGATCTAAGTCTATTCCTCCGGTGGCTCTTCGGTGTTATGGATGGAGTTCTGGTTGGCGTGGGGCGAGCTTGTTTCTCATCGCCCGAGGCCTCCTTATATAGGGGTCCCTTCATGCAAGTTGTTTTGTTTGACCTAGTGGTGTCGATGGCAACTATACGACTAGAACTATGCGGCTGGAATTTTATTCCCGCCGTATAGTTGGTCGTTAAAGCGTCTGTCTCCACTTCACGACTCCTGGTTTCTTTGGTTTGTTAGAAATCTCATATTTTGGACTTTAATGTTGTGATTCCCATCATCAAACGTCCTTATCCACGCAGGGAAAAATAGAAAGAAAGGATTGTATACCCCTTTGATCATTAGGCATTAGTGGCAGGGTTTAGAGAGATATTTTATAAAAAATATGAATAATATCCATTTTAAATGTGGATGTAGATGGCTATATTTCACAGCCATCAGGAGGGCATAGTAGGGATATGGGGCGGTGATGGTTTTGGGGGTAAGACGGTTTAAGACGTGAGTGGCGGTGTAAAGCGCTTCTACCCAAAAACATGGCGGTGAACTAGCCTGAAATAAGAGAGATCGCATAATATTATTGACAATACGAATGATATGTTTGGTTTTACCATTTTCTTGAGAGTTGTATGGGAAAGAAAATCATATGTAGATGTCGTGCGCAGTGGCAAGAGAGTGAATCTTTTTATTTTCGAACTCACGACCATTATCGCATTGTATGGACATAAGAGGCAACCAAATTGGGTGTGAGCGAACGCGCGAAAGGCGGCAAGCGAGTCATACGCGTCAGATTTTTGGTGAAGAGGCATGTCCCATAAAAATGCGAATAAAATCATCAAGAATGACTAAAAAATATTTATTGCCAGAAACACTCAAAATGGGCGATGTCCAAATATCGCAATGAACTAACTCGAACGGACGGGTAGTACGAGTGGAAGAATAAGAAAATGGCAAACGAGTACGTGGCGTCCTAGTTGACACACATGACATAAATGACTATGGTTTATTTGTTTAATACAAGGGAGGAAATTATGCTGTGAGAGACGACGATTAATGTCTACGCACTTCTATTCTTGTAGACAATTGTTGGGCCTCCAAGTGCAGATGTTTGTAGAATAGCAGCAAGTTTTCCCTTAAGTGGATCACCCAAGGTTTATCGAACTCAGGGAGGAAATGGTCAAAGGTATCCCCTCTCAAGCAACCCTGCAATCAAGATACAAGAAGTCTCTTGTGTCCCCAACACACCCAATACACTTGTCATGTGTATAGGTGCACTAGTTTGGCGAAGAGATAGTGAAATACAAGTGGTATAGATAATTATAAGTGGTAATGGTGATAGAAAATAGCTGGATGGCATGGAAAAGAGTAAAGACAAACTGAAATAAAGATAGAAGCAAGCAAACATGTAATAGATCTAATAGCAAACAGTGTTTCAGTGCTTAGAAACAAGGCCTAGGGATCATACTTTCACTAGTGAACACTCTCATATAAATATCTTCTCTTTATGATACTACTCTTAACTACTCTCCGGTTGGACACTCTAATCATTGATAGCGCTATAACAGCACACCTCAAAGTTCATCTTTCCCATCTAGAAAACCCCACACTGTCACCTTGAGCACTAGATGGTTCAAACAAACACCACAATTTCATAAATACATCCAACTCCAAATATAAATCATAACAAGTATTTGTAATCTCTAGCCTAAGTGCCACCATGGTGTGCACACTGTCAACTTCACACACATGGGGAGAGCAGAGATCTATTAAAGCACTTGAGTAGCAAGGTAGATCTATAGATTACAAGCTCATGATCTCAATAAGATCATGCATAGAGAGAGAGATGAACACATAGCTACCGGTAGAACCCTTAGCCTTGAGAGAGAACTACTCCCTCCTCATCATGGGAATCAGCAATGGTGATGGAGATGGTGGTGGAGATCGATGGAGATGGCTCCGGGGGCACTTCCCCGTCCCGGCAGGGTGCCGGAACAGAGACTTTCTGTCCCCCGAATCTCCCCTTCGGTGGCGGCGGCGCTGTGGAACTTTTCATGGCTGGAGGCTTGATGATTTAGGGTTTATGCATCGGGAGGCTTCTTATAGGCGAAGATGCAAGGTCGGTGGGTGGCCAGGGGGCCCACACCACCTGGTGGCGCGTCCAGGGCTAGCCCACGCCACCATATGGTGTGGCCACCCTGTGGCCCCTCCCCGTCTCGTCTTTTGGCTCCGTGAGTCTTCCGGTAAAATATCGACTTTGGCTTTTGTCCGGTCCAATTCCGAGAATATTGATTTTCTGACTTTCCTGGAACCAAAAACAGCAGAAAATAGGAAACTGGCACTATGGCACTTGTTAATAGGTTAGTCCAAGAAAGTAGATAAAACCAAGTATGGAACATAAAAAATTATAGATACATTTGCAATGTATCAACATCCCCAAGATTAACTCCTGCTCGTCATCGAGGAGGTAAGTGATAAAAAGAAAGAATAATTTTTGAGGTGACATGCACCATCACAAACTTGATCAAAGTATTTGTAATACATTCAAAGCTGGGATCATAGTACTTCAATCATAACATGAAAGACAAAGTTCTAGCAATAAGACAAAGAAACTATGTTGCAACATGAAAAGGAACAAACAAAAGATTCATGAATAACAATGCTTTGCAAGACGTTTGTTTGTTTCACATAAAGAAAACATAGCATAATGGCATTCAACTTGTCCCTCATAGAGTAGCAAACATAAATGCATAGGACACCTTCAAAGTTTATAAGAGTGACTAGATACAAATAGTTTTAAAAAAAGCAATATCAAGGTATGCATCAATCAACAAGTCTTGGGACAATGCACATAGAACTAATAATGGCCACTATGCTCTCAAAGTAGGTGCATAAAGATAGAAGGTGGAGACTCAATATATAAGTGAAAGAAAGGCCTTCATAGAAGGAAGTAGGGATTCAAGTCTCATAAAGATCTTCCAAAAATTATGGTAGTTGATAGCTTTCAGCTCTCATTGCCCCTATCATAAGCATCTTGAAGTGATTAAGGTTAAAGTGAACAAACTATGGTGTATATGCTTGACAAAGTATAAGTTGGAAATCTCATGTCCCTTTTATATGAGGGACGCTCCTCATGCTACTCAAGTTTAGTTACCGGTAAGTTCTTGTCATAGTAAGTACATGTGTATCATAGAGAACCGCCAACGGGGTACCCCTTGCCCGATGATACGGAAGAATCCCCATATCAAAATGACAAGGCAAGCAGATAACGAGCATCTCAACAATCTTCTTATTTACCATGGGAATATGGTGCTTTTTCTCTCTTTCCTCTTTTCTCATATCTCTTTTTTCTTTTTTTCTCTTTTTTCTCAATATCTGACTCTTTTTTATAAGAAGAATGCTTCATAGACAACTCATTATGGTTACGCTGCAGGTTTCCACCATGACAACATGGATTAGACCAGCGGTCCAGGCGTTTCTCTAACACACATACATAACTCCATGGACTTACAAGCTCCCCTTTCATTTCACACCGACGACATCCATAGACAAAAGAGCATGATATCAACTAGGTACAAAGTACAAGTGCAATGTTGAAAGCGTTCCCCATGACAGCATGGTTCTGCTAATCCCCAACAAATAAGTGCAAGCATATACAACATAGACGACACAATGGTTCAAGTTTATTAAGGGCAAGAAAAATAAAGTGTGCCATCAAGTTCGTGAGAGCTTTAATCACTAGTTTTCTCATAACAAGTTTAATTCGGAAGGTAAACAAAAACATGAATGTACTCGGAATAGCATATGCTAATAGGTAGGTATGGTGGACTCTTTGGAATAACTTGGTTTTAGGAGTTGGATGCATGAGTGGAAGTCATACTTGGTTACGGAGGCTAGCAAAAGACTGGGAGCGACAAACTAAAAGAGCAATAATGGCCATAATCATGCAGAGCAATAAAACATCATTGATCAAAGCATAAAGTGATACTACAAGTTGAAAACTAAAGGATCATAAAGGCTTATGGTGACTTGGGATAGTCATAACATGGTGTGAGCATGCGCCAAGTCAACCCAAATAAAGCATCAAAGGAGAATACCACAATACTATGCTTTAATATGCTAAAACAACGCATGATTCTTCCAAGGCACATTAAGCAATCTCAATTGTTTATAACATGTCATGCTACAGCAAAGATCACTAAGCATAAAGCCAAAACAATATCAAGCATGGCATGACAAAACGTATACAGGCCACGGTCAAAAACAAACTCCTTTTACCACTTAAGCATGAACTTTCCTACTCTTTTCCAATCCAAACCAAACTATTTGAAAACCAATGTATGAAAGAGGGGGTCCAACTAATTTATTCAGCAAACTAAGAAAACCAAGCAAACGAAAAAACAAAACGAAAATGAAAAAGAAGATGCTCCAAGAACAACACAACTCTGCAAGAAACAATAAAAATGAAGCGTTTGGAAGGAACCTGAAATTTTTATTGATGAAGAGGGGAATGCCTTGGGCATCCCCAAGCTTTGACGCTTGTACTTCTTGGATATTTCTAGGGGTGACACGCGTGGCATCCCCAATCTTGAGCTTTAGTCCATTCTTCATCTCATTACTCATTCCTTCCATACACCTGAAATTTTTCCTTCATACAAAACTTCACACAATCTTTATTAGCAACATTAGTGCACTCAAGATAATAAGTCTTTAGGTTCAGTTTCAACACCAATAAAACTTCTATTAAAACACAAGCTACTGTAGCACTTTCCTAAAAAAGCTCAATTCCCCAAAAGAACTCAAAAAGGAACTAACAAGAAGCAAATGCAAATAATGGCAGAAATCTGTCAAAACAGACCAGCAGGTAAAGACGATTTTTTTCGAAGACCTTCTGTTGCTCAAATCGAAAAGTGTTGAACTAACGGAAGTTATATAACAACCTGGGTCAGAAGCACAAAAATTCACACCTCAAAAGGACGTACAGAGATTTTACATGATTTTTTTCGGTGAAGCACAGAAATCTGTTTCAGAACAGCAACTTTCCCAATCATTACTTCTCTCTCATTAGAGGTTACTCTTGGCACAAAAAGCAAATAAAAAGGATAAGGAGCGGTTATTACTTAAGTAATAACTTCCAAGACTCATCTAAAACTTTTGGGTTATGATGACCCACAAGTATAGGGGGTGTATCTCAGTATTTTCGAGGAAAGTGATACCCAATTTATTGATTCGACACAAGGGGAGCCAAAGAATATTTATAAGCCTTAACAACTGAGTTGTCAATTCAGCTGCACCTGGAAAAAATCTTGCTCACATCAGTTTATCAGTAGCAACAGTTTTGTAGTATCAATAGTAAAGTAATAGTAGTAGTAAAGTAAAGACAGTAGTAACAATAGCAGTAAACAGTAGGATTCGAGCGCGGTAGGCATAGGGATGGATGGACGGGCGTTGCATGGACAAGACAATTCACATAGCAATCAGAACATAGGGAAATTGCAGATAAATAAGATAAAGCATCCAAGTACTAGATAATCCTAGGCATGTGTTCCATATATAGTCATACGTGCTCGCAATGAGAACTTGCACAACATCTTTTGTCCTGCTAGCCCGTTTGTAGCGGGGCCTCAAGGGAACTACTGACAATTAAGGTGCTCCTTTTAATAGAGCACAGGAGCAAAGCATTAACACTCCGTGAACACATGTGATCCTCACATCAAAGCCATTCTCTCCGGTTATCCCGATTTCT
Source organism: Avena sativa (assembly GCA_916181665.1). Lineage (NCBI taxonomy): Eukaryota > Viridiplantae > Streptophyta > Magnoliopsida > Poales > Poaceae > Avena > Avena sativa. Next base: position 577,464,658 of record OV702289.1, on the reverse strand, counting down.
GTCACTTTGGGGCCATTGGTTCCGGACAACAACGTGTGTATGCAACTTGCAGATAAGACCAAAAACAATACTATCATAATGAATCAATAACATGTTCAGATCTGAAATCATGGCACTCGGGCCCTAGTGACAAGCATTAAGCATAACAAGTCACAACAAAGTCATAAAGCACTAATAGAAGATACTAGGCACCATGCCCTAACAATCCGATGCCATTACATGAACGATCTCATCCAATCCCTACCATCCCCATAGCCTACAGCGGGGGATTAATCACTCATAGATGGGGGAAACATGGATGGTCGATGGAGAAGCGATGGTGATGATGATGGCGATGATCTCCTCCAATTCCCCGTCCCGGCAGGGTGCCAGAACGGAGTTTCTGGTGCTGTTTCGTGGAATATGGTGGTGGCGGCGGAACGGGACTCCTTCTAGAAAAACATCGACCCCCCCCCCTGAGTTTTTAGGTCAGAAGGCAACTTATAGGCGAAGAGGGAGACCGAGGGGGAGTCTAGGGCAGCCAGACCACCCCCTGGCGTGGCCAGGTGGTGTGGCCTGGGCCCAGCCCCCCTCCATCTCGTATTCTGGCTCCTGGAGTCTTCTGGTGAAATAGGATTTTCGGCATATTTTTTGGGATTTTTCCTGATAGTTGATTTTCTGCACAAAAAGTAGACACCGGGGCAATTCTGCTGAAAACAGCGTCAGTCTGTGTTAGTTGCATCGAAATCACACAAGTTTAGAGGAGAAACAATAGCAGAAGTGTTCAGGAAAGTAGATACGTTTTGGATGTATCAACTCCCCCAAGCTTAGCTTATTGCTTGTCCTTAAGCAATTCAGTTGAAAACTGAGTGCGATAAAAGAACTTTCACGAACACATTTGCTTCATATGATGTATATATTCTCAGCATGTGATCAACTACTTAGACGATTCATAGTAAGGAGTATGCAACTAAGTTCACTTAATAGGCATTGCAAGCTATGCAGAGATTCTAACTCAAAAATAATAAGTAGCAAGAAACATAAACATAAGCAACATTACAATGCTCATGACAAGGTATGACAGAGTGGTATCTCGCTTGCCTTTGATGCAAGGCACCTCTGAAGTTCAGGTGAAGACTAGAAGTAAAGATATCAAAGATATAAGCATCAAAGTCATAGCACAAATAATCAAGTAATGAGACAGGCACAAAGAATGACAACTATGCTCTCAAGAAGGTGCCCATAGAATATGTGGAGACTCAACAAGGAAATGAAAAGGTTTTGAATAGTTTGAAAGGCTTCCAAATGCTGAAAGTATGGTACTCATTAGCTTTGAGCTCTCATTGCCCCTATCATAAGCATCTTTAATATGGTTAAGGTGAAAGTGAGGTCCAATCTAAGTTATATGCTTGAGAGACTATAAACTGAAAATCCCATGTCCCTTGAGTACGAGGGCCGCTCCTTATGCTACTCAACTTTAGTTACCGGCAAGTTCTTGTCATCGTAAATACGTGCGTATCATAGAGAACCGCCAACGGGGTACCCCTTGCCCGATGATATGGAAGAATCCCCATATCAAAATGACAAGGCAAGCAGACAATGAGTATCTCAGCAATCTTCTTATTTACCATGGGAAAATGGTGCTTTTTCTCTCTTTCCACTTCTCATAAATCTCTCTTTTTTCTTTTCCTCAATAGCTATCTCTCTTTTTTTATAAGAAGAATGCTTCATAGATATCATTATGGTTACGCTGCAGGTTTCCACCATGACGGCATGGATTAGACCGGCGGCCCAAGCGTTTCTCTAACACACATACATAACTCCATGGACTTACAAGCTCCCCTTTTATTTCACACCAACGACATCCGCAAACAAAAGAGCATGGTATCAACTGGGTATATATTTACAAGTGTTGAAAGCGTTCCCCGTGACAACACGGTTCTGCTAATCCCCAGCCTATAATTTGCAAGCATATAACTTTCATGGACAGTCACAATGGTTCAGGTTTATTAAGTGCAGAAAATAAAGTGTGCCATCAAGTTCGTGAGAGCTTTACTAACTAACTTTCTCATAGCAAGCAAACATTTTATTTGGAAGAAAATAAGGCATATTGAATATGCACGGAAATAGCAAATGATGCTAATAGGTAGGTATGGTGGACACTTTGGAAATATTTGGTTTAGGGAGTTGGAAACATGAGTAAAACATACTCAGTGAAAGTGAAGGCTAGCAATAGTGAGGGAGCGACAAACGAGAGAGCAATAGCTATCATAATCATGCTTGCAACAAAACAGGACTAAACATGGCATGAAAGTGATTCAAGATCCTCAAGGCAAAATAATTCATCGAGGCTGAACTGATTATTTTAGTCATATGCATGCATGAGCATGTGTGTAACACCCTCAGAATCGGCCCTATGCAAGTTTTAGCGAATCCCGCCAAACCCGCATAGAAACGATTCAAAGGTGCCCACCAGGCACTTTCGTGCGGGTGGAAAACGAAGTAATATCATTACACAACAGTCCTCGATGGGACCCACAGAACAGATATATACAATAACGACTCCATGAGTCAAGAATACAGATATACAGTACAAAGATCCAATCACCTTGAAAACGATAGAGCGTCCGACTACGGACAAGATGCAAATGGGGCTAAGAGCCCTGAAGAATAACCAATGGCGTCCATAACCCTGCCCAGGCCAAGCCGGAAGGGTAACCCTGCTAACGACGTCGATCTCAAAACCTGCTTAAACAAAAGGGGTGCCGACGAAGGGCAAAGGAAAAAGAGAGAGCGGTCAGTACTGAGGCCAGTACACGGCGAGGCTAGACTTCGGAGGTCCTCGCCTACATAGGTATGGTGGACTGAAGCGGCAGCGCGGCATGCACTAATCAACCTATAGAGACTCGATATAACTGTCGGCTATCAGAGAGGGATAAGAAAGACCTATTCGGATCCAACCTGATTCTAACACCAAACAAACCCATCCTGATATTCCCCCTCGATACCAACCGAGAAAGTCAACCGAGGAACTCACACAGTTGGCAGTTTTATTTATTCCGTTATAGTTGCGGCAATTACTAGTCAAGTATAGATAGTCATCCTGATAAAATAAGCAGTGGGCAGTTTTAGTTAACCATTCCGTTGTAGTTGCAACACTTACTAGTCAGATACAATAAGCATGAGATATCCCAAACCCAGCAGTTGTTGGTACTTTTATTTAGCCATTCCATTGCAGTTGAGCTGATTACTAGTCACATCGGATACAAGTCAAATTATAACAGTAAACTTTAGTTATAGTTGTCTATGATCGAGAATTGTGCTCCAAGTCGTCCATAACCGCGGACACGGCTTTTCGAAAAGATTTAACCCTGCAGGGGTGCACCAAAGTATCCACACGCGATTAGCATGAGATATCCACACGCACTTCGACCCTTTTTGCCAGATCAATTAACATACACCCATCGGTATGTCGGCGGGGCCTAAGTCATGACGTTTCCCAGACCCAAAGTAAGTACATGGGGGCCACCCCACTAAGTCGAACCCGCAACGAAGTCGGCCGGTCTCCGAGACGGACTTAGGGTTTGTGGAGCCGGCTGTAAACGACTGGGAACCCGAAACTCTCGGGCTTGTCGATACAGCGAAAACGGGTCACGATCCTAAACAGTACAGTGTGCTATCCATCGCACAATTTAAATAAAGCAGTAAAACATGGCATAAGTACAGAATAGTAATAAAACCTCAAACTAGTTGTGGCCCCCAGTACAATACTTGGAATCAGGTACTAAATCGATGGGGTGCCCACACATCCCACATGTGGTTAGCGCGCTCGATCTCGGAACAGGTGTCAAGAACTCCGGGTCCTACGGGACACCAGTGAGCGGTCGGAAACCAAATATTGTCTATCACCCACCGGTGCCTCTGCATTACCTACTTCCATTTTAGTTATTAACAATAATTAAAGGTATAACCATCTCCAACATAAAGCTTATGGCAGCCTTCCAACAACTGTGGTACTTGACGACACGCAACAGCACTTGAGCAAGCGACTACGACGCGCAAGTCCAACTATCTACCAAACAACAGGTAATAGGATGTGTCCAAGGCAATATAAGGCTGCAAGGGATATCACGGGTACGAAAACTAGAGCATCGCAACACAGATAGCAATAGATCAACAGGAGGAAATAAAGACTATAAAAGTAAGATAGGTAGAAAGGGGGAGGTGCTCGCCTGAAAACATTGCCGAAGGTTCATCCGAAGATCGGGGCGAAGCTCACATCAACTCAACGGCCTTATCCGCGAAGAAGCAAATCACTAGAAGAAACACCGGATGCACTATTTAATACTACGGCAGAAGATCGGGCATGATGCATGTATGATGTATGGCATGGTAAATATGCGGTGCAATTAGGTCATATTAAGTGGAACCGGGGTCCCGACAACTAATTAAACGGCTCAAGTTAATTAACTACCCCGCAATTAAATGTTGTATTAGCATGGCCAAAGATAGCACCGGGTTCGCTACACAAATTTAAATGAGGCCAATATAAGGCTAGATTTGCCCGCATATGGGCCCCATATTTAATTATATGGTGAATCGGCATAAGGCCCCCAAACCACACAAATATGCATGCGAGATGAATGATTAATATGCAACAGGTTTTATATTTAGTGTTTATAAAATAGGGGCTCGGGAAAAAGGTTCACACATTAGGGTTCGACGATCTTGGTCCGGGGGTTCGGGGTTGGTCTCAGGGTCCGGATCTGGGGTTTGGTCTCGGCGGGATCGTTCTCGGGTAACGGAGTAGATCTTGTCGCACGAGCGTCGATGCTTCCGGGAAGGAGAACTTGTCGTCCAGGGTCTCGGTGTCCGGGGTGAAGTACTCGGCGTCCTCGAGGGAGTACTTGTCATATCCGTGAAGGAGATCATGTCGGTCCACGGGGTTCGGTCTTCGGAGCCAGGAAGGAGTACTTGGCGTGGCCGAGCGGAAGTCTTGATGGTCCTCGGGTCCGGGAAGATCTTGTCGCACGGTGTCCGGGTAGGCGAACTCGCGGTCGATGGTGAACTTGTTTGGTACCGGGGTTTTCGGAGATCTTGGCGCGGCACCGGGTTCGGGGTGTCGAGGCTTGGTCTTCGGTTTCGGGCCTCGGCCATCTCATCCGCGTAGTAGATCATGGCGTTCCGAGGGTTGCGGTTCAGCTTCATGTTCTCCAGGGCCGGTCTCACCAACACATGTTCAAGGTCATCCTTCCGCCGGAGGACGTGCTGGACGGTACGGCTCGGCGCGCTACAGGGTCGGATCAAACAGAGGAGCTCGGGACAGGCCGCTGCAGAGGAGGTGGGCCCCGGGAAGGAGAGGCAGAGACCTGCCTGGCTCGCGGAGGCGCGGCTCGGGCTGTGAGCGCGGGGACGGGGCGAGCCGAGGAGAGGACAGCGGCACAGAGAGCCGGGCCGGCGAGCTCCGGGGCGACGGTGACTGGCGGAGGAGGCGGGGAGCGGCCACCGCGGCGAGGCCGGCGCGGCCAGGAGAGGGTAGGAGGGCCGGCGAGGGGGCGGGCTCGGTCGGAGGCGGCGAACGGTGAGGAGGGCGAGGCGGAGGGGAGGCGCAGAGGCGGCCGGCGACGAGCTAGAGGAGGGGGAGAGGGAGACGCGGAGGAGGAAGGCCGGTGGCGAGCTCGTGCGGAGGGGCGCCGGCGAGCAGAGAGGAAGATGGCGAGCGGAGGGGCGGCGGGAGAAGGCGGTGGAGCAGAGAGGAGGCGATGGCGTTGGGGGGAGAGGACGACGGCGGCGGTGGCGGGCCCGGTGGAGGCAGGGAGGTGCGGGGGCACCGCGGTCGCCGGGGAGGAGGATGGGTCAGGGTTGCGCGCGGGGAGAGAGAGGGAGGAGAGCGGCAGGCGCGATGGGTGGGGTCGGGGGCGGTTCGCTTGGGGGAGGCGGACCTGGGGAGAGTGCCAGGGGAGGTGGGGCGGTGGGCCAAGGCGTGGGACCCGCGGGTGGGGCTGGACGCGGTTTGACCGCGTGGGGAGGGCTGGTGGCGTGTGAGTGGAGGGAGTGGGCTGTGGGGGTGGCAGCATGGGATTGGTTAGAGGGGAGGGAGAGGGTGAGGTGGCAGCCAGGGATTGGTGGGGGTGAGGTGGAGGAGGGGTGGGTAGAATAGGTCTGGGTAGACTAGGGTTTTTTGGGTGGACCGATTTGTTCTGGGGGTGGTCGTCTGGGTCGATTCGGCCCGTTCGACTGCCCCCACTAAAATAATATAACTTTTATTTAATTTGCAATAAACTTTTGTAAATAGTTTTTAGACAAACAAAATATCCGGAAGCATCCAGGGGTTTGATTTGAAATAGAGAGAGGGCTAGTTTCAGAAAACCATAGCCTTTCGCAAATAGTTTTTAGGCAAAAATAATATGCATGATGATGACGATGCTCAAAAGCAATGTGGCATGATGACATGAGCATGCGGTCATGATGATGCAATGCACAAAAACAACGCGATTTTCTAGTAGTGGTTTTGCGGGATGCCACAATTCGACACCACTAACAATGGATCTCGCCCTCTAGATCCGCCTCATGGTACCAGAAAGAAGGACGGCGATCTGAATCTTCTCGCATCGTGTAGATCCTCGCGACACCACTAACAAGAGGTCGTTGTCCGTGATCGTCGAGGGAACACTCCGGGAACAAAAGGTCGAAGGTAGAGGTATCCACAAATAAAACCACCTCTCACTTCGATAGAAAGAGAGAACCGATGCATTCTCACCCACTTCAATGTACACAAGCGAATAGAATGAGTAGTCGGCATGGGGGCCAATCCATCACGCACCCAAACTATTACTCCGCACAATCAGTAGAAAAGCGTGCAACCATTCTCGGAATCAGACTGAAGATCTCGACAATCGAGGTTCAGAAACAAAGGAGTGATGCAGACGCTGCATCGGATCTAGCGTAGATGATGTCGTCGTGTCGGAACACACCGGAAGGCACGAGAAGGAACAAAGAGAAGCCCACCAGACGAAGGATTCCTCGGATAGCATGAAGACCAGATGTAGAAGCATCGTTACCAAAAGAGGAAGCGAAACCCTGAAGGTACGATGGAACCCAACCACGAGAAATCCTGGACTCGAAGAGAGAGAAGAGAGCGGATTCAAAACACGCAGAGGTGAGAGGAGAGCAGCATAGGGGTAAGGAGTAAAATTAGACCTAATCAGAACTATCCAACCGATTTTGCGAAAATAGTTTTGACACTCTACTTCGGCCGTTAGCTAGGTTATCCTACAGGCTGGACTTGTGGGGTATCGCAACTGCTGAGCTCTGATACCACTTTGTAACACCCTCAGAATCGGCCCTATGCAAGTTTTAGCGAATCCCGCCAAACCCGCATAGAAACGATTCAAAGGTGCCCACCAGGCACTTTCGTGCGGGTGGAAAACGAAGTAATATCATTACACAACAGTCCTCGATGGGACCCACAGAACAGATATATACAATAACGACTCCATGAGTCAAGAATACAGATATACAGTACAAAGATCCAATCACCTTGAAAACGATAGAGCGTCCGACTACGGACAAGATGCAAATGGGGCTAAGAGCCCTGAAGAATAACCTATGGCGTCCATAACCCTGCTCAGGCCAAGCCAGAAGGGTAACCCTGCTAACGACGTCGATCTCAAAACCTGCTTAAACAAAAGGGGTGCCGACGAAGGGCAAAGGAAAAAGAGAGAGCGGTCAGTACTGAGGCCAGTACACGGCGAGGCTAGACTTCGGCGGTCCTCGCCTACATAGGTATGGTGGACTGAAGCGGCAGCGCGGCATGCACTAATCAATCTATAGAGACTCGATATAACTGTCGGCTATCAGAGAGGGATAAGAAAGACCTATTCGGATCCAACCTGATTCTAACACCAAACAAACCCATCCTGATATTCCCCCTCGATACCAACCGAGAAAGTCAACCGAGGAACTCACACAGTTGGCAGTTTTATTTATTCCGTTATAGTTGCGGCAATTACTATTCAAGTATAGATAGTCATCCTGATAAAATAAGCAGTGGGCCGTTTTAGTTAACCATTCCGTTGTAGTTGCAACACTTACTAGTCAGATACAATAAGCATGAGATATCCCAAACCCAGCAATTGTTGGTACTTTTATTTAGCCATTCCATTGCAGTTGAGCTGATTACTAGTCACATCGGATACAAGTCAAATTATAACAGTAAACTTTAGTTATAGTTGTCTATGATCGAGAACTGTGCTCCAAGTCGTCCATAACCGCGGACACGGCTTTTCGAAAAGATTTAACCCTGCAGGGGTGCACCAAAGTATCCACACGCGATTAGCATGAGATATCCACACGCACTTCGACCCTTTTTGCCAGATCAATTAACATACACCCATCGGTATGTCGGCGGGGCCTAAGTCATGACGTTTTCCAGACCTAAAGTAAGTACATGGGGGCCACCCCACTAAGTCGAACCCGCAACGAAGTCGGCCGGTCTCCGAGACGGACTTAGGGTTTGTGGAGCCGGCTGTAAACGACTGGGAACCCGAAACTCTTGGGCTTGTCGATACAGCGAAAACGGGTCACGATCCTAAACAGTACAGTGTGCTATCCATCGCACAATTTAAATAAAGCAGTAAAACATGACATAAGTACAAAATAGTAATAAAACCTCAAACTAGTTGTGGCCCCCAGTACAATACTTGGAATCAGGTACTAAATCGATGGGGTGCCCACACATCCCACATGTGGTTAGCGCGCTCGATCTCGGAACAGGTGTCAAGAACTCCGGGTCCTACGGGACACCAGTGAGCGGTCGGAAACCAAATATTTTCTATCACCCACCGGTGCCTCTGCATTACCTACTTCCATTTTAGTTATTAACAATAATTAAAGTTATAACCATCTCCAACATAAAGCTTATGGCAGCCTTCCAACAACTGTGGTACTTGACGACACGCAACAGCACTTGAGCAAGCGACTACGACGCGCAAGTCCAACTATCTACCAAACAACAGGTAATAGGATGTGTCCAAGGCAATATAAGGCTGCAAGGGATATCACGGGTACGAAAACTAGAGCATCGCAACACAGATAGCAATAGATCAACAGGAGGAAATAAAGACTATAAAAGTAAGATAGGTAGAAAGGGGGAGGTGCTCGCCTGAAAACATTGCCGAAGGTTCATCCGAAGATCGGGGCGAAGCTCACATCAACTCAACGGCCTTATCCGCGAAGAAGCAAATCACTAGAAGAAACACCGGATGCACTATTTAATACTACGGCAGAAGATCGGGCATGATGCATGTATGATGTATGGCATGGTAAATATGCGGTGCAATTAGGTCATATTAAGTGGAACCGGGGTCCCGACAATTAATTAAACGGCTCAAGTTAATTAACTACCCCGCAATTAAATGTTGTATTAGCATGGCCAAAGATAGCACCGGGTTCGCTACACAAATTTAAATGAGGCCAATATAAGGCTAGATTTGCCCGCATATGGGCCCCATATTTAATTATATGGTGAATCGGCATAAGGCCCCCAAACCACACAAATATGCATGCGAGATGAATGATTAATATGCAACAGGTTTTATATTTAGTGTTTATAAAATAGGGGCTCGGGAAAAAGGTTCAAACATTAGGGTTCGACGATCTTGGTCCGGGGGTTCGGGGTCGGTCTCAGGATCCGGATCTGGGGTTCGGTCTTGGCGGGATCGTTCTCGGGTAACGGAGTAGATCTTGTCGCACGAGCGTCGATGCTTCCGGGAAGGAGAACTTGTCGTCCAGGGTCTCGGTGTCCGGGGTGAAGTACTCGGCGTCCTCGAGGGAGTACTTGTCGTATCCGTGAAGGAGATCATGTCGGTCCACGGGGTTCGGTCTTCGGAGCCAGGAAGGAGTACTTGGCGTGGCCGAGCGGAAGTCTTGATGGTCCTCGGGTCCGGGAAGATCTTGTCGCACGGTGTCCGGGTAGGCGAACTCGCGGTCGATGGTGAACTTGTTTGGTACCGGGGTTTTCGGAGATCTTGGCGCGGCACCGGGTTCGGGGTGTCGAGGCTTGGTCTTCGGTTTCGGGCCTCGGCCATCTCATCCGCGTAGTAGATCATGGCGTTCCGAGGGTTGCGGTTCAGCTTCATGTTCTCTAGGGCCGGTCTCACCAACACATGTTCAAGGTCATCCTTCCGCCGGAGGACGTGCTGGACGGTACGGCTCGGCGCGCTACAGGGTCGGATCGAACAGAGGAGCTCGAGACAGGCCGCTGCAGAGGAGGTGGGCCCCGGGAAGGAGAGGCAGAGACCTGCCTGGCTCGCGGAGGCGCGGCTCGGGCTGCGAGCGCGGGGACGGGGCGAGCCGAGGAGAGGACAGCGGCACAGAGAGCCGGGCCGGCGAGCTCCGGGGCGACGGTGACTGGCGGAGGAGGCGGGGAGCGGCCACCACGGCGAGGCCGGCGCGGCCAGGAGAGGGTAGGAGGGCCGGCGAGGGGGCGGGCTCGGTCGGAGGCGGCGAACGGCGAGGAGGGCGAGGCTGAGGGGAGGCGCAGAAGCGGCCGGCGACGAGCTAGAGGAGGGGGAGAGGGAGACGCGGAGGAGGAAGGCCGGTGGCGAGCTCGCGCGGAGGGGCGCCGGCGAGCAGAGAGGAAGATGGCGAGCGGAGGGGCGGCGGGAGAAGGCAGTGGAGCGGAGAGGAGGCGATGGCGTTGGGGGGAGAGGACGACGGCGGCGATGGCGGGCCCGGTGGAGGCAGGGAGGTGCGGGGGCGCCGCGGTCGCCGGGGAGGAGGATGGGTCGGGGCTGCGCGCGGGGAGAGAGAGGGAGGAGAGCGGCAGGAGCGATGGGTGGGGTCGGGGGCGGTTCGCTTGGGGGAGGCGGACCTGGGGAGAGTGCCAGGGGAGGTGGGGCGGTGGGCCAAGGCGTGGGACCCGCGGGTGGGGCTGGACGCGGTTTGACCGCGTGTGGAGGGCTGGTGGCGTGTGAGTGGAGGGAGTGGGCTGTGGGGGTGGCAGCATGGGATTGGTTAGAGGGGAGGGAGAGGGTGAGGTGGCAGCCAGGGATTGGTGGGGGTGAGGTGGAGGAGGGGTGGGTAGAATAGGTCTGGGTAGAGTAGGGTTTTTTGGGTGGACCGATTTGTTCTGGGGGTGGTCGTCCGGGTCGATTCGGCCCGTTCGACTGCCCCCACTAAAATAATATAACTTTTATTTAATTTGCAATAAACTTTTGTAAATAGTTTTTAGACAAACAAAATATCCGGAAGCATCCGGGGGTTTGATTTGAAATAGAGAGAGGGCTAGTTTCAGAAAACCATAGCCTTTCGCAAATAGTTTTTAGGCAAAAATAGTATGCATGATGATGACGATGCTCAAAAGCAATGTGGCATGATGACATGAGCATGCGGTCATGATGATGCAATGCACAAAAACAACGCCATTTTCTAGTAGTGGTTTTGCGGGATGCCACAATGTGCCAAGTCAATTCAAATGAAACATTCAGAGGAGGATACCACGGTGTCATACCAAGTTATGAATAGGGTAATGCAAGCAAACATTCATAAGACATGCTACAAACTATTAGCAAGCTGGAACTAATCATACGAAAGCAAGAACTACTAAGCATCCAAAGTTAACATACACCTTACACGAACAGACTAAGCATGCCCACAGTGATGAGTATATGTACAAAAATGAAAACAAATAGAGCTCGTTACCAGCCTCTTACCACGCCTCAAGTTGTCATTAATCCTCATTATTGCTCTTCACTTGTCTGGCTTGAATAATAATATGAAACCAATATCCACTGAGGACTGCTGAACCCTGTAGCAAACTCACAAAGCCAAAGAAGAACAACAAATATTTTTGGTGTTTTCAATTTTTTTAAAGAAAGAACCAAAAAGAAAAAAAGCAAATCAAAATCTTTTTGGGTTTTTCGAATAGTTCAAACAAAGCAAAAAGGGAAAAGCAAACCAAGGCAAAAAGAAGAAGAAGCAAACCAAAGAGAAACAACAGAAATATTTTTGTACTTTTTGTGTTTTTAGAAAGCAAAAGCAAAGAAAGGACGAAAACTAAAAAGAGGACAAAACATGAATATACAAAGTACCGACGCAACATGATAAAGAGATGAGTGCGATGCCGGCGTACCTCACCCCAAGCTTAGGCTTTTGGCCTAAGTGGTTATCAATCCCAAGCTGGCCAGGATGAAGTGTCACCGTGGTACGACGAGGAGGTACCCTCGTCCTTGTGCGAGCTCGAGTACGTCCCTCCGTAGTGCGCGGAGTAATCATAGGAGGGCACATCCTCCTGATGCTGCTCGTGGAACCCCAGCAAGCGAAGCTGCTCGTCCACCTCTTCCTTGGAGCGCGACCACGGTCTCCTGTGAACACTAAACAAGGAAGACTATGGAAAAGGGATCTCCCTCTCATCCCCGTCAGTAAACAACATCCTATACACTAGACTGTCCAAAACAGAAGCAGCAGTGACAACGTGATGAGTTTTCATAGCAACAAGGTCAAGCCTTTGTGGTGCCAATACAGTATCATTGGGGTCCACTGAAAGTCCTAATGCATTAACCATGTGCGGGGCAATGATGCCCCCATAGATAGGCCCCCTAGCAGCTAGGCGGTGAGCGATAAGCGAGCCAAGATTGTACCGAGTATCATTGTTGAGCGCAGGAGCAAGGAAAGCTAAATGATAGTTGGAGATATTACTTGTGTTCTCCCTACCAAGTACGCTAGTAGCAAGATAATATGCAAAGTATCTAAGAGCAGGGAGTTGGATGTTTCTTATCTTTCCGCGTTGCGCCACGCGGTCATCATCATTGGTCACCCCTCTATAAATCTCCAGCAAATCAGCGGGTCGCCCTTGAATTTTCTTCACGGTCCCTGTCATGCTTACACCTATAACACTGCAAAATCTTTCCAATGACATGGTGAAGGGCAGGTTATAAATTTTGAAAGAGACAGTTGACTGATAGGGCGTGTTAGTAAACACGAAGCTCTCAACAAAGGTTTTGGTGAGCATAGCATATTGCTCACTCTCATCTTGCATATATGAGGTCAAACCAACCCTCTCAATCAGTATCAAGAATCCCTGCAGCTTGTAAGAAAGTAAAACAAGGAAAAGTAGATGGGTGAGCATCCCCATCATCCCTTTCATTACCAATAAGAGTTGCAATGAGATCTTCGTTGTATGATGGCCTAAACTGAGAGGCTGATCTTGAGGGCCTCGACCTCCTAGGTGCATCGCGAACTGCGCGGAGCCCACCCTTTTTTGTTTTTTGCCACCGCTGGGTGGCCGCAGGGGAAACCTAGCCCGGCCGCCTCTCGGGAAGGGGGGGGGGGCTGGGGGATGGTCCTACCTATCCCGAGGGAGCAGCTGAGAGGTTCCCTCTCAAATATCTCTCCGAATGTATGGTTGTTCATGCTTGATATTCTGAAATTTAAACACCTATTAAACAAGTGATTGCAAAGTGAATATAATGAAGGATACTACTCATAGGGACTTGTAAGAGGCCTAAACATGCATCAAAACTATATCTCTAAGCATCAAACAAGCTTACAAGCTCTCATAACCTGTCACCTACAGCAGCAAAATACTCAAGATATAATTCACTAAACACAAATCTACTTGGACAAGGGGAGGAGTCACATACCAGGGAACAAGTGCTCCAAATTTCAGCAACAAAGATGGGCTGAGTTAGGAGATCGAAAAAATCGAGAGCAAGCACAGCAAGAACGCGATTTTGAGCAATGAACTAGAGCTTACTCGGGAGAGAGAAGAAAGTGGCAGGTGAGAGAGTTAGTGGAGGGCCAGGGGTGGCCCACACCATGGCATGGTGCCACCCAGGGCAGGCCGCGCCACCAGGTGGGTCCCCCTGGTACCCTCCAGGCACTCCTCTGCCCCTTTTTTCACGTAAAAATTTAATATGAATTTTCTGGAATTTTTCGAGACACTTTATTTTTGGGCATTTTTCAGGTATAAAAGAATGATTTTCTAACAGACAGATTTTTTTTTGAAATGATGCAATGACAAAACAACGCTAGAACTACAGGAGTTCTAAGACACTCTAACATGCAAGCAACTAATAACAAAAGGGAGAACTAAACGAAAACAAAAACTAAAATGGATAGAATAGAAGTAAACGGAGATAATCATAGTGAAAACATTGTCTTGTTCAATGAAATCCTTTTGTTAACAAGGTTGATCAGGTCTTGTTACCAAAACAATTCCATATGAGACAAAACTTTGTATTCCACTAATGATTATGTTACCTCCACCTTTATAGCAATGGTCCCAATCATAATAGTTTCAAAATTTTCTCTTGGTATGGGACAATATATTTCTCCAACTTGAATGCCCTCAACATGTTCAATTGAATTCAAACCATAAGTCCTTTCAATCTTCTTGGGGAAATATACAGTGTGTTCCTTGTCATTAACATTGAAAGTCACCTTTCCTTGATTACAATTAATAACAGCTCCTGTAGTATTAAGAAAAGGTCTCCCAAGAATAATGGACATATTATCATCTTCAGGCATTTCAAGCACAACAAAATCAGTTAATATCAAGAAGTTATGAGCCACTTGAATAGGTACATCCTCACATATACCAACAGGAATAGTGGTAGATTTATCAGCCATTTGCAAAGATATATCAGTTGGTATTAATTTTTCTAGTTGAAGTCTCTTGTAGAGAGAAAAAGGCATAACACTAACTCCTGCTCCCAAATCACACAAAGCAGTTCTAACATAACTGTTTGTAATAGAGCAAGGAATAGTTGGAATCCCTGGGTCTCCAAGTTCCTTTGGAACCTTACCATTAAAGGAATAATTAGCAAGCAAAGTAGAGATTTCTTCATTAGGGATCTTCCTTTTATTCGAGACAATATATTTCATATACTTTGAGTAAGGAGGCAATTTAATAGCATCAGTCAAAGGAATTTGCAGGAATAAAGGTTTCATCCACTCACAAAACTTATTATAGTGTTCATCTTCCTTTGACTTGTGTTTCTTATCAGGGAAAGGCATAGGTTTTTGGACCCAAGGCTCTCTTTCACTACCATGTTTCTTAGCAATAAAATCTTCTTTAGTGTATTTAGTATTCTTAGTGTGCTTTTTAGGTTCTTCTTCAACTTTTTCTTCATTAGGAACTTCATTTTCTTCATTACCACTTTCAGTTTTAGCATCAGAAATAGATATACTATTAGGATCTATAGCAGGTTCAGAGGGTTCTACAACAAATTTATGTTTCCTTTTCCTTTTCTTACGAGTAGAGCCACTATTTTTAGCTTGTTGAGAATCCTGCTCAATTCTTTTGGGATGCCCCTCAGGATATAGAGGATCCTGGGTAGCAGCACCACTTCTAGTTCTAATTTCATAAGCATGTTTTTCTTTAGCAGCATTAACTAGCAAGTCCTTTTGCACTTTAATGAGTTAATCTATTTGAGTTTGAACCATTTGAAAGTGTTTAGCAATCATTTTAACATCATTAGAGGTTCTTTCCACAATATCTTTCAACTCAACAATAGCTCTAGTGTTTTCCATTAGATGATTTTGCACCCTTTTATTAAAATTATCCTGCTTAACAATAAAGATATCGAATTCTTCTAAGCATTGATCAGGAGGTTTAGAGTAAGGGATATCACCTTCATCAAAGTGTTGGAGAGAGTGTACCTCGATAGTGGATGAGTAGGGAATAGGCTCACATAATTCTTCTATAGGAGGTAAATTCTTGACATCTGCAGCTTTAATTCCCTTCTCCTTAAGACATTTCTTAGCTTCCTTCATCACTTCATCATTTAATTCAATAACTCCTCTCTTCTTTGATGTTGGAATAGGCACTGGTATAGTAGGTTTAGGTACAATTACTTCAGGTATAGCTTGTTTAGGAGGATTCCAATCTTCATAGTTCTTACTTATTTTAGCCATTAATTCCTCAGCTTCCTTAGGAGTCCTATTCCTAAAAACACAATCAGCACAACTATCTAGGTATGTCCTAGATTCTTTGGTTAGTCCATTATAAAATATATCAAGAAGCTCATTCTTAGGTAATGGACTTCCAGCCTGTGCATGAATCAAAGCACAAAACCTTGCCCAAGATTCGGGCAATATCTCTTTTTCTCCCTGTTTAAAATCAAAAAGTTCCTGCAAAATAGCATGTCTAGCACTAGGAGGAAAATATTTCTGCAAGAAAGTACTAATCAAGCAATCAGGGCTATCAATAGATCCATGAGGTAAATTGCTAAACCAAGTTTTAGCTTCTCCTTTCAGTGAAAAGGGGAAAATCTTAGCAACAAAGTAAGTACGCATCTTAATATCATCAGAAAACAAGCCACTCATGGTACAAAGTTCATTCATATGTGCTATCGCACTTTCATTCTTAGTCCCACAAAAAGGTTCTTTCTCAACAATAGCTATGTAAGATAGATCAAGAGAGAAATCATAATCTTTATCTTTAATGTTTATGGGAGAAGCAGCAAACTTAGCAATAGGAGACAATTTGGGTCTAATAGTACGCCTCTTAGCAGCTCTCCTATCATGGGTGTTTTTACATTCTTTAATAAATTCATCGGTCATCTCAACATAACCATCTTCAATATCATAACTCTCACTAGACTCAGGTGAGCTAACAGGTGTAGTAGTGTCTTCATTAGGAGTTTCAGTATTTCCAGCTATAGTTCTAGCAATCGTAGCATCTAGGAAAGGACCTAATGAACCACTCTTATCAAGCACAGTAGAAGCAACATCATAAGCATCAGAAGTTTCAGATTCAGCAGTAGTAGCAGTGTGTGTAGCATGTGTATGTGGTGGTGTAACGAGCTTCCTCATAACAGACGGTGAATCAAGAGCAACAGAGGTGTTCAGAACCGTACCTCTTCTTGTAGTGGATGGTAAAATAGGAACCTTGCCATCACGAGACTTACCCATGATGGATGGATAACAACGAACAATAGAGAATCCAAGTGAACTTAATAAATAAAGCTATGCTCCCCGGCAACGGCGCTAGAAAATGGTCTTGATGACCCAAAAGTATAGGGGTGTATCGCAGTATTTTCGAGGGAAATGAAACCCAATTTATTGATTCGACACAAGGGGAGCCAAAGAACATTTATAAGACTTAACAACTGAGTTGTCAATTCAGCTGCACCTGGAAACAATCTTGCTCATAGCAGTTTATCAGTAGCAATAGTTTTGTAGTTGCAATAGCAAAGTAATAGCAGTAGTAAAGTAAAGACAGTAGTAACAATAGCAGCAAACAGTAGGATTCGAGTGTGGTAGGCATAGGGATGGATGGACGGGCGTTGCATGGACAAGACAATTCACATAGCAATCAGAACATAGGGCAATTGCAGATAAATAAGATAAAGCATCCAAGTACTAGATAATCCTAGGCATGTGTTCCATATATAGTCATACGTGCTCCCAATGAGAACTTGCACATCATCTTTTGTCCTGCCAGCCCGTTTGCAGCGGGGCCTCAAGGGAACTACTGGCAATTAAGGTGCTCCTTTTAATAGAGCACCGGAGCAGAGCACTAACACTCCATGAACACATGTGATCCTCACATCAAAGCCATTCCCTCCGGTTATCCCGATTTCTGTCACTTCGGGGCCATTGGTTCTAGACAACAACGTGTGTATACAACTTGTAGATAAGACCAAAAACAATACTATCATAATGAATCAATAACATGTTCAGATCTGAAATCATGGCACTCGGGCCCTAGTGACAAGCATTAAGCATAACAAGTCGCAACAAAGTCATAAAGCACTAATAGAAGATACTAGGCACCATGCCCTAACAATCCAATGCCATTACATGAATGATCCCATCCAATCCCTACCATCCCCATAGCCTACAGCGAGGGATTACTCACTCATAGATGGGGGAAACATGGATGGTCGATGGAGAAGCGATGGTGATGATGATGGCGATGATCTCCTCCAATTCCCCGTCCTGGCAGGGTGCCAGAACAGAGTTTCTGGTGCTGTTTCATGGAATCTGGTGGTGGCGGTAGAGCGGGACTCCTTCTGGAAAAACGTTGACCCCCCCTGAGTTTTTAGGTCAGAAGGCAACTTATAGGCGAAGAGGGAGACCGAGGGGGAGTCTAGGGCAGCCAGACCACCCCCTGGCGTGGCCTGGGTTTGCCCGCGCGGCCAGGTGGTGTGGCCTGGGCCTAGCCCCCCTCCGTATCGTATTCTGGCTCCTGGTGTCTTCTGGTGAAATAGGATTTTCAGCATATTTTCCGGGATTTTTCCTGATAGTTGATTTTCTACACAAAAAGTAGACACTAGGGTAATTCTGCTGAAAGCAGCGTCAGTCCGTGTTAGTTGCATCCAAATCACACAAGTTTAGAGGAGAAACAATAGCAAGCGTGTTCGGGAAAGTAGATACGTTTTGGACGTATCAGGTTATCTCCCAATAAGTACTTTTCTTTAACGCCTTTAAGTTAGGCATGATAGTTTGAAAAGATGCTCACATAAGGAATATGAATTGAAGTAAAAGAGAGCATCAAAAAGCAAATTGAAAGCACATTTAAGTCTAACCCACTTCCTATGCATAGGAATATTGAAAATAAACAAGTCATGAAAGCACAAAGCAACAAGCATAGTAAAGCAAAACAAGTGTAACTTCAAGACTTTCAACATAAAGAGGGGAAACTTAATATTATTGAGATGCATAAAACCGTGTTTCCCTCTCTCATAATAACTTTCAGTAGCATCATGAATGACATTAACAATATAACTATCACAAGAAACATTCTTATCATGAGCCACATGCATATAATCATTATTACTCTCCACATAAACATAGTCATTCTTATTAATTGTGGTGGGAGCAAATTCAACAAAATAGCTATCGTTATTATTCTCATCACCATAATCATCAAATATAGGAGGCATATTGTAATCATAATTAATTTTCTCCTCAATAGTAGGTAGACTGAAAATATCATATTCATCATTGTAATCATCATACATTGGAGGTTTGGTATCATCATAAGCAACAAAATAGCTATCTTCCAAAGCTGGGGAACTAAAAATATCATTTCCATAAAAACTAGCTTCCCCAAGCTTAGACTTTTCCATAACATTAGCAATAATGGTGTCCAAAGAATTCATACTAACAACATTGCTATTAGCATGCAAATAAAGTTCCATAGGTTTTTAATTTTCTCTTCAAACACTTCATGTCCTAACTCAATATAAATACTATAAAGCTCTCTAATTTTGTTGTTGTTTTCCATTAAGCCTAACTAGTGAAAACAAGAAACAAAAAGATAAAATTATGGAATCTAAAGGAAATAACTTAGAGCACTCACACCGGAGGATGTGAGTACCTTTTACCTTACCTCCCCGGCAACGGCGCTAGAAAATAGCTTTTCTGGTGCGGTGTTGACGTGGGAGTTTCTTCTTCTTTGTTCCCCGGCAACGGCACCAGAAAATAGCTTGATGTCTGTGCACTTCTATTCTTGTAGACAGTTGTTGGGCCTCCAAATGTAGAGGTTTGTAGAACAGCAGCAAGTTTTCCCTTAAGTGGATCACCCAAGGTTTATCGAACTCAGGGAGGAAGTGGTCAAAGGTATCCTCTCTCAAGCAACCCTGAAATCAAGGTACAAGAAGTCACTTGTGTCCCCAACACATCCAATACACTTGTCAGGTGTATAGGTGCACTAGTTCGGCGAAGAGATAGTGAAATACAAGTGTTATAGATAATTATAAGTGGTAATGGTGATAGAAAATAGCTGGATGGCGTGGAAAAGACTAAAGGCAAACTGAAATAAAGATAGAAGCAAGCAAACATGTAATAGATCTAATAGCAAACGGTGTTTCAGTGCTTAGAAACAAGGCCTAGGGATTATACTTTCACTAGTGAACACTCTCATATAAATATCTTCTCTTTATGATACTACTCTTAACTACTCTCCGGTTGGACACTCTAATCATTGGTAGAGCTATAACAACACACTTCAAAGTTCATCTTTCCCATCTAGGAAACCCCACACTGTCACCTTGAGCACTAGATGGTTCAAACAAACACCACAATTTCATAAAGGCATCAAACTCCAAATATAACTCATAACAAGTATTTGTAATCTCTAGCCTAAGTGCCACCATGGTGTGCACACTGTAACCTTCACACACATGGGGAGAGCAGAGATCTATTAAAGCACTTGAGTAGCAAGGTAGATCTATAGATTACAAGCTCATGATCTCAATAAGATCATGCATAGAGAGAGAGATGAACACATAGGTACCGGTAGAACCCTTAGCCTCGAGAGAGAACTACTCCCTCCTCATCATGGGAATCAGCAATAGCGATGGAGATGGTGGTGGATATAGATGGAGATGGCTTCGGGGGCACTTCCCCGTCCCGAGAGGGTGCCGGAACAGAGACATTCTGTCCCCCGAATCTCCCCTTCGGTGGCGGTGGCACTGTGGAACTTTTCGTGGCTGGAGGCTTGACGATTTAGGGTTTATGCATCGGGAGGCTTCTTATAGGCGAAGAGGCAAGGTCAGTGGGCAGCCAGGGCTAGCTCGTGCCACCATATGGTGTGGCCACCCTGTGGCCCCTCTCCGTCTCGTCTTCTGGCTCCGTGAGTCTTACAGTAAAATATCGACTTTGGCTTTTGTCCGGTCCAATTCTGAGAATATTGATTTTCTGACTTTCCTGGAACCAAAAACAGCAGAAAACAGGCAACTGGCACTTGTTAATAGGTTAGTCCAAGAAATCATATGAAAAGTACTCCAAAGTGTGGACAAAACACAAGAAAGTAGATAAAACCAAGTATGGAACATAAAAAATTATAGATATATTTGCAATGTATCAACAATACGGGTCATGTCCGAGATGACCAAGATGACGGTGCCAAACATCATGAGGGGCGATGGTGGAGGTGAGGGTGCGAGGGGGCGAAGTTTGGGACAACGTGTAAATCTCCCCGTACTATTGCACCAAAGGATCTCGCGCCGGGAATGAAGGTCCTTCATAGAAAAACCAAAAGGGTCAAACGTGACAATGCCAGAATTATCGGTAGTGAATTGACGGACATAAATAAGATTTTTGATGATGCTGGTGTGACTAAGATATGACGTAAATGAAGAGGATGATTAGAAAGATTAGAAGGAAGTGAGGAATGGCCAGATATGGTGACGGGGACGGTGGAACCATCTCCAACAACAACATGCCGATACATGGGATGAGGAGAAAGAGAGTTGAGGATACCGGTGTCCAATGAGAGGTGGGTGGTGGCACCGCTATACATGATCCACTCAGGTTGGGGCTGCTGTAGCGTCATGTTGGTGAAGTGCCGCGAGAGGGCGGAAGTGTCCCATGAGGGCGCCGATGTTGGTGGTGTGGCATAGTAGGCGTGGCCGTGGGGGGCGACACCGGTAGGAGGGGCGCCGTGTGGTGGGGTGTTGTAGCCAGAGGGAGGGGCGCCGTATCATAGAGGAGGGGCACCATAGCCGTTGTTGACGAAGGCCATGAAGGCGTGGGCACGAGGGGCGAGACCCCGTCTGAGGAGGCTACCGGTGCCGGGCTGCATTGGCCGCATATGGATGGCGCCGGTCCATGTATTGAATGTCGTGGTCATGGGAGGAGCGCCACCTGCGGGGCAGTACCCCTCTTGCCACGGTTCCTACCATAGCCGAAGACGTGCGGGTTGTGGGCATTCGCAGGGGGGCGCCATGGCTGGCCGCCGTCGCCCGCCCCGGAGGACTGGTCACCGGCATGAGGAGGCGTGGAGGCGGGCTCCTTGGTGCTGTAGAAGGCCGAGGCAGAGGTGTTGACGGACATCACGACACTTTCATCTCATGGAGAAACAACATGTTCCGGAATTGAATGAAGGAGGGGTACGGCGTGAG
Source organism: Avena sativa (assembly GCA_916181665.1). Classification (NCBI taxonomy): domain Eukaryota; kingdom Viridiplantae; phylum Streptophyta; class Magnoliopsida; order Poales; family Poaceae; genus Avena; species Avena sativa. The sequence continues at coordinate 577,442,822 of OV702289.1, read as the reverse complement.
GAGGGGGTGATGTCACCTATGCCTTCAAAGCTTTCGTGGAGGCCCTTGATGACATTGGTAACGAAGTCCTCTTCGGACACAGGCACGCCGACCTCCACGAGGGCATCTGATGCATGTAAAATATATACATGAACTTTGTAGTTTGTTAACATGTTTTCCCACATATTCGCATCATATATAATGTTATATCCCTGTTTTATATTGATTTTTGGGAATTTACCAATGATCTCCTTTATTTTGGTTATAACCCTGCAGGGCAGAAAAACCTTGTTTTCAATGTTTTTGATGTTTCAAGACCTATACGAAGTCAAATGGACCTGCACTTTTGGGAATGCCAATATTTATCCACGAGAAGCATCTTGAGCACTGGAATCTCACTAGGAGAGCCAAAATAGCCCAGGCGGCACGCCCAGGCCTGGTGGGCGCGCCACCCATGCTATTTCCCTCCGCGACTGTCCGATCGCCTTGATTCTTTCGCCCACGGAGATCTCTTGACCTAAAAATCCCTATATGAGGAACCCGAGGCTTCCTCAAAATAGAGGCGACGGGAAGTGATGAGAGCCACCAGAGACAAAAACACCACCAGATCCAGTGAAGATTGGAGGGGGAAACTCCACCTGAGCCACCTCCGGGGAGATCTCCACCCTCTCCAACATCTCTAGCTTCATCACCATGATGAAGAGGGAGTAGTCCACCTCTGGGCTATGGGTTTGTGGCAGTAGCTTGATCTATTTCTCTCTTGTTATTCATAGATCTAGTACCATATGAGCTACCCAACATGATTATGGTCATATTTGTAATTCCTATGTGGTGGATCTTTGTTCTATGATTTTATATTTGAGATTGGAATCTATTTTGTGTAAGATGTTTTAATAGATGCATTTCATGCACCCCATTCTTCATTGCTTGTTTTGATCCAACTTGTATGCAAGAACTTGTATGGGGAGAAGTGTGTGTTAGATGGAGTAGCATGAGGGTAGAGATTGAATTGTGACACATAATATTCAAGATCTACTTTGGTTTTTACCTTTCTTTTGCTTCCTCACTAGGGGTAAAGTGAAATCATGTGCTATAGTTATCATGTGACAGTGTGATGACCTTGACTAGATCAAGGTAGCATATTTGTATTTCAAACATCATATAATATTGCTTAAAGCTATACTCTGATCTATTATTAAATCAAGATTGCATGGAAATTTCCCTTCTTGAGGAGTATAAGAGAGAGATGTATTCCATCTCAATATTAGAATGTGATGCCCATATTAATTCCTTTTATCAAGCACTTATAGAATTTCCATGAATCTTTATCATTGATGAATTGTTTTATGATCACTACAACCTAAACAAAGAGTAGACAAGTGAACTCATGAACCCTGGTCCGGTTTTTATCATAAGAAACACCTTTCCATTGCATCTACTATCCTTTATAATTTCTGCAATTTGTTATTTCAAAAATACAAAAATACTTTCTCTACTTGCAATCACTTATAAAAACCCCCAAACAACTCTAATATCTTCCATATCATCTAGTTTGCATTACTTTACTTTATTTACTGCTTTTATTTCAGTTTACATTTTATTTTATTTCATATTACTAATACGAAACCTTGTGCTTGATAACCACTTGGTGGAGTTGGGGACACAAGACAAATTATTTTGCTTTACAAGTTGCTTGAACAAGAGAAGACAAACATCCTTCAATTACCAATTCCCCGAGAGTTCGATATAAACCCTCGAGTCACCCTTGCGGGGAAAAGAAGCTTGCTACAACACTCTACACTTGGAGTTCCAATGAAAAGTGGCCACGTTTGTTGGCATCAAGACTATTTTCTGGTGCTGTTGCCGGGGAATTGGCAAAGGTACATCACAACTCCATCCTCATCAAGTTTTAAGAGCAAGTTTGAAGAGGAAGGTAACTCCCACAACAACTGATTATTTTTTGGCACCGTCATCTTCATCAACTTGTGCAACAACCCAAGCTTGGGGAGGTTGCACCACTGTGAGATTTTTCTTCTCCTTTTAGATTTTTAAAGTATTTTATTTTGTCTTGTTTTTAGTATTTTTAAGTTTTTCTTTAAAAAATCACAAAAATCCATAAAAAATAACTTCAACCTTTTATTAAACATGACTGGGAAAAATAAAAAATTAAGACAGGAACAAGTTTATTCACAAACAAGTTTGATTGCGACATTGATCCTAAGGTGTTAGGGGCCATAGTCTGTAATCGCTTTTCTAATGGAAATGTAGCAGCTGCTCATTGCCATCTTAAAATCTTTGAAGATTCATGCAAAACTTCAGGGGCCCCAAACATTGATCCTGGAATAGTGAAAGTAAAATTATCTTCTCACTCCTTAAAAGGAATAGCTAGAAGATGGTATGATGATGCACCTAAAAGAGATTTACAAACATGGTACAATATGAAAGTGTCCTTTCTAGAAAATTTTGGTAAAAAGACCCTTCATTGCAAATAAATGATATGTGATTTCAAGCAATATGAAAATGAACCTCTCACTAGTGCTTGGGTAAGGTTTAAACAACTCACACATAAAGTAGAACATGGGTTGAGGGATTGGTTGCTTGCAAGAAGTTTTCATGAAGGCCTTACACATGAATCTAAATAGTCCCTAGATAACGAAACCGAAAAGTCCTTTTTCTATCTAAATCCCCATGAAGCATTTACATTGTTAGATGGAATTCTAGTAGAAACTTGTATCGACAAGAGCTTAAATGAACTCAAACCCAATTTTGCCCTTAGGAGAACTCGTGGTGAAAATAAAGTAGAAGGGGAAATCTTAGAAGATTCCAGCATGATCTTTGGGGACAAAAAATTAGAGTTATTAAAAAGAAAAAGGGAAGAAATTACTGTGATTGAAAATGATAAAGAACCGACAAATGATAAACAAGTAGAGGAAGTCAAAATGTTAAGTGAAATAAAAGAACCTCTACTTGGTCTTGATAAATGTAGCTTGCATAAACTCATTAACTTGTTGCAAAAAAAATATAATGGTCCATAATTTAATGGTCATCAAGCAGGATTTGGTTCTGAAAGGATAGGGATGTCGCCTAGAGGGGTGAGTAGGCAATTTCAAAACTATTACGGTTTTGTCTTGATAGAATGTGGAATTAAACTAACGTTTATTTTACAAGCACAAAACCTAAATACACTAGGCTCAACTAAGTGCACCAACAACAAGTTAAGCTAAGCAAGATAGCACACGATAAATATACCACAAGTGATAAGCAAGATATAAGTACTTCAAGCATGATGGTATCACAAGGAAAGTAAGCTTGGTTATAGGGATAATCGAGACACGCGGTGACTAAGATGTATTCCCGTGTTCCCTTACAAGAAGGTACGCCACGTTGGAGAGGTGTGGGATTCCACGAAGGATTTTCCAATGCCACGAAGGCTCACCTTCTTCTCCGAGTCTATACCACAAAGGAATAGGCCCTTTCCTTATGGCTAGATTTCCTCCACTCCGGAGATGGCAAGCTCCACAACCACTTCACAAGATCCACGAAGGAGAAGCTCGGGTCTCTTCACAATCTTCCACGAAGAGGACACTGCGGCACCAAACGCCAAGACAACTAAGATGCCACCCTACAAGTAACAAGCTCACGGTCTCTCACTCGAACAAATCATAATGGAGAGCTCAACACTTATGCAAGAATGCAAAGAAAGAATGCCAAGGGTGCTCAAATCCTTCACTCTCAAATCCCACCAAAGCAACAAGTGCTAGGGAGGAATTAGAGAGGAAGAACAATGGTGGAAGTCAACCAATGACTTCAAGATCTAGATCCAAAGGGTTCCCCTCACTTAGAGGAGGAATTGATTGGTGGGGATTGTAGATTTAGATCTCCTCTTCCAAAGCCCTCAAAAAGATGCAAGAATCATAGGAGGGAAGGGAGAGGAATCAAGCTCAAGAGGTTCAACAATGAAGGTTAGTTTCATGGTCAAGAACACTCAAAACATTGGGGGAAGAACCCCCTTCTATAGGGGAAAGCAAATATGGCCGTTGGGAGAAATCTGCGTGAACCCGGTTTGAAGTTCGGTTGAACCAGATCAAAAATCGGACGGCCCGATATTAAGTTCGATTGAATCCCGGTTTGAACCAGGTTGAATCCCGGTTGAACCGGATCTAAACTGGGAAGGGTTACTGAATGTAATCCCAGTTATACTCGGTTGCGAAACCATGAATCCCGGTTGAACCGGATTTGAAACATACTTAACAAAAAACACAATAACTTTTGCATCCGGACTTCGATTTCGATGATCTTGGGCTTGTTTTGACGAGGAAAAAAAGCTCTACAAGATGGTGCATAAAAACATTATAGTACAACAAAGGAGAATAGAACCGAATGAAGAAAGGTATGAAGCCTCCCTATAAGAAGAAACAGTAAAACCTTCAAACTCGAAAAGGCCATAGAAGATGCACATGAATTCTGTTTTCGATGAACTTGGGCTTGTTGAAGAGCTAGAAACAGGCTCAAGAACCTCACATGGAGAAACACCAAGAAGCAGAAAAATAGTAAGATGCAAAGTATGCAAAGGATTGAGCTCCCTACGACGATGTGATCAAGTTCCCCAATCGAAAGCCCCTCTTGATAGTGCGACTATCTATCATATAACCCGGTCTCCCAACAACCACCTTGAGACAGGTAAAAGGAAAACCTATCAAGGACATACCTTTGCATTGCGCATCCCGCTTGATCTTGATGACAACCTTCAAGCTCCATCCAAGCTGGAATGCATCACTTGATCATTGTTGCTTCGTGAAGACTCATATTTTGCTCCCCCATACACCACTATGGGATAACTTCATTAAGACACGTCTTCACATGCCCATTACCACCAATATGGACGACAAGCTTCAAGCAAATGATCTTCTTGAGATGCTTATCTTGAACTTGCCCTTATCAACCTTAATGATGATCACCCCTTAATGCCATCCTCTCATGGGCTATATGAGATCTTCACTTTTGAAGCATGCCCATGGAAAGATACCTATCCCATATAGAAAGTGTGAATGCATATATATAAGGGGTTAGTTCATGATGCATAATTGACAAGGCTTACCATACCACAATATCCATGTGGTACATTCTTTATGCTTCATGTGTTGACCAACTTGAAATCACTCCTCACTCTTTGTATTGTTCAACCAAGTATATTCTCATGCTCCATATCAATATCTTGTGGTACATAAAGCACTCTTCATTTGATTGCATGCTCTAAATATTAGTCAACCATAACTCAACTAATGAGGCTATGATGACACCGACTTAGAGCCATATCTTGAAATATTCTATTGAGATCACACTCTCAAGATCTTGATCATACCATATTCTTCTTCAACTCAATGATCTTGATGCCAATACTAAAGGTATATCTTTATCTTCATGGCATCCATACTTGAATCCAACACATGGACTACAAGCATGACATATGAAATATTCCTTCATATAAAACTCAATGAAAACATTAGTCCATAGGGATTGTCACTAATCACCAAAACCATACATAGGGGCAATTCTCTTTCAATCTCCCCCATTTTGGTAATTGATGACAATCACAACAAGAGGGTTTATATAATGAATATTAGAAACAAGTACGTAGCTTATCTGAGAATAAGTGCTGGGGGGATATCCCCGGGTAGGGTCACGCCGGGGTATAAAGGCCGAGTTAGCCGAGGTACGGCAAGGTCAAAGCGGATGCTGGTCGAGTCACCTCAAGGCAGGCCGAATCACGGGGTAACCCGGACTAGGGGATGTCCACCTAACTGGGTTTCAGCCGACTTATATCGTAAGTCGGTGAGATGTGTCTAACTTGTATGCAGGAACAGGTATGGCCGGATCGATTAGGTACGATCCGGGTTATAGCAAGCTTACAAGAGAAGGAAGGTATCTCGCTGGTTAAAGGGTGACCACTGTACGCAGAGCGTGAGCAAAGCGGACAGAGGCCATGATTACCAAGGCATGGTCGACAAAGGTGACGAAGCCTGTGTCGGATGACGCGGGCGCCGCAGAGGCTCACGTAGCCTCTGCGTGGATGACGCTGGGTTAAAGTAACCCGGTCGGCTTACTATTTTGGGAGGAGGCATATTCCTTGGAATATGCCTCCATGTATGCCCTAGTCAGAGACCTAGCCACCCCTATATAAGGAGGGCTAGGGCCTCTGTAGAAGGGGTTGGGTTTTGACTGGGTTGGTCTGAGACAGATTAAGCTCTAGAGAGTGGTGTATGTTCCTGAGAGCTAGCTAGTGGTGAGAGTAAGAGAGTTCCTTCTTCCTCCTCTCCCTAATACAGCTCAATGAGCACTTGTAATCTCTGGAAGTGAATCAAATACAAAGCTACTGTGTGTGGAATCACCACACTATCCCTCCCTGGATTCCCCTAGTGCATTTAGTCCCCACCTTTAGCCTATCCATGGCATCTGCCGTGACACCACCACGATAGTTGGTGCCCACCGTGGGGCTAGCGGCGCTAGCAGGGGTGAAGATCCGGACGGGAAACCTCATCGGCACTAGCGAACGCATCGTCTCCGGGCTCGTTCATCGCTTTGGAGCGCTGGACTTTGTCAGCGACAACGCTGGCTGCTTCGGCAAGCGTCCTCTTCCGCGCAACGGCCTCTTCGTCAAGCTCGGTGCGCATAAGATCTACGTTGCTGTCGATGTGTCGTGCGTTCACCCGCGACACATCGTCGAAGGAGGCGAGCCACCCCTTAGCGTGGTTCACGGGGCGCGTATCACTCGCTCCCCGGACCATGCAGAGGTGATGATGACCGCGCCAGGCGCTGGCGCAAGCAAGGATCCGACACCAGATCCGGAGGTAACGCCTAAGGCACCAAGGAAAAGTAGAGGTCCTCCACTAGAGAGGCCAGAGAATGTGCTGCAGCAAGCGATGGATAGCTTGGCAAACCCAATAGCAGCAGTGGTAGATCCGGCTCAGGCACAAGCCGAGCTAGAGGAGACTAGGCAAATAATACTAGAGGGTGCAAAAAAGATAGCCGTGGCTCCGCAGTCGTTGAACATGACACTGCGTGAGTACGCAAAGGCAAATAAAGTAGATGATGTAAAGGTGAAAGGGAGAAATCTCATGAGTGAAATGAACAAAGAGGGTGATACTAGGATTGAGGAATCAGAGAACTGTTTGTCTGTGGGGCTACCGAAGTATAGTACCTCGGCAAAAAATCTCAGAGCAGCAGATGCAGCTGCGTCCGAGTTAGAGGGTCTGACGGGTGAAGCCCGTCAGAGACAGCAAGATAGGGTCAATGAGTTGGTTCGGATCGCGAATAGGAAAAATGAGGAATTACTCATGGCTAACCCGGAGAGAGCTAGGGCCTCCAAGATCGTTTATTCGGCGGTGGGTAACCCGGAGAAATCCGCTGGAGCTGCATCCTCACCTCATGGTGGTCCTAGGAGAGAAGAGGTAGTAACCTCGGCCAGGAGGAACAAACAGATAGTCCCGTATGACCCAGCAAGGGCAGGGAAAGGAAAAGAAGTGCAGAGAAATGAGGATCGACGAAGTGTGAGCCGAGGTGAAGCTGGCCGAGGTAACCACGACCAAGGCAATGCCGGTCAAGGAAATGATGTAAATGGCAATGCCGGACAGTGCAACTCGGTAGGAGCAGGACAACCGCAGCAGCGGAATATACCAAGGCAAGAGCAAAGTGCCGGCCGAGGTATGCAATAGAGAGGTGCTCCACGAGAGCAAGACAAATATAATGATGGTGATTCGGAAATGGTGAACGCAGGATACCCAAGGCAGACTATCATGTGATAGGGTCAAGACTAGGAAGCAGGGATTTGATGCCTGATGATGCCAGATTAAAACTGGATCGGCTGTATAGGTCGGAGCAAATTGAATGTCAAGGTCCCCCGGGTCCTACGTGTTTTGGGCCCCGGATCATGAAGGAACCTCCGGTACCTAACTTCCAGTTACCTAGAGGCACAAAAACGTACGACGACAGCACAAAGCCGGAGGATTGGTTGATTAACTATGCTACAGCTATAAAAATTGCTACATGCAACTTAAGATGGGCTATGAGATATGTACCCTAGATGTTGGAGGGGCCAGCGAGGGTATGGCTAAACAATTTGCCGCCCGAAAGTATTAATTGTTGGATTGACTTTGAGGAAATGTTTGTCAGCAACTTCTCGAGCACGTATCAGAGGCCGAATAGGCCACAGACCCTAGCAATGTGCAAGCAGAAACCAAATGAGATGGGCCGAGAGTTCTTAACCTGGTGGTGTACCGTGCGAAACTCATGTGAGGGTGTGATTGAGTCACAGGACATAGCGTGGTTTGTGCAAGGATGCAGATATGCAAGCATGTTGTGGCAAATATTGCAAAGGGATATGCCAACTACATTAGCAGAAACAATCTGGATTGCTGATTCGTATGCTTTGGGTGATCCGACTCAAATGAGGAGTACTACCAGAGAGATGGAGCCGGGTCATCCCGGAGGAATGATTACCGAGGTAAAAGAAGAGATGACAGACCGGATTACCGATAGTTCGCAACAAGTTGCTGCTATGAATCAAGATCAACCCGGAGCAGGGGGAAATCAACGTCAGAAAACTAGAGGACAACAATGGACACCGAGAAATGATGGCAAGAAAACTTGGATGCCAGAGCAAAAGAAACAGTGCAGGAAAAGAAGGACCTTTCGAGGTACACTTATGAGTCGATGCTGGATCAGCCGTGTAAATTTTACACGCCAAATCCGAGTAACCTAGCGGGTCATACAACAAGGCAGTGTGAGTGGATGCTCAAGATAGAACAAGGTGGTTCAGGGAATGCTCAGGCACCTCGGAATGATCAACCTCGGCAGGAGTTACCCCAGCAACAATTGCTCTCCGGAGCAAACACGCAACAGTTAATGTTGCCTCCCCCTCTGCCGAGGTATGACAACCATGAGAGAAGGGATGCAGTGCATCAAGTGGAAGACCAGTGTCAACCGGATCAGAGGTACCCCGGAAACGAGGGAAGGAATGAGTACAGAGAACATCAGAGTTACTGTGTGTTTACCACAGAGGAAACAGACAGAAAGAGCTTGCAGCGCCAACACATGGAGGTGAATGCGGTAATGCCCACCGTGATGAGGTATATGCCATGGTCGGATCAGGAAATCACCTGGAGTATCAAGGATCACCCCAAGCTTATGCCAAGCCCCAGTTCATATGCGTTAGTGCTGGACCCGACATTCATAGGGCCAAATATCAATGTAAGATTCTCCAAGGTGCTGATAGACAATGGCAGTAGCATCAATATCATGTATGCTGATACGATGCGCAAGCTGGGTATCTCGAAGAACATGCTCCAGGTTACAAGGAAAACTTTCCATGGCATTGTGCCAAGCATTTCTTGTGAGCCCATAGGCAAGGTCCGGGTTGACGTATTGTTCAGCACGCAAGATAACTGCCGAACTGAGAATTTGGAGTTTGAAGTGGTGAACTTAGAAAGTGCGTATCATGCGTTACTCGGAAGACCAACACTGAACAATTTCATGGCAAGTTGCCACATCAGTTATTTGAAGATGAAGTTGCCTAGGCCAAATGGAGTGATTACCATAGCTGGAGATTTCCGACGTTCCATTGAGTGTGTGTCAGCCAGATCTAACCTAGCCGAGTCACTCATGATTGCGCAAGAGAAAAGAAAGATACAGGAAGTGGCAGCATTGGCTCAGTCCGCATAGCAGTATATGCCGGCACTAAGTAACCCACATGGTAGTGTTTCATTCCAGGCGACAAAAGATACCAAGAAGGTGCCTGTTGATGATATGTTCCCAGAGCGCACCGTAACAATTGGTGCCGAGTTAAATGATAAATAGGAAAGCGAGCTCGTCAACTTCCTCCGTGAGAATCGGGATAATTTTGCTTGGTCCACACAGGACTTGCAAGGTGTTCCGAGGGAGTTGGTCGAGCACTCTTTGAATGTGAGACCCGGAGCAAGGCCGGTGAAGCAACCTCTCCGCTGCTTCACCGAAGATAGGAGAAAAGTCATTGGAGATGAGATAGCTCGGTTACTAGCAGCTGGATTTATCATGGAAGTTCTTTACCCGGATTGGCTATCTAATCCGGTGCTGGTGGAGAAGAAGAAGGATGATCCGAATGTGGCAGTGGTTTGGCGTATGTGTATCGATTACACGAACCTGAATAAGGCATGTCCAAAAGATCCATTTCCACTACCAAGGATAGATCAGGTCATAGATTCAACTGCTGGGTGTGAACTGTTGTCATTCATTGATGCATATTCTGGTTTCCACCAGATACCCCTGAATCCGGATGATCAAATAAAGACTGCATTTATCACCCCATATGGGGCTTATTGCTATCGCACCATGCCATTTGGCCTACGTAATGCAGGGGCAACGTACCAAAGATGTATGCAGAAATGTTTGCACGACCAAATTGGTAAAAATGTGCAGGTGTATGTGGATGATGTTGTTATCAAGACCAAGGAAAGCAAAACGCTCCTTGACGATATCTGGCAGACATTCGCGAACCTAAGGAGGTTCCGGATGAAGCTTAACCCAGAAAAATGTACCTTCAGTGTCCCGGCTGGAAAATTACTCGGATTCCTCGTCTCCAGCCGAGGTATTGAAGTCAATCCAACTAAAATCCAAGCCATAGAGCGAATGGAACTGCCGAAGTGCCTTAATGATGTCTAGAAGTTCACTGGTTGCCTGGCATCGTTAAGTCGGTTTGTATGTCGGTTGGGAGAAAAGGCATTGCCTCTCTATCAACTCATGAAAAAGTCAGACAAGTTCATTTGGATGCCGCAGGCCAATGAAGCCTTTATCCAATTAAAGAAAATGTTAGCCACTGCACCAATGTTAGCCTCTCCACTACCAAAGGAGTCAATGTTGCTCTATATAGCCGCAACCAACCGAGTTGTAAGTGTAGTAATTGTGGTAGAGCACGACGAAGAGGGTAAGTCAGTGCAGAGGCCAGTATATTACCTAAGCGAGGTATTATCCGCATCAAAGCAAAATTATCTGCATTATCAGAAAGTGGCATATGGTGTGTACATGTCGGCTAAGAAGCTAAAACACTACTTTGAGGATCACCCCATCAAAGTAATATGTGAAGCTCCCATATCCGAGATAATGAGTAACAAAGATGCAAGTGGCAGGATTGCAAAATGGGCAATTGAACTAGCTCCCTATGCGCCACAGTATGACAGAAGAGAAGCAATCAAGTCTCAGGCTATGGCCGACTTTTTTGTGGACTCGGCCGAGGTGCAATATGAACCTCCACTACCAGATCCGAATTATTGGAGAATGCACTTTGACGGGTCAAAAACAAAAACCGAGTTAGGCATTGGAGTTGTGCTTACCTTGCCAAAGAATGACCAGTTGAAGTATGTGCTACAGATCCATTTCGCAGCATCAAACAATGTCGCCGAATATGAAGCACTTGTGCATGGGCTCAAAGTGGCAAAAGAAATTGGGATACGTCGGATCCAATGCTTTGGCGACTCGGATTTGGTAGTTCAGCAAGTGTCGGGGCTGTGGGACGCGCTTGATCCAAACATGGCATTATACAGATTCCATGTGCAGAAAATATCTGGTTACTTTGAGGGATGCGAATTTCTCCATGTACCCCGGGTGGAAAATGAGGCTGCCGACATATTGTCGAAGCTCGGATCAACCCGACAAGCAATTCCACCGGGTGTAGCATTAGAACACCACAGAAAACCATCTACCAGGCCGTCCCCAGAAACCGACTCAATCTACGTCCCGGAAGATCCGGAATCCGGAGCTGTACCCATGGACATTGACATGGACGGTGGTACGCGAAACCCGAGGACTGCCTCGGCAAACCCGGGGACTGCTTCGCAAGACCCGGGGACTGCTTAGCATGATCCAGTTGAGGTTATGCCGGTGGATCAGATGCAAATTGATGAGGACGTGTTCCCAGTGCGCTATACCAGCTTGGGCGTTGCCCATATTTCAATTCCTGAAAGATGGAACTTTATCCGCTGAGGAGGTGCTATCCAGGCAAACTCAGAGGAGAGCAAAGGCATACACGATCATCAATTCCAAGCTATACAAAAGGAGTGTGACTAATGCCCTCCAGCGATGTGTTGACCCGGAAGAAGGGCTTGACATCCTCCGAGATATACATCAAGGGGAATGTGGGCATCATGCCTCGTCCAGAGCCTTGGTAGCAAAAGCTTTCCGGCATGGTTTCTACTAGCCAAGTGCCTTAGAACAAGTAGAGGACTTGGTAAGAAAATACAATGGTTGTCAGAGGTATGCTACCAAGACACATATGCCAATGTTGGAGCTCAAGACCATACCAATCACCTGGCCATTTGCCATATGGTGTTTGGACATGGTTGTCCCGTTCAAACTAGCGAGGGGAAATATGACTCACATTTTGGTCATGGTTGATAAATTTACAAAGTAGATTGAAGTAAAGCCAATAAGAAAATGTGATGGAGCTACGGCCGTGACATTTCTCAAAGACATCATCCTGAGATACGGTTATCCTCATAGTATCATAACAGATAATGGCACAAATTTTGCTGAAGGAGCATTTGCGCGATTCTGCCGAGATAAGAAGATCCGGCTGGACGTAGCCTCGGTAGCTCACCCCACATCGAACGGACAAGTGGAAAGATCCAACGGATTAGTATTATCCGGGATAAAACCCCAGTCATTGAGCCGCTGCAAAGATCAGCGGCGTGCTGGATAGAATAACTACCGGCGGTACTGTGGAGTTTAAGAACAACTCCGAATCGATCAACAGGCTATACGCCATTCTTTCTGGTATATGGGGCAAAAGCTGTATTACCAGCCGACATAGAGCATGACTCACCTAGGGTCACCCAATACACAGAAGCCGAAGTGCAAGAAGCCCGGCAAAATGATGTTGATCTGCTGGAAGAAGCGAGAGAATTGGCATTGTCCAGATCTGCCATATATCAGCAAAATCCCCGATGCTATCATAGCCGGAAAGTAAAACCCCGAGTTTTCCAGGAAGGTGATCTGGTGCTCCGGTTGGTACAACGTACTGCTAGCATGCACAAGTTATCCCCCCCATGGGAAGGGCCATTCATCATGAGCAAAGCATTGCACAATGATTCTTATTATCTTATCAATGCAAAACCACAGGAGAGGAACAAGGCGGATAGGTCCGGCGAGGAATCTAAGTGTCCATGGAATGTAGCTCTACTTCGTCCTTTCTACACTTAGTAGAGAAGTGTATGTATCCGAGTCTCTCATATGTCGGTGTGTATGCCGGCAATGAGTTTATCAATAAAATGTGGGCACCTCGAGCAGTAACTCGGGGACTGCCTTGAAAATATTTGTTGTCTTCTGTATTTGTTGTTTTTACCTCGGCTGGCGTAAGTTTTTCTACTTAAGCCGGATTAGTAGTGTGTGAGCACCAAGAACCCAACTCTTCGACTTGCTGCTGTCCAACAAGATTTTGCTTCATGGCCAGCAAGAGAACAAGTTTGGAATTGCGTAGCACATGAAAAACGACTAAGGAAAGGAACTTAATCGAGCCAACGTTTGTTTTTCGGACTAACCTTATGTTTACTTTAAATTTATTATGCTGAATTATTTTGAGCTAATCTTAAAGTTTCCAAGTATTGTTAACACAATTTTTGAAGCTCGGACTCGTAAGTCATAAACCGAACCAAGGTAGACACGAGCCAAGCCAAGAAATTGGAAGAACGAGAAAATGAAACTCGGGAACTACGCCCATGTCAATCCAGCATAAAAACTTAGTAGCAAAATATCACTTGTGTGCTTGATACAATCGCACCCGGCATACCAGGGATCTGATGAAATTTAAAGTGTTTATAATCAAGGAGCAGCAGGAGGAGGTAATTCGGCGCCAGCAAGTGCAGCCCCAGCCTCGGCTTCAGAGTCATATGCGTCTTCCTCGACGTCTGAGGCTTCGTCCTCTTCGTCCTCATCCGAATCATCCTCAACGTTTTCGGCATTTTCATCGTCGGCGGCATCTAGGAAGCTTGGTCCCTCGTTCCATTGATGAATGGGGGCGTATTGGATGAAGCTATGGGCGCAAGCCTTGCGCCGAGATACCCAGTCTAGGTCAGTGGACCACCTTGATCCGGTGTGCATGCGCTCAAGGAGTTTGAGGTCAATCTTCTCGTACCACGTAAGCACATAGTGAAGAACGATCTCAGCTCCGGCGTGTCCAGCTGATTCTCTCCAGAGATCGAGCTGAGTCTCGCACTCCATGAGCTTGGCAAAAAGAACAGCGGTACTCTCTGGAGTATCTTCTTCAGGCCAAAAGACGTTGAAGATCCGGATTACTACGTCCAAGATATCCTTGTTGTAGTTCTTCACGATCTCGACTCAGGAGGACAAGCTGACTATCAAGTCCTCGAGATCAAGAGGAATGGTGCCAGGACCAGATGGAGTACCCCTCTGCCTGCGGAACTTGGTAACAGCATTGGATGCAATGACATCGCTCTCTAGGAATTTGCCTGAAAAATAAGACAGGTGGAGTAAGTAAAGGAAGTAGACCCGGAAAGATCAATGTCGGTTGAAGGAAAAGAACTTACCAGAAATATGGCTATGAACCCGGGTCAGCTCCTTGGTGCAGTTGTCGCGCCTCTCCCAGAGTTGCACAAGTTCAGCATTCGCCGACTCAAGCTTGACGTTGGCCTCCTTAAGTAATTCTTGGTCCTTGGCAATCTGGAGGTTGAGGCGCTCGCGCTCTTCAGTAAAGTCCTGGCCAGCTTTTTGAAGTTCGGTTTGGTGCTGTGCTTTCAGCTTCTTCATATCTGCCTTGAGCTTGGCAATCTCTTCATCTTTGGTTCGGAGGAGGGCAAGCTCATCATCTTTCTTTTTGAGTTCGGCCTAATGCTGCCCTGCTTGTTCGAGAAAATGCAGCATCATATCAGGCACGGGCACACTATCTTCAAGAGATGCTGAAATAGTTTGTTGACCTGGCAAAGCCGAGGTATGAATATTTGCCGAGCCAAGAAGAAAAGGAGATAGAGAGCATAGCAAGGTTGAGCAAGAATAACTTACCCTTGATCTGGTCCAAGTTTTTCCTCATGATGGTATTCTCAGCCTCCACCCCAGCTGCGAAATCCAAATGATGGATTAGTTCGATGGAAAAAGATGAAGAAAAACGGAAAAATGCCAAGGAAGAAACTTACCCCTTTTATCGTGTTCGGTGATAAGCGAAGTATGTTTCGCACACAGCATTTTGTGAGTATCCAGGAGACGCTGAAACTCAGCACTCCGGCGATTGGTGGTCACCTGAAAAAAGTACAAAAAGATAGCTTAGTCTTGTGCATATTCGAAGTGTACAAGATCCGGGCCAAGTGGAACTTAACCCGGCTCTAGGTGTGTGCATATTCGAAGTGTACAAGATCTGGGCCAAGTGGAACTTAACCCGGCTCTAGGTGTGTGCATATTTGAACTGTACAAGATCCAGGCCAAGTGGAACTTAACCCGGCTCTAGGTGTGTGCATATTCGAAGTGTACAAGATCCAGGCCAAGTGGAACTTAACCCGGCTCTAGGTGTGTGCATATTCGAAGTGTACAAGATCCAGGCCAAGTGGAACTTAACCCGGCTCTAGGTGTGTGCATATTCGAATTGTACAAGATCAAGGCCAAGTGGAACTTAACCTGGCTCTAGGTGTGTGCATATTCGAAGTGTACAAGATCTGGGCCAAGTGGAACTTAACCCGGCTCTAGGTGTGTGCATATTCGAAGTGTACAAGATCCAGGCCAAGTGGAACTTAACCTGGCTCTAGGTGTGTGCATATTCGAACTGTACAAGATCCGGGCCAAGTGGAACTTAACCCGGCTCTAGGTGTGTGCATATTCGAAGTGTACAAGATCTGGGCCAAGTGGAACTTAACCCGGCTCTAGGTGTGTGCATATTCGAACTGTACAAGATCCGGGTCAAGTGGAACTTAAGCCGGCTCTAGGTGTGTGCATATTCGAAGTGTACAAGATCCGAGCCAAGTGGAACTTAACCCGGCTCTAGGTGTGTGCATATTCGAAGTGTACAAGATCTGGGCCAAGTGGAACTTAACCCGGCTCTAGGTGTGTGCATATTCGAAGTGTACAAGATCCGGGCCAAGTGGAACTTAACCCGGCTCTAGGTGTGTGCATATTCGAAGTTATCAAGATCTGGGCCAAGTGGAACTTAACCCGGCTCTAGGTGTGTGCATATTCGAAGTGTACAAGATCCGAGCCAAGTGGAACTTAACCCGGCTCTAGGTGTGTGCATATTCGAAGTGTACAAGATCCGGGCCAAGTGGAACTTAACCCGGCTCTAGGTGTGTGCATATTCGAAGTGTACAAGATCCGGGCCAAGTGGAACTTAACCCGGCTCTAGGTGTGTGCATATTCGAAGTGTACAAGATCCGGGCCAAGTGGAACTTAACCCGGCTCTAGGTGTGTGCATATTCGAAGTTATCAAGGAGCTGCATTAATTTTCTAAGGAGCATCCGGCCGAGTAACAAGTTACTCCCCCGGAGGCTCGGGGACTAATGGCTATATCAATAATATCTACTACATGTTAAGGAGAAGACGAAGTAACGTACCTCCATCATCCGACCCGCAAGGTTAATTGCCTTGGCAGTAGTATTCATCTGCGCAGCAAATTTGGTAGGACCGAACTTCTCCGGGAGATCGTCGTTGTGGACGAACTCCGCCTTGTTCTAGTTATTTACAAACTCGATCAAGGTCAGAGGATATCGTTTGCCGCTAAGCATGTGGGGCGCCACTAGACCCTTGGCATGCGCTTCTCTCCTCTCAACCTGAGCAACGGCGGGGCTGGTGTGCAAAACAAGTTGCACATCAGCTGGCTTGGCTGGGGCGTCCTTCGGCGATGGAGTCTTCTTCGAAAGCGTGGACGCAAGTGTGCGCTGCCCAACCTCGATTGACGCTGCCCTGGTGGCGTCAGGAGCCTTTTTGCCCTTGGGCTGCTGCTGAGAAGTTGAAGTTGCTACAGCAGATTGGCCCTTGGGAGCTGCTTTGGTGCTAGCCTTGGAACTGCTGGTGTCTTCTCGCCGAGCCTTGGAAGACTCGGACGAGGCGGAAGGGCTTGGTGCTGTTGATGGCGCTTTTGCTGTTGATGCTGGTGCTGGAGTTGGTGCTGGTGCTGATTTCTGCTTCGGCGCAGGTGCTGTGAGTAACTCGGATGAAGCTAGTTGCCACGGAGCCGAAGTGGTGGTTGCTGCTGCCTCGGCAGAGCCAGTCTCTCCCGCTCTGAGGTTGCCCTCCTCTTGACGAGGTGGGCTAGAACCCGGAGCAGCCGCTGAACCCTCCTGAATGGGGCTCAACGGGCGTGAATCGTCGCCACGAGGGGGAGAAGGGTTGTGTCGGAGCGGCGAGGCAATGCCGGATCCACTCTGTGGGACCTCCACCGCGGCCCTGCCGAATCAAATCATGTATGATGAGAAACTATAACAAAAAGAAGAACAAGTGAATAGCAAAGGGAGAAACGACTTACTTATCCGAAGTTAGGGGCTCCTTCGGCTTGTGAGCTCTCCGGGCCACGGCCTCAGTCGTGGCCTTGGTGGCAGCTTTGTCTGCGGACTTCTTTCGCCTCTTAGCTGGCTGAGAAGGTCCGGAGGAAGAAGCAGATGCGGCCCCCCTCTTCTTTGGTGCGACCAGGACAGGCTCATCCATGGCAAGGGGAGGATCTTCATGCATCTGCCCACCGGGGTTAGCTGATGTCGGAAAAGCATAAGAAAGGGGGACAGCGTCAAATGCCTCCATCACCTCAATGTCCGAATCATCTTCATCGTCGGGCCAATCTCTAATGGAAGAGAGTTTACCGGTGGGTCGCTTGGTCGCGTTCGCCATCGGCAGGAACATCTCCTGATCCGGCTCCTCCACATCCGAGGTGTCTCGATCAGGTGCCCATTTGAGAGAAGGCTCGGTGCCATCCTCAATGGTTTGCTGAAGAAACATCTAAGGGAAAGAAAAGACAAAGGGATTACACCTACAATAGAAACTGACATGTGATACAATTCGGAGAAAGTTTGGGGCACGAGACTTACCGCGGGGGGAAGCCTATCTCGGCAGAAGTGTTCGATCCCTCACATCCACTCAGAAGAGAAGTCCTTGTGGGTGGTGAAGAGGGCCTTGACCCGGCGGTATAACTCGGTGTTATTTAACTCGAATGAGGAGGTCCGGTTGGGATCACGGCCCCAGCTCATGTGGCAAACTTTATGTGTATGTTTCTGGAGGGGGGAGATCCGATTGCGGACGAATGTGATCATGGCATCCTTATTGCGCAATCCGAGATCCTTCAGCTCCTGGAACCTCTTGTTGACTTGGTTCGCCAGGACAGTGGGCTTCTTGGGGATCTTGTCCCACAGATCCGGGTTAGGAGGACCCGGAGCGTAAGGGCGCAGCCGGATCAGATCCTCAGTTGTGCTGTTCCGGACATAGAAGAAAGTCCGGGCCCATCCCTTGCAAGAGTCAAGCCCCGTAACTCAGGGAAAGATAGACTATCTCCGGGGGGAGATGGAAGCTGCACCGAACTGCGTGAGCTGCTTGTCCTCCGGGTCAAGCTGGATGTTCGGAATCACGTTCCGGCGAAGGCCAAAGAACCGGATCTAGAGCTCCTTCGTGGGCCATAGTCCGGCGTAGCCTTCAATGGTGGAGGCGAAGGCAGAGAGAGAGAGAGGTGATGGCGTTAGCCAGAAGATGGTGCGGCTGAAGCTCATATGTGTTGAGCCAGTCGTTGAAGAAATCGATTGATGGGAGCCCAAATCCACGTTGGAAGTGGGAGAGGAATACCACATACTCACTCGGATTGGGTGAGGGGGCAAGCTCCGCAGCGGGAAGACGCACAGTGACGCCCTCCGGGATGCGCCTGGTGTGATACAGCCAGTCCAGGTCATCCTGGCAAACCCAGGATCCAGCCCACGTGCCGCGGTCGATGTTCGCCGCGTCTTCCTCCATGTCTTGCTCCACGACGGCGAGCTCCTCCTCTGTCATCTCGAGATCACTGTCCTCACTAGCACTAGCGGCGATGGGTGACACTGGCCTGGATAGGCGAGGACCCGTGGCAGAAGAGATGCGGGGAGGTGGCGGCGACGCTGGTGCGCGTGGAAGCAGTGCGGCGGCGGCGCTGCTACTCAGATGCGGTGGCGGCGGCGCTGCTGCTGGAGAGGAAGAAGAAGAAGCAGAGGCAGAGGGGCGCGGAAGTGGGGAAAGAACCCAAGGGGCGCACCCCTCCCCTATTTAACCACTCCCTTGAGGGGTAGTGGGATCGCGTAGTGCGGGCGAGCCACACGGTGTTGCTGTGTATGACCCGGATCAAACCAATCAGCAGCGAGCCACAGGAAAGGCCACAGGGCGCAGGGGATCCCATGACGCGATGTTATGATGCAGTTAACGAGGAGGCAGGCACGATGTGACGTGTGCTACAGTGATAACTGACAATTACTGCGGCGGTTACTGGCGCATGCCCTTAAAATAAGGCAAAAGTAATGATTAACCTCCACGTGGGGAAGCGTACAAGAGAAGGAAGAATGACCCGGATGAATATGAGGTAACCCGGCCAGCGAGTGAAAACTTGGAATGTGCCAAGGGAAAGTAAACCTATGAAATCCAGACTATGAGGTGACTCGGCCCGCGAGTGAAAACTCGGAATGTGCCAAGGGAAAGTAAACCTATGAAATCCGAACTATGAGGTAACTCAGAAAAGGAGCCAGAGGCTCGATAAAATTGAACCTGCTGTGGCCTTAGCGGCTAAGGCAGCTAAGACCGCACTAGCTTCGGGGACTAATGTTGGGGGGATACCCCCGGGTAGGGTCACGCCGGGGTATAAAGGCCGAGTTAGCCGAGGTACGGCAACGTCAAAACGGATGCTGGCCGAGTCACCTCAAGGCAGGCCGAATCACGGGGTAACCCGGATCAGGGGATGTCCACCTAACTGGGTCTCAGCCGACTTATATCGTAAGTTGGTGAGATGTGTCTAACTTGTATGCAGGAACAGGTATGGCTGGATCGATTAGGTATGATCCGGGTTATAGCAAGCTTACAAGAGAAGGAAGGTATCTCCCTGGTCAAAGGGTGACCACTGCACGCAGAGCGTGAGCGAAGCGGACAGAGTCCAGGACCACCGAGGCGTGGCCGACAAAGGTGACGAAGCCTGTGTCGGATGACGCGGGCGCCGCAGAGGCTCACGTAGCCTCTGTGTGGATGACACTAGGTTAAAGTAACCCGGTTGGCTTACTATTTTGGGAGGAGGCATATTCCTTGGAATATGCCTCCACGTATGCCCTAGTCGGAGACCTAGCCACCCCTATATAAGGAGGGCTAGGGCCTCTGTAGAAGGGGTTGGGTTTTGACTGGGTTGGTCTGAGACAGATTGAGCTCTAGAGAGTGGTGTATGTTCCTGAGAGCTAGCTAGTGGTGAGAGTAAGAGAGTTCCTTCTTCCTCCTCTCCCAAATACAGCTCAAGGAGCACTTGTAATCTCTGGAAGTGAATCAAATACAAAGCTACTGTGTGTGGAATCACCACACTATCCCTCCCTGGATTCCCCTAGTGCATTTAGTCCCCACCTTTAGCCTATCCATGGCATCTGCCGTGACACCACCACGACAATAAGTTGTATACAAGAGGCTGTATTTGGTATGGTTAAGTAACACAAAGATACTGGCCCATAAAAACCGATTCTACTCACATAAACTACAACTAATGTAGGAGATGTGAGTAGAACCAACATATATAGAGAAAACACCCCCACAATATATGCATGTGTGATGAACTTGAATTCATTGCATACATTGTCAAGAATAACCTCCGGGAGAGTTTACACTATATATACAACCATGCACAACATAAAAAAGATGAAATGCATGAAAGGAAAACACTTAAGAACAAACCAATCTTAAGTATAAAACCATTTACCTTCAACCCTCTAAACTTCTCCCCCATTGACAACAAGTGCCAAAATGGATGACAGGGTTAGAAGGACAATATAGTATGAGTTCCTACCCAAAGGTGTGCATTGCTCGTAATATGAGTGAAATCACATGCACATATCCAATGACGAATACTTGGAGGAAATCAAACTATATTGAGGATCAAAGATTTCTAAAAGGATAACAAGGTGAAGAAATTTCAATGGATGAAGCAATCAATCGAAAGATCCAAATAATCAAATGGAAGTAGTCCTCTAAATGAAATAAGGAAGCCCCCCAAGGTTCGTGCATAAATCAGTTGTTTCATTTGAATACAATATGCACAAACATGGAATCCTCACTCCCTCTATATTATTTAGAACACAACCAAGATACAAGGAGTATAGATATAAATCAATACACTTGTCAAGACAAGCTTATGTCCAAAAGAAACCAAATATGAGATATGAGTGCATGAATATGCAATGAAAGTAAACTGAGCACTCATAAATTAAGACCTTACCAATACCATTAAAAACCAAGAGGATAAGAGAGATGGTCGGCAAAGAGCAAGGATACCAGGGCGGGAGATTAACACTCTTGTGTATATAAGTTTCTAAGTGGACAAAATATGAGAATAATCTACAAATAAACATACACACATAAGAGGTTAATAAAAATAATACATGATATCCAAGAGGAAGTCGTAAGATATACCAAAAAGGATATTTTTCTTAAGTGCGTATATAGCCCATGGCTCTATTTTCTCTCATGGTATATCAATGAACTTCACCAAAGAAAAATAAAAACCTCAAAAACATCACAACTAACACTAAGGGAACTAATGCTAGTTGGGATATTTTGAGAAAGGCAACAAGTAGAAAAAGGAAGGATCCAAAGCAATTTCAACAATATTTCACATGAGAGTACCTTGAGGAATTGATATGCAATAAATTGCTAGAACGCATATTTGGGATTAGTGAATCATGATTTTATATACTCCCCATTATATACATCATCTCAAATTAATCACATAAGCAATAAGGATAGAAGTCTTTCAAAGATCCTTGCAAGAACCGAAACATTTACAAACAAATAAATTCATGCCAAGATGCAACCTACAAGAGATTGGATGGAAGAATAGTATGCATGAATAAGATACTTGTTACCGAGATAGCAATGGTATGATGTAGTAGATAAGAATTCTTAGACCAACCTAGCTTGGCTCCTATTATCATGTGGTGACAACACCTCTCTTATAGATGATACAAGCATCCATTGCATCTCCAATGTACCTAAAACAACATTTAAGTACATCTTGGTCCCCAAAGTTATTGGGTCCTGATGGCTCAAAATATATTTGAGCTCGTTGGGAACCCCAAGAGGAAGGTATGATGAGCACAACATCAAGTTTCCCTCAGTTATGAAACCAAGGTTATCGAACCAGTAGGAGCAAGGAAACACCTACAAGGTGTTGTTTCCAACTTGGAATCCTGCACAACAGAACCACAGAACTTTGCCCCAACTTACAGTGAGGTTGTCAATCTCACCGGATTTGCTGAAAACAAAGGATTAAACATATTGTGTGGAAGATAGTAATTGCTTGCAGAAAGTAAACAGAAAATAGTAAATAGATTGTAGGTTGATAGTAAAAGAATGGACCGGGGTCCATAGTTCACTAGCGGTGATTCTCCTTAAGATAAATGACATGTTGGGTGAACAAATTACAGCGGGGCAATTGACAGACACCGAGAAAACATACATGCATATACTAATCATCTTGACTCCTATGAGATTTGATTGGACATTACAACATTATACATAGACCATAATACAACTACATCTATGACTAATAATCCACCTTCAGGTTATCATCCGAACCCCCTCCAGTATTAAGTTGCAAGCAACAAATAATTACACTAAGCAAAGTGTGTAAAGTAAACAATACGATTGTTCTATGAACAAAGGATTGCTGTTTTCTCCCTAGTAGTAACAGCACATTGATACATTGCAAATGTATCTATAATTTTTTATGTTCCATGCTTGGTTTTATCTACTTTCTTGTGTTTTGTTCCAACTTTGGAGTACTTTTCATATGATTTATTGGACTAACCTATTAACAAGATGCCATAGTGCCAGTTGCCTGTTTTCTGCCGTTTTTGGTTCCAGGAAAGTCAGAAAATGAATATTCTCGGAACTGGACCGGAAAAAAGCCAAAGTTGTTATTTTCCCGGAAGACTCACGGAGCCAGAAGGAGAGTCAGAGAGGGCCACAGGGTGGCCACACCACCCCTAAGCGTGGGTCCCCCTTGGTCGCACAAGGGTATGGTGTGGGCCCCCTGGCCGCCCACCGACCTTACCTCTTCACCTATAAGAAGCCTCCCGATGCATAAACCCTAGATGGTCAATCGAAAATCCATGAAAAGTTCCACAGCGCCGCTGCCACCAAAGGGGAGATTTGGGGGACAGAAAGACTCTGTTCCGGCACCCTGCCGGGATGGGGAAGTGCCCCGGATCCATCTCCATCGATCTCCATCGCCATTGCTGATTCCCATGATGAGGAGGGAGTAGTTCTCTCTCGAGGCTAAGGGTTCTACTGGTAGCTATGTGTTCATCTCTCTCTCTATGCATGATCATATTGTGATCATGAGCTTTGTAATCAAGTAGATATACCTTGCTACTCAAGTGCTTTAATAGATCTTTGCTCTCCCCATGCGTGTGAAGTTGCCAGTGTGCACACCATGGTGGCACTTAGGCTAGAGATTACAAATACTTGTTATGAGTTATATTTGGAGTTGGATGTCTTTATGAAATTGTGGTGTTTGTTGGAACCATCTAGTGCTCAAGGTGACAGTGTGGGGTTATCTAGATGGGAAAGGCTTACTTTGAGGTGTGCTGTTATAGCCCTACCATGGATTAGAGTGTCCAACCGGAGAGTAGTTCAGTGTAGTATCATAAAGAAGAAGATATTTATATGAGAGTGTTCACTAGTGAAAGTATGATCCCTAGGCCTTGTTTCTAAGCATTGATACACCGTTTGCAATTATATCTGTTACATGTTTGCTTGCTTCCTTCTTTATTTCAGTTTGCCTTTAGTCTTTTCCCACGTCAACCACACGCCAGCAAGCTATTTTCTGGCACCGTTGTATTATATCCATACCACTTGTATTTCACTATCTCTTCGCCGAACTAGTGCACCTATACACCTGACAAGTGTATTGGGTGTGTTGGGGACACAAGAGACTTCTTGTATCTTTATTGCAGGGTTGCTTGAGAGGGGATACCTTTGACCACTTCCTCCCTGAGTTCGATAAACCTTGGGTGATCCACTTAAGGGAAAACTTGCTGCTGTTCTACAAACCTCTGCACTTGGAGGCCCAACAACTGTCTATAAGAATAGAAGTGCGTAGACATCACACATCTAGTACCTTAGAGATTTCTTTCACTTCCCTAGATTCCTAGAGGCATGAACCCACTATCGAGCATAAATACTCCCTCTTGGAGTTGCTAGCATCTACTCGGCCAAGATAGCTACTAACAACGGAAAGCATGCAAGATCACAAATAACATAGACATGATAGAATCAATAATCAATCTGAAATAACATCTCAGTATCCATCGGATCCTCGTAAACACAACATGTAAGATTACAAATAGATGATCTTAATCATGAACGGAGCTCACAAGATCTAAACATTGTAGCACAAAGGAGAAGAACCAACCATCTAGCTACTACATGGACCTGTAGTCCAGGGATGAACTACTCACGCATCACACCGGAGGCAGGCATGGTGATGAAGAAGTCCTCTAGGGTGATCTCTCCCCTCCGGTAGGGTGCCAGGAAGAGCTTCAGATCCCTCCCGATCTATAGATGGAGATGGTGGTGGCTACAGACTCTTTTGTGGAATTTTGATTGGGTCCTTAGGGTTTTCGTCCTGGAGGCAATATATAGGCGAAGGGGCAAGGTCGATGGAGTACCAGGGGGCCCACACCCCTGGTGGCGTGGCTAGGGCTGGCCGCGCCACCACCAGGTGTGGCTGCCCTGGCTGCCCTCTTCATCTCCCCTCCAGACTCCGTATTCCTTTTGGTGAAATATTGACTTGGGCTTTTGTCCGGTCCAATTCCGAGAATATTTCCTTACTAGCTTTTCTAAAACCGAAAACAACAGAAAACAGGCAACTGGTACTGTGGCATCTTGTTAATAGGTTAGTTCCAAAAAATGTGTAAAAATACTCCAAAGTGTGGACAAAACATAAGAAAGTAGATATAAACAAGCATGGAACATCAAAAATTATAGATACGTTTGCAATGTATCAACATCCCCAAGCTTAACTCCTGCTCGTCCTCGAGTAGGTAAGTGATAAAAAAGAATAATTTTTGAGGTGACATGCACCATCATAATCTTGATCAAGGTATTTGTAAAACATTGATAGCTGGGATCATAGTACTTTAACATAGCATGAAAGATATAGTTCTAACAATAAGACATAGCAACTATGTTGTAACATGAAAAGATACAAACAAAAGATTCATGAATAACAATGCTTTGAAAGACGTTTGTTTGTTTCACATATAGAAAGCATAATGAGAATGGTATTCAGCTTGTCCCTCATAGTGTAGAAAAACATAAATGCATAGGACACCTTCAAAGTTCATAAGAGTGACTAGATACAAATAGTTTAAGAACAAGAAATATCGAAGTTATGAATCAATCAACAATTTTTGGGACAATGCACATTAAACTAAGAATGACCACTGTGCTCTCTCAATAGGTGCATAAAGATAGAAGATGGAGACTCAACATAAAAAGTAAAAGAAAGTCCCTTCATAGAAGGAAGCAGGGATTCAAGTCTCATAAAGAGCTTCCCAAAATTATGGTACTTATTAGCTTTCAGCTCTTATTGCCCCTATCATAAGCATCTTTAGGTGATTAAGGTTAAAGTGAACAAATATGAGGATATGCTTGACAAGTTATAAGTTGAAATCTCATGCTGATGGGGATATGCCAAATGGGGTATGCCCAGCAAGATGTTCCGATTGGGTCAAAGGCCTAGCGAGTGGGCCCGCAGGACGGCAACTGGAATGCGACTAAGGAGAAGGCCTAGCGATTGGAGACTGGAGGCCCAGAAGTGTACTCGAAGCCCAGTCGGATTAGGTCAACGCCTCCGAATCCATACCTTGTTCGGTTGTAAACTATAAACCCTAGCGAGGTGCCTCCTATATAAACCTCCCTAGGGTACTCTGAGTACTTACGTTCCATCATACACCCCTTCAAGCGACTCGCTGCTAAGACGCCGAGATTTCCACCCCTGTAACTCGCTCTCCATCAATCTAAGCTAGAAGGAGTAGATCTTTACCCTCTGGGGGGCCGAACCTGGATAAACCATGTGCATCCGCCCCCATCTCGCACCGCAGATGGCCGCCAGCACTCGCCCCCGATTCTATCAATCGCTGCCTACTGCAGCGACTGTCGTGGCCATTTCCACGACAGTGGCACCCACCGTGGGGCCTAGCTGGACTGTCCTGAGTTCTACGGCGAGACCCTACTCGCTGATCAACCGGCTGATCGCCACCGGCCGCATGATCGCCATTGGCGAGATCTTACAGATCCTGCCCAGCAGCTACATCCCGGCATCACGCCCGGTCACCCACAGCCGGTTGGCTCCATCAACCTGTTCGTCAGCTTCACCGGCGCAGTCGACCCAGCGACGACGGTGGTCAGCGGTGGATCACCGCCACACCGTGATCTGCTCTCGGAGGAGCTGGTCCGATCCATCAGGATCCTCGCGTCCGAGTCTGACTCGGCCGCCAGCAACGCGGCCGAGACCAACACCACCACGGACGACGCGGCCCTACACGACGACGCCGACTCCGCGACCCCTGCCTCGGTCGACGAATCCATCACCACAGCATCACGGGAGGACTCCATCACGTGGGTCTCCAACCTTGAGGACTTCGAGGACTCCTCAATCCTTGGGATCTTCGATTCCGACTCTGGCTCGGAGTCCCTCAAGGAATTCCGTGCCAGATCCAATCGCTTCAACGTGATATACATGGCGGGCAGCACGGTCACCCAGCTAGATCCATTCTCCACACCAATCCCTCCAACCGCGATGGCCACGGAGGTAGAGGAAGCCCGCCTGTGACTGGAGGAGGCACAACACAAGGAGCTAGCGAGCGCGAGAAATTCCGCCTCGAGCGGGCAACGGCACAGGAGCTGTCGCTCTACCACCAGCGCCGCATCAGGACCCGCCTGAACTCCAACGTCCAGGGCCGCGTCCTAAACTTCAACGATGAGAGCGACCCCGCACGCACGGCTGAGCGCGAGTACTGCGAGAACGCACCACCAGGTGGCAGCAATCGACCACCACCCGGCGCACCGGTGACTAGGGCCCCGCCACCACCCATTGGTCACGCGCCCCCACTGGACCAGCCGCGGATCATAATCTCGCCACAGGCTCGCGACACAAATGGACTCCCACTATACTCCACCCCGATGGATGACATCGTCGCGGCCAATGCCGCAGTCGCCAACCTCGACGTCCAAGGAGAAGGCACGCTGCAGATCCAGTACGCCAAGGCCCTACTCGCCAGGTCCGTCGAGCAGCAAGCCGCGGGAGTCGACCCGCGAGGGCGGATGTAGTCCCGCTCCTCGGCAAGCAGGGCGGCCTCAAGAGGTCACCCAACCATCACCAACGCCGTGACCTACCCACCACCACAGCCCCCGGCGAACCAGCCACGGGCCGCCAACCCCGCGCTCTCCACCAACGAGCCACGACCGGTAAACAACACGGTAGCCGCCAACGGGCAGCCCATCGATGCCCGAACGCACATCGTCAACAACCTGGCTTGGCGGGCGCACCAGTCCAACGACTTGAGGCACAGCCTCACTAGCCGCGGCGACCCCGAACCCTGGGGCTTGCTCAGCTGAGTCGGTCCCCAGTGCTTCAGACCTATGATCCGAGGCGAGAAGTGCCCTGCCAACTTCAAGGCGCCCAAGGTGATCGAAAAGTACGATCCAATGTACGATCCAGCGGTCTGGCTGGACACATACCTCATGGCGATGGGAATTGCCGGCCACACCGACCTGCTAGCCGCTCACTACCTTCCCCTGATGATGGAGGGTGCGACCCGGCAATGGATCAACACCCTCCCCACCGACAACATCGACTCATGGGAGGAGATGCGCGACACCTTCGTTAAGCACTTTGAAGGCTCCTACACCCGCGCCACCACCATCGAGGACCTGGAATGATGCATCCAGGGACAACGCGAGTCGACCCGCCACTGGATCCAAAGGTGGCAGGAGTTATGGATCAACGCCTCTGGCATCCACCCGGACACGGCGATACACTACTTTAAGAACACGTGCTGGTACGAACCCCTGGTCGCCAAGATCAAGAGGGTCTACTGGAT
Organism: Avena sativa; assembly: GCA_916181665.1. Lineage (NCBI taxonomy): Eukaryota > Viridiplantae > Streptophyta > Magnoliopsida > Poales > Poaceae > Avena > Avena sativa. Next base: position 577,414,533 of record OV702289.1, on the reverse strand, counting down.
GCTCGATAACATCCCCAACCTCCTCGAGATCGCTAAGCGCTACGCGGAAGAGGGCCCCAACTAGGACTCTGATGACGAGTCAGGAGGAAGACGTCGCGTCGGTGCCCACGATAGTGGGCGACATCGCGACATGCGCTACAACAACACTCGCATCACCGTCAAGCATCATGGTGATGGGCGAGTCAAATTCGTCGCCAATGCCGGCTACGGTCAACGTGACCCAAAGAACTTCCGCCGCGACGGAGGAAACTACCGCGATAGCAGAAACTACCGCGCCAACAACGCGACAAGGCTGAAATTCGACCCTGCCACCCTGCTCAACCAACCCTGCGTCTACCACAGCAGGGAGGGAAAGCCCGCCACCCACACTACCGCCGACTACCACTCCCTCAAGGAGATCGAAAAAGCAAGGCAGGCACGGGACGACCCCAACAATAACCCGCCACGAGATAAAGGAAACGCCGGCGGCTTTGGCAATGCCGTCGGATCACTCCACAGTCGCGAGAGGAAGGTGCTCGCCCGCATAGTCGTCGTCAAGGCGGTGACGCAGGTCGATACTCCCTGCTTCCTCAACTGGTCTGAGCAAAGCATCACCTGGAGTCGCCAGGACCATGCACCAAAAGATCGAGTACCCAGGGCGAGTCGCCCTGGTGGTCAGGCCCAAAGTGGCTGACTACTGGCTGCCCAAGACATTGATGGACGGCGGGAGCTCCATCAATATCATGTACCTGGACATGCTCAAGAGGCTCCAGCTCCCAAAATCAGCAATCAAGCTGACCTTGACAACCTTCCACGGCATCGTCCCCAGTCGGAAGGCGTACCCGTTTGGAAAAGTAACTCTGCCAGTCACCTTCGGCACACCAGCAAACTATCGCACCGAGCGGATCGAGTTCGAACTGGTGAACTTCCATAGCCCCTACCACTGTGTCCTGGGATGCCAAACATTCGCCAAATTCATGGCGGCCCCCCACTATGCCTACAACATGATGAAGCTTCCAGGGCCAAGCGGCATCATCACCGTCCACGACGACCCCGATATGGCCGTGGAATGCGAAGACAAAGGCGCTGAGTTCGCCGACACCGTCATCGCCGTGGAAATGAACCACGCGGAGGAACTCGCGAAATACACGGGCAATATCAACAAGGACGACCCCACCATCTTGAAGAAGCCAACCATCGCGAGCTCCACGTTCGAGGCAACCACACACACCCACACCGTCGAGCTCGTCATGGGTGATTCCAGCCAGACGGTCACCATAGGGGCGCACATGAGCCCCGCATAGGAAAGCGCGCTCATCAGGTTCCTCCGTGAGAATCATGACATCTTCGCATGGAAACCATATGACATGCCCGGTGTCCCAAGGGAACTCACTTAGCACAAACTCAACGCCGACCCCAAAGTACGACCAGTAAAGCAGTCGCTGCAACCCTTCAATGAAGAGCGCCGCCGAGCAATCGCCGAAGAAGTGCAGCGCCTGCTAGCCGCAGACTTCATTTGGCCGATCAAATACTCCAAGTGGCTGGCAAACCCAGTCCTGGTACTGAAAAAGAACAACACGTGGAGAATGTGTATCGATTAAACAAACCTCAATAGCGCCTGCCCGAAGGAGGAGTTCGTCCTACCGTGCATCGATCAGATCATCGACTCAACCGCGGGATCGGAGTCGCTATGCTTCCTCGATGCATATTCTGGCTACAACCAGATCAAAATGGCAGTCGAGGATGAGGAGAAGACGACGTTCATCATGCCATTCGGCGCCTTTTGCTACATGGCCATGATGTTTGGCCTCAAGAACACCGGCGCAACCTACCAAAGGTGCATGCAGGAGTGCTTCGCGAGCCAAATTGGCCGCAACATACACGTCTACATCGACGACATCGTGGTAAAGTCCACCCGCCAGGACGACCTGCTCGCCGACCTGGCCGAAACCTTCGCAAACCTGCGGAGGTACAACATCAAGCTCAACCCAGGAAAATGCACCTTCGGTGTCCCCACGGGACAGCTCCTGGGGTACGTGGTCTCCAAACGAGGCATCGAGGACAACCCCACCAAAGTCGACACCATCGCGCGACTCGGAAAACCCGAGTGCCTGCGTGACGTCCAGAAGTTGGCCGGGCGAGTCGCGGCTCTCAGTCTCTTCATTCCCAGGATCGATCAAAAGGCGATGCCACTCTACCGCCTGATGCGCAAGAACCCCACGTTCCAATGGAATGCGGAGGCGGACAACGCACTCAAAGCACTCAAAGAAGTGCTACTCGTGGCTCCACTCCTCGCCGTCCCAATCGACAAAGAGCCAATGCTCGTCTATGTGGTGGCCTCCACTTGAGTCGTCAGCACCGTGATGGTTGTCGAACGGCAAGAGGAGGGCAAGGAGCGCCCCGTGCAGCGCCCCGTCTAATACATCAGCGAAGTCTTGACGGACTCAAGACAGCGCTACCCGCAGTACCAAAAACTGGTATACACGGTATTCCGAGCACAACGGCGACTCCCACACTACTTCCAGGAACACCCAATCACGGTCGTCTCTTCCGCGCCACTACAGGACATAATACGCAATCGCGAGGCAACCGGGCGAGTCGCCAAGCGGGCCGTCGAAATCAGCGTCCACAACATCAAGTACGAGCCCTGCAAAGCGATCAAGTCGCAAGTCCTGGATGATTTCCTCGCAGACTGGGAGAGGCACAGCAGCCAGAGAAGCTCCCATACCTCCACTACTAATCACTCCACTTCGACGGGTCCAAGAACGCTGACGGTGCCAGGGCCGGGGTCATACTAACCTCCCCAAGGGAGACAAGCTCCACTACATGCTCCACCTCAACTTCAAGCCCTGCACCAACAACATGGCAGAGTACGAGGCCCTCCTTCATGGCATGCGGGCCGCTAAGGAGATGAACATCAACCGCTTACGGTTCTATGGCGACTCCGATCTAGTCACCGGCCAAGTTGCTGGGACCTACGACGCCGTCTCCCCGACAATGATAGCATACCGCCAAGCGGTAGACCAGCTGGGTGGACACTTCGATGGTTACTCAGTCGAGTGGATCGACAGGCGAAAGAACGAGGAAGCAGATGCCCTCTCCCGCATAAGGTCGGCTCGGCAAACACCACCCGCAGGCGTCTTCCTCGACATAATCCACAAGCCTTCGGTCTCCCCGCCAAAGGAGATCGACGTCGGGATACCACTACAACCTGAGCCGGCCCTAGTCGCCATGATCGTGGAGCCCAGCGACTGGACGGCACCATATGTCGCCTTCCTCGAGCACAAGATCCTCCCAAGCAACGAGATGGAAGCGCGAATGATCATGCACCGATGCAAGTCCTTCGTCATCATCAACAGCGAGCTCCACAAACGCAGCGTGACCGACGTGTTCCAGTGCTGCGTACAGCCAGAAGAAGGACGCAAGATCCTCCAGGACATCCACGCCAAGCGACTGCGGCCATCACGCCAGCGCCAAGTCGCTGGTCGCCAAGGCCATGCGGCACGGTTTCTACTGGCTCACCGCACACGTCGATGCCACCGACATCGTCCAACGATGCGTCGGGTGCCAGAAGTACGCCAACCAGACGCATCTCCCTGGTTCGGCACTCAAGACCATCCCCATCACCTAGCCATTCACCGTATGGGGCATGGACATGGTCAGCCCGTTCAAGAAGGCCCCATCAGGCTTCACCTACCTCCTGGTTGCGGTCGACAAATTCACCAAATGGGTCGAAGCCAAGCTGATCAAGAAGTGTGACGGCAAGACGGCCACCAAGTTGCTTCGCGAGCTCATCTACCGGTACGACTACCCGCACAACATCATAACGGACAACGGCACCAACTTCGCCAAGGGCGCCATGGCATAATTCTGCGAAGAGCATAGCATACGACTCGACCTCGCCTCAGTCACCCACCCGGAGTCAAACGGCCAAGCAGAACGCGTCAATCAGAGCGTCCTCCACAGACTCAATTCACGACTCCAAGTGCCCCTCGAGTGAACCCCAGGATGCTGGGTTGAAGAGCTCCCCTCCGTAATATGGGGGATCTGCACCTCCGTCAATCGCTCCACGGGGTTCACGCCCTTCTTCATGGTATACGGTGCCGAAGCCGTGATGCCGACCGACCTGGAGCATGATTCACCTCGAGTCTCCAACTACATCGAGGCGACGAACGAGACCGCCCGCCAAGACAACATCGACCAGCTTGACGAGGCACACGACCTGGCTCGCTCCTGCACCGCCATCTACTAGTAGGGACTCTGCCGCTACCACAGCCGCCGAGTCCGGACCCGCACCTTCCAGGAGGGCGACTTGGTCCTACGATTGTCCCAGGACAAGAAAGGCATGCACAAGCTCTCCCCTCCATGGGAGGGGCCATTATCCATAGGATGCGTCCTCGGCAACGATGCCTACTACCTCATCGACATACGAGGTGATGGCCAGCTTGAGGTCGGGAGGCCATGGAATGTAAACCTTCTCCGGAAGTTCTATACATAGAACTCAAACTTGTACCCAGATAATATATAATGAAATTCATTCGGATCGCACAAATTGTGTCCACTCGCCATACTCTTGTGCCACTCGCACTCGTACATTAAGAAATACGCTACCTACGGAAGTCAACCCTTGGTCGAGCGAACGACACGGCTAAGTAGTGCGACCCAAGGGCACCGAAGATATTCAGGCTTTGCGTCGTCCACGAACACGCCAACCCGGAGCCACCATCGGAGTCGCCCCGCTCGACTTGCCCACCGGGACAAGACGACCGACACTCGCTTCCCACAGCGACCTGTCCTCCCTATCCTTGAGCAAAGCGACTCGAACGGTTAAGTACCACGCACGGGGACTTCGCAAAAAGAAACCCTCACGCAACTCCAGAACACACCAAGTAAGAGAGCTGCCTTGGACTCGCCATGTGACTGGCTCTCCAAGCCAGGGGGAGAGACGCGTTACAAACAACACACCAACAACCCCTAATAGGCACACGCTCTGGGACTCGCCTAAAACAACCCCACTCGCACTCGGGGACTCGCCCCTTTGGAGTCACGAGGGACAACCAACATAAAAATCCAAAGCAAACAGATATGTACACAAACGAGTTATACCCCACTAAAGGGCGTACGTGCTCGGGGACTTGCTCAAACAAAAGTTAAACGCACCACACAATTAAGCTTGCATTGCGAGTCGATTGACTCCTCTTAGTCCCATACAAAATATTGTTCATATTACAAAAGTCGCCACTTGGCATATCTTACAAACTGCCTAGAGAAGCTATCTATTTTGCAGGCCCTGATGAAGAAACATCACCACCACCCTTGACACAGACGAATGGCTGCCATGGGTTCATCGGGTAGGTCGTCAGCGACTTTGACAGCGCCGACTGGAAGGGTTGCTCCGACTTCAGGACGTGATGTTCCGGCTCGGGGTCGCCCAGCGCCACCACCGTCTCCTGGTACGGCAGCAGGTCCCCCAGCGCCAGCACTCGATCAACAAAGGGGGCAGCCTTGGCAGTCAGCCTCAACACCTCTGACATCTCCACCGCGCTAGTCGCCGAAGGGTAGCCGCTGGTGATGTCGTCGAGGTCGAAGTCATCAGGGAAGTGCGCGAGCCCCAGGCTCAACGCCGTGGTGGCCCCGTGCCTGAAAGCCGAATGCGCCATCCACTCTACGACATCGGGTACCTCCTCTAGGTAGCGCCACACTTCAGTCAGTCCCCTAGGTATAACCTCGGTGGGGGACATTCCTTGGAGAACCGCCTGGACGCACAACACCGAGGCGGTGGCCGTGTTCACCACTGCGGTCACACACTGCGAAGCGTTAAAGGTTTGCACCACCGGATTGCTTTGACCTATCACATCTGCAACGTCATACGTTAGTGCCACCATGAATTCACCCACTCGGGGACTCACCGCACATGTCAAAAAGAAGAGCAACGACTCACCAAGGAGCTTCCGGTAGTGCTCGGTGACGTGCTTCTCCAAGGCAGCGAGATCGCTCTGCAGCCCAAGGGTGATGGAGTCTGTAGCCTTCTGCTCCTCCTCAGCCGCGGCGATTGTGGCCTTTGCCCTATCCTCAGAGGAGATCATGGCCGCTTTCGCCTCCTCCAATTCCTTCACCAGCGAGTCGATACGCCCATTCACCACATATAGCTCGGCAGCTGGAACATACCCTTCTCAGGCTTTGGCAATGGCGGTCGGAAGACCATCTGCATGGAACAGAAACAACAGTCAGCATTCCGTCAACATCAGCAGCTCGCCATCGCCAAGTAAAACAAGTACTCACTAGCGGTCTCCTGGAGTCGCCGGTTTGCCTCCTGCGCCACGCGCATATCACGCTCTAGATGCTCTTTTGTGGCCTGACGATCAGCCGACTCCCTCTGCAAGCCCTACAAGCAGAACGAAAAATTAGCAACTGCAAAAACACAAATTTAGTGTCCAGCCGCTGAAATTCAGCGACTAGACACTCGGGGACTGGCGACTAGAAGAAACTCAGTGCCTAGCCGCTGAAATTCAGCGACTAGACGCTCGGGGACTGACGACTAGAAGAAACTCAGTGCCTAGCCGCTGAAATTCAGTGACTAGACACTCGGGGACTGGACGTACTTAAATGGCGGTGCCAAGCATATTGTGAAGTTCTCTGGCATCAGTCGTAGGGACCACGAAGGAGGTACGTCCGCGATGAGATCCGACGTCCTCATCGACGATCTCCGGCATCTGCGGAGATTGGGTTTCCGCCACGATCATAAAACCCCTCGCCATGAAGCGCGGGAACGACACGGACGCCCTCGCCAGTGCACTGGTTGCTGGAGCCGGCAGTACTGCTGTTGGAGCCCCCTCAGCCGGCTCCGATTGAGTGGCTGCCACCTCCTCGCCGCCGGTGGTGGCGTCAATCCCTCTGGTGCTATCTTTTGCTGCAGCCTCGTCGGGCTCACCCTTCTGCTTCTTCGTGTCTTCAGCAGGCGTAGCCTTCGCAGTAGGCTTCCTCTTCCTGGGGAGATCGCCTTCCCCCATGGTGACGGTCGACAGAATTTTAGCTACCGAAGGGCGACCTATCTTCTTAGCACCGGACCTACAAAAACCTCCAAAGTCAGCAAATAAATCATACAAAAAGTCGTCCAAGAATTGGAAAGGAAACCCGAGACTTACTTGGCGACTGGAAGAACACGCAACCCCATGCTGATGTGGGTGGGCTTATCTAGATCCGGGCCTAGCTTGCATGTGAGGCCTTTCTCGAAGACATCCGAAGCCCACGACACCATGAGCCTCTTCGATGATGAAGCCGCGGTCACGGGAATCTCCGGCTCAAAAGACGCGGCCGTCCCCGAAGGTCGCGGTGACTTTGATGCCGTAGCTTCAGCTATCTCCTGCTCTGGCGCCATCGAAGTTGTTGGCACGATCACCGCAAGTGGAACTTCCACCGTCGCTTCGGTGGCCTTAGCCTCCGATCCCATCATCGAAATTGAACCCTCCGGGATTTTGCGTGAGGTCTTGGCCGCGTCGTCATCGGATTCATCATACGACTCGAACACCACCACCGACCTGGATGGTGATACCGGCTTCTTCGCTGGCGACTTCGGTTTGCGCGCGGGCTTCGCCGGCATGGCTATTCGCCAAGAACTGTGCTCTTGCAAGATATCGTCGTCTTCTTCGCGCTCTTCAAGACTGCGGCTCGCCTCGAACTCGCGCTGCTTCTGCATGCGAGTCTTGCGGGCCGCAGGCGCTGGGGGAGGAACCTCCATCTCCTCCTCTTTGTCCTCAGAGGATTCTCCTTCGGCACCCTCCTCGAACTCTTGGGGAACCTCTTTGTCGAGTGGGGGGAGCCAGCCTTCCAGAACCTGGAACAACTGAGAGTGGACACAAACAAGTTTCAGACAATGTGGCTGCAATTTGCACCGCAGGAATCATGACTGAAGATAAATTCGAAGGAAAAGACTTACCGTGGGAGATTCGTTCTTCACAGGCACGTACAGGGCGAGCCCGGCCGACGTGGTTGTAAATTCCACGTCAGTAATCTTCTTCAAGGCGGCCTTATAGTCTTCAGCATCCCACGACTCTTTGCTAGTCCAGGAAGGATCATTCTTCCCGCTGTACTCGTACATCCAGTGCGGCCGGGCCCCGATGGAACCAGGCACCGCCCGAGCCAGCAGTTGTACAGGTTGATCGAGGACATCCCTTGGCCCTTCAACTTCTAGATCTGGTCCATCATTTTCGCGACGGCCATCCTTTGATCGTCGAGGATCCTGTTCGTTGCCAGCCGATGGGGCTCGCTTCTCTCCGCGACGAATTCCGGCAATGCCACTTCGCCGGAGGGGGTGGACTCCTTCATGTAGAACCATCTCTTCTTAAACTCGCTCGCATCCTTCTTCGGCAGCATGAGCTTGACGAAATTGACCTTCGGCTTCAGCTGAAAGGTGACGCCTCCGGCCGCCAAGATTGGGCCGCCGAACCCTTCGCGCCCGATGCGGCCGTGGAACAGCTCCAGCCACAATGGGAAGTACGGTCTGTAGCTGAGGTAGCATTTGCAGAAGGCGACGAAGATCGCCAGCTACTTGATGTTGTGCGGGCCGAGATCCGACGGCTTGATCGCATAATATGCGCATAACCGCCGTAAGAACAACAAAGTAGGGAACCCCAAGCCCCTTTCCAAGTGGCTTGGGAAGCAGATGAACTCGCCATCACGCGGCATCGGCTCGATCTCGGAAGATGCGGGGATCCGCCAATTCCCCTTACGGAGGACCCCAGCATCCTCAAAGGACCTGAGCTGTGCCGCGGTGCATTTGGATTTTCCCCACGAACCTTTCGGAGGCGCCATTAGGAAGAAAGCTGGATCACTTCGTCTGGAGAGTCTGGATCAAGGGAAGACAGAAGGAATGGATGCGCGAGGATGAAGAATGCGAGGAAGGATCTATATGACTGATCTGTCACTCCCCTTATAAAGGAGTGCTACCCGCCAATCTTGTGGTAGCCGTTACCCGCGGTAATTGTGCCGAAGTTACCGTTGGACTACCCAACGGATAGTTTGACCAAGTTGACGGTCCAACTCCTTCACTCGACTCACCTGCAACTATGACTTGTCCAGACGGCGGGGCAACGACCTGGCAGTGATTGCATTTGCCAAAGCAGCAACTAGAAACCGGGTGGAGAACTTTCTTGGTTTCGGCAGAGCCCTTCGCCAATTCGACTGGGTGTCCAAATTGGACTCGCCTACTCCGACTGCCAAATGAACACCTGTGTTTGAATCAACGATGGCCTCGGGGACTACTGATGGGGATATGCCAAATGGGGTATGCCCAACAGGACGTTCCGATTGGGTCAAAGGCCTAGTGAGTGGGCCTGCAGGGCGAAAACAGGAATGCGACTAAGGAGAAGGCCTGGCGATTGAAGACTGGAGGCCCAGAAGCATACTCGAAGCCTAGTCGGATTAGGTCAACGCCTCAGAATCCATACCTTGTTCGGTTGTAAACTGTAAACCCTAGCAAGGTGCCTCCTATATAAACCTCCCTAGGGTACTCTGAGTACTTACGTTCCGTCATACACCCTTTCAAGCGACTCGCTGCTAAGACGTCGAGCTCGCCACCCTGATGTCTACGCACTTCTATTCTTGTAGACAGTTGTTGGGCCTCCAAGTGTAGAGGTTTGTAGAACAGCAGCAAGTTTTCCCTTAAGTGGATCACCCAAGGTTTATCGAACTCAGGGAGGAAGTGGTCAAAGGTATTCCCTCTCAAGCAACCCTGCAATCAAGATACAAGAAGTCTCTTGTGTCCCCAACACACCCAATACACTTGTCAGGTGTATAGGTGCACTAGTTCGGCGAAGAGATAGTGAAATACAAGTGGTATGGATAATTATAAGTGGTAACAGAAATTGAAAATAGCTTGATGGCGTGGAAAAGACTAAAGTAAAACTGAAATAAAGATGGAAGCAAGCAAACATGTAACAGATCTAGTTGCAAACAGTGTTTCAATGCTTAGAAACAAGGCCTAGGGATCATACTTTCACTAGTGAACACTCTCATATAAATATATTCTTCTTTATGATACTACTCTTAACTACTCTCCGGTTGGACACTCTAATCGATGGTAGGGCTATAACAGCACACCTCAAAGTCCATCTTTCCCATCTAGAAAACCCCACACTGTCACCTTGAGTACTAGATGAGTCCAACAAACACCACAATTTCATAAAGACATCCAACTCCAAATATAACTCATAACAAGCATTTGAAATCTCTAGCCTAAGTGCCACCATGGTGTGCACACTGTCAACTTCACACACATGGGGAGAGCAGAGATCTATTAAAGCACTTGAGTAGCAAGGTAGATCTATAGATTACAAGCTCATGATCTCAATAAGATCATGCATAGAGAGAGATGAACACATAGCTACCGGTAGAACCCTTAGCCTCGAGAGAGAACTACTCCCTCCTCATCATGGGAATCAGCAATGGTGATGGAGATGGTGGTGGAGATCGATGGAGATGGTTCCGGGGGCACTTCCGCATCCCGGCAGGGTGTCGGAACAGAGACTTTCTGTCCCCCGAATCTCCCCTTCGGTGGCGGCGGCGCAGCGGAACTTTTCTTGGAATTCTGATTGACCCTTTAGGGTTTTGGTATCGGGATGCTCTTATAGGTGAAAGAGGAAGGGTCAGTGGCCGGCCAGGGGGCCCACACCATGCCCTGGCACGGCCTGGGCTGGCCCGTGCCAAGGGGGAGTGTGGCCACCCTGTGGCCCCTCTCCGACTCTCCTTCTGGCTCCGTGAGTCTTCCGGGAAAATAGTAACTTTGGCTTTTGTCCCGTCCAATTCTGAGAATATTCATTTTTTAACTTCCTGGAACCAAAAACAGCAGAAAACACGCAACTGGCACTGTGGCTCTTGTTTAGGTTAATCCAAGAAATCATATGAAAAGTACTCCAAAGTTGGAACAAAACACAAGAAAGTAGATAAAAACCAAGCATGGAACATCAAAAATTATAGATACATTTGCAATGTATCACACCCCTGTAACTCGCTCTCCATCAATCTAATCTAGCAGGAGTAGGTCTTTACCCTCCGGGGGATGAACCTGGATAAACCCATGTGCATCCACCCCCATCTCGCACCGCAGATGGTCGCCAGCTCTCGCCCCCGATTCTATCAATCGCTGCCTACTGTAGTGACTGCCGTGGACATTTCCATGACACATGCCCCTTACTTATGAAGACCGAACCTCATGTTACTCAACTTTAGTCACGAGTAAGTTCTTGTCATTGTAAATACATGTGTATAATAGAGAACCGCCAACGGGGTACCCCTTGTCCGATGATACAGAAGCATTCCCATATCAAAATGACAAGGCAAGCAGACAATGAGCATCTCAGCAATCTTTTTATTTGCTATCTGCATAGGTTTTTATTACGGATGCTTCACAGATTGCTCATTAGGGTTATGCTGCAAGTTTCCACCATGATTAGGCATGGCTTAGGCTAGCGGCCCAGGCGTTTCTCTAACACATATACAGACTCCATGAGCATACAAGCTCCCGTTTTATTTCACACCGACGAGATCCATAAGCAAAAGAACATGATATCAACCAAATAAAGTGCAATGTTGAAAGCGTTCCCCATGGTAACATGGTTCTGCTAATTCACAACTTATAAAGCGCAAGCACATACGCAACATAGATGGGCACAATGGTTCAAGTTTATTAAGTGCAAGAAAATTAAAGTGTGCCATCAAGTTTGTGAGAGCTTTAATCACTAATTTTCACATAACAAGTTTAATTTGGAAGGTAGATAAAACATGCATATACTTGGAATAACAGATGCTAATAGGTAGGTATGGTGGACTCTTTGGAATAACTTGGTTTTATTTGGAGTTGGATGCATGAGTGGAACTCATACTTGGTATCGAGGCTAACAAAAGACTGGGAGCAACCAACTAAGAGATCAATAATGGCCATAATCATGCAAAGCAACAAAACATCATTAATTAAAGCATAAAGTGATATTACAAGTCGAAAACTAAATGATCATGGAGACTATGGTGACTTGGTATAGTCTTAACATGGTGTGAGCATGCGCCAAGTCAACCCAAATAAAGCGTCAAAGGAGAATACCATAATATTATGCTTTTATATGCTAAAACAACGCATGATTCTTTCAAGGCACATTAAGCAATCTCAATTGCTTATAACAAGTCATGCTACAACAATAATCACTAAGCATAAAGCCAAAACAATATCAAGCATGACATGATAAAGTCTAAGTCATAGTCAAAAATAAGCTCCTTTTATACCACTTAAGCATGAACTTTCCTACTCTTTTCCAATCCAAATCAACCTATTTGAAAACCATCATATAAGTATGTGGGGGTCCAACCAATTTATTCAAGAAAACTAAGCAAACAAAAACCAAAAACAAAACAAAGACGCTCCAAGAACAACACAATTGTGCATGAAACAATAAAAATGAAGTGTTTGGAAGAAACCTGAGATTTTTATTGATGAAGAAGGGGATGCCTTGGGCATCGCCAAGCTTTGACGATTGTACTTCTTGAATATTTCTTGGGGTGACATGGGTGGTATCCCCAAGCTTGAGCTTTTGTCCAGTCTTCATCTCATTACATCATTCTTCCCTTACACCTGAAATTTTTCCTTCATACAAAACTTCACACAATCTTCATTAGCGACATTAGTGTACTCAAGATAATAAGTATTTTGGTTTAGTTCCAACACAAGTAAAACTTCCATTAAAACACAAGATACTGTGCACTTCCTTTAAAAAGTTCAAATGATCAAAGAGAACTCAAAGAGAAAGATATTAAGAGGCAAATGTAAATAATGGCAGAAATCTGTCAAAACAGACCAGCAGGTAAAAACCAATTTTTTCGAAGACCTTCTATTGCTCAAATTGAAAATTGTTGAACTAACGAAATTTGGATAACAACCTGGGGCAGAAGCACAAAACATTACATCTCAAACCGACATATAGAGATTTTTCACGAATGTTTACAGTGAAGCACATAAATCTGTTTCGGGACGGCAACTTTCCCAAGCATTACTTCTCTCTCATTAGAGGTTACTCTTGGCACAAAAATCACACAAAAATAATAAGGAGAGGTTATTACTGAAGCAATAACTTCCAAGACTGAAAAAAGACTCCTAACGAAATTTGGGTTATCTCCCAATAAGTGCTTTTCTTTAACACCTTTGAGCTAGGCATAAGAAGCAAGAATCAAGTATTCCCAAATGAAGAAGCATTAAGAGCAAATTTTGTTTTAATAGGAGAGGCAAAAGGAATATTCTCTATCTTCTTAGGGAAGTGTTCTATACCTTTCTTGAGTGGAAATTGATATTTAATGGTGCCTTCTTTCATATCAATAATGGCACCAACAGTTCTAAGAAAAGGTCTTCCCAAAATAATAGGACAAGAAGCATTGCATTCAACATCCAAAACATAGAAATCAACGGGGACATAGGCATTGTTAACCATAATAAGAACATCATTAAGACTCCCCATGAGTTTCTTTTTAGCATTATCATCAAGTTGGACATTTAAATAACAATCTTCCAATGGTGGCAAATCAAGAATTTCATAAATCCTTCCAGGCATAATGGAAACACTACTATCAAGATCACATAAAGCTTTGAGATCAAAACCATTCACTTTCATATTAATTATGGGTTCCCAACCATCTTCTAATTTCATAGGAATAGAAGCTTTATGTTTCATCTTTTCTTCTTTAATTTTTATGAGAGCATCAGTAATGTGTTTTGTAAAGGCCATATTCATAGCACTGGCATTAGGACTTTTAGCAAGCTTTTGTAGGAACATAATTACTTCAGAGATATTGCAACCATCAAGATCAAAATCCTAATTACCATCTAAAGTAGTAGAGCTATTGTTTCCCATATTTCGAAGAATTTCAGCATTTTTATTAGAAAAGGTTCCATTGGTTTTAGGTATTGTTGTAGAAGGAACTTCATGTGGTTTGCTAGCACTAACATTAGTGGTGGTGATAGTAGAAATACTAATATTTCTAGAAGTTTCATCTTCTCTTTCCCACTTAGCATGCAATTCAGCTAACAGTCTAACATTTTCATCAATTCTAACTTGTATGGCATTAGTAGCAGCAAAGGGATTTTCAATAGTTTCAGGTTTAGCAGCCATTTTATTTAAAGAAGATTGTGCTTTAGACAATGATGCTATATTTCTTTCAGCATTAGAGAGTTTTTCCTCAATAGTCTTATTGAAAGCAGATTATTTACTAATAAAATGTTTAAGCATGACTTCAAGTTTAGAGGGTCCACTTCTATTATTGCTATAGGAATTTCCATAAGCATTACCATTATTGGGAGGATATGACCTATAATTATTATTACCAAAATTATTCCTATAGGCATTGTTGCTAGAATTATTATTTCTAATAAAGTTCACATCAACTTGCTCTTCTTGAGCAACCAAACAAGCTAAGGGAACATGATTTGGATCAATATGAGCTTTCCCATTAACAAGCATAGACACACTAACATCAATTTTATCACTCAAGGAGGAGGTTTCTTCAACAGAATTTACCTTCTTACCTTGTGGAGCTCTCTCAGTGTGCCATTCAGAATAGTTAACCATCATATTATCTAGAAGCTTTGTTGCAGCACCCAAAGTAATGGTCATAAAGGTACCTCCAGCAGCAGAATCCAGCAGATTTCTTGAAGAATAATTCAATCCTGCATAAAAGGTTTGGATAATCATCCAAGCAGTCAGTCCATGAGTGGGGCAATTCTTTACCAAAGATTTCATTGTTTCCCAAGCTTGAGCAACCTGTTCATTATCAGATTGTTTAAATTTCATTATTTCACTTCTCATAGATATAATTTTAGCAGGAGGATAGTATTTTCCAATAAAAGCATCTTTGCATTTAGTCCAAGAATCAATACTATTCTAGTTAGGGATAGCAACCATTCTTTAGCTTTTCCTCTCAAAGAGAAAGGAAACAATTTAAGCTTAATAATATCTCCATCTATATCCCTATGTTTTTGCATCTCACAAAGTTCAACAAAGTTATTAAGCTGAGCAGCAGCATCTTCAGTACCAACACCAGAGAATTGTTCTTTCATAACAAGATTAAGCAAGGCAGGTTTAATTTCAAAGAAAGTAGCTTCAGGAACAGGTGGAGCAATAGGTGTGCACATGAAAACATTGTTGTTGGTGCTAGTTGATGACCCACAAGTATAGGGGGTGTATCGCAGTATTTTCGATAAGTAAGAGTGTCGAACCCAATGAGGAGCAGAAGGTGTTGTTGAGTGGCTTGGAGCAGGAATTCTCTGTAAATACATAGCAAACGAATTTTTAGGGTTTTTTGATAATGCAGGTAAATAAATGCGAGTAAATAAAAGACAATAATAATAAATGCAGCAAGTGGCCCAATCCTTTCTTTAGCAAAGGACAAGACGATTGTATTACTTATGATGACCAAACGTTCTTGAGGACACACGGGAATATCATCAAGTGCTTTCGCTTCATATAGTTGATTAATCTTCTTTAGTTTGCTAAGTGTTGTGTGGGTGAACCTGTACTAATGTACCGACCTTCCTAGGACTAATACATACTTGTGATTATACCCCTTGCAAGCATCCGCAAGTACAAGAAAGTAATTAAGATATAAACCTAACCACAACTTTAAACTCTAAGATCCTGACATTCCTTGTGCAATGGTTTCCTAATGGGGGTTCAGGTTTCTGTCACTCCGGCAACCCCTACGATTAGTAGCCAAATAGACAATGCATTCCCCTAGGACCATGAAGGTGAAGTGTCATGTAGTCGACGTTCACATGACACCACTAGAAGAATAACACCAGAACTTAAATATCAAACCATTGAATCTTTCTCAACACAACTCCACTACTAATAACATGACTTCTCCCATGTCCTCAAAAACTAAACGAACTACTCACGAGACATCATATGGATCAAGATCAGAGATGATATAATGATAAGCAACAATCCAAATATAACAATAATTCAATGGTTCCACTCAATAGCATCAACTACTACAAGTAATCAACATCGGGAAAGTTTCCCCTAAGAACTATGCAAGATTCAACCCAATTGTTACAGCGGTATGGAGTGGTGATGATGGTGGTGATGGAGATGATGGTGATGATGATCCCGATGAAGTCCAGCTTGATGGTGGTGTTGATGGCGACGATCTCCCCTCTCCGGGATGGAATTCCCCTGGCAGAATTCTGTCTACCGGAGAGATCTTTCTCTGTCTGTAGTTCTCCGCCCTACAGAGGTGGCGGAATCTTTCTGTGGTCTCTCCCCAGGTATTAGGGTTTCGTGGGGATAATATATGCCAAATGGGAGAGCCAGGAGTGGGCCAGGGTGGCCACACCACCTGCTGGCGTGGCCAAGGGTGGCCCGCACAAGGGGTGGTGTGGGCCCCCTGTGGCCCATCTCCACTCCCCTTCTGGCATCCTTCGTCTTCTGGAAAAATAGGATTTTCAATGTATTTTCCCGGATTTTCTGATCTTTGCGAATTTCGCATCCAAATAGCCCCTTTTCCATCAGAATCCTGACTGCAGCGGTCCATCCTCCAAAAGTCATCAACCATGCAAAAACAGATGAAATAACATAAGTATCATCTCTTAATATGAAATATATTAATGAATAACAGTAAATTATGATATACAATAGTGATGCAAAATGGACGTATCAACTCCCCCCAAGCTTAGACTTCGCTTGTCCCCAAGCGAAAACTAAGCTCAATAAACATGACCTCAGGTTTATGGAGTGAATAGTCGATAAAAGAATACGGACAAGAAGCATCACATTCATCAATACACAAATCATAATAGAAGACAACTCACTATTATATAACTTAACTTGCAATAAGTAAAGGAAACACAATAAAGATACATAAAGTGAATCATAATTGGTAATGGCAAACTTAGCTCTTGGTCAAAGAATGGTTAACAATTTGCAAGAGTTCACACATAACTGGTTTTCAATGATAGCTTTCAAAGTAGTAAACACTAAGATAAGAGCAATGTGCAAAACAAGGAACATAAGAAACATGATTGAATAAATCCTCATATGAATGAATGAAACAGAACAACTCAAAATACTTGCTGAGATAGAAGGGAATAGGTTTACTGACTCAACCAAAAAGTAAAAGATAGACCCTTCGCAAAGGGAAATAGGGATTTCAAGTTTCATAAAGAGCTTCCAAAAATTATGGTACTTATTAGCTTTCAGCTCTCAATGCCCCCTATCATAAGCATCTTTACGTGATTAAGGTTAAAGTGACACAACTAAGAGGATATGCTTGACAAGTTATAAGTTGAAATCTCATGCCCCTTACTTACGAGTACCGAACCTCATGCTACTCAACTTCAGTCACAAGTAAGCTCTTGTCATTGTAAATACATATGTATCATAGAGAACCGCCAACGGGGTACCCCTTGCACATGATACATGAGCTATTCCATAATCAAAATGACAAGGCAAGCAGACAATGAGCATCTTAGCGATCTTTTTATTTGCTATTTGCATAGGATTTTATTGAGGATGCTTCATAGAGTGCTCATTATGGTTATGCTGCAAGTTTCCACCATGATTAGGCATGGCTTAGCCTAGCGGCCTAGGCGTTTCTCTAACACACATACAAACTCCATGATCTTACAAGTTCCCCTTTTATTTCACACCGCCAGGATCCATAAGCAAAAGAATCATGATATCAACGGAATAATAAGTGCAATGTTGAAAGT
Organism: Avena sativa; assembly: GCA_916181665.1. NCBI lineage: Eukaryota > Viridiplantae > Streptophyta > Magnoliopsida > Poales > Poaceae > Avena > Avena sativa. The sequence goes on along the minus strand of OV702289.1, from coordinate 577,396,811 downwards.
GTTCCCCATGATACATGGTTCTGCTAACTTCAACTTATAAAGCGCAAGCATATACGCCACAAAGATGGACGCAATGGTTCAAGTTTATTAAGCGCAAGAATGTAAAGTGTGCCTTCAAGTTTGTGAGAGCTTTAATCACTAATTTTCACATAACAAGTTTAATTTGGAAGGTAGATAAAAACATGAATTTACTTGGAATAGCAATAGTGCTAATAGGTAGGTATGGTGGACACAAATGGCGTAGGTTTTGGTTTAAGAATTGGATGCACGAGAAGCATCCCCTCTCAGTACAGGTTTTAGGCTAGCAAGGCTGGGTAGCAAGCATAAGAGTTAAAGGAAACAAACAAACATACAAGTAATAAAAACAAACATGCAATCTTCCTTGGAAGCACAAAAGATCTTAACTAGAGAATACTAAGCTTATGAGCAAATCAAGAAAGATGATGATGAAATTATATTTCTTTAAGAGTACTTTTATCTTTTTATTCAATTCTCATAATAGTGTTGCTACTGACCGAGCCAGATTTGCCAAAACCAACTAAATTAACTCAATTATCCCAAAGTGATACCAATACTAACAATAAGATCAATCATATAACATGAATTGAAAACTAATATAAGATATGCAAAAGAGTAAATGATAGAACTTCTCATTAATATTCCATAACGGCAACTCACACCAAGGGATACATAGATATCTAACGAGAGGGGGACACTTCCATGATGCAAACCATCCTACATGATAACTCCTCTATTCATGATATGACTCTACTAAAAAGGTAAAAAGATAGAAGATAGTGATGTGATACCGCGGCACTCCCCCAAGCTTGGAACAAACCAAGGGGATGCCAAAACCTGATGACGAATTAATCCTTTGGTGGTGGTGTTCTCTCAGTCGAGGTGAGATAATCTTCTAGGATCTTGCGGATCCTGTTGTTCTCTTCTTGTAGTATGTCCACCTTTTCTCCTTAGGACTCGGTACTTATCGGAAAACTCATCAGTGGCCCATAGAGCTTCCACTGCTGCAGGGCAGGAACTGAGGTTTAGAATTGGAGGTATTAGCCCTTGTCCCTTTATGCCTGCCAACTTGCCCTTCACTTCCTTTTTGATGCTCCGATCCATATCTCCGTGCCTAGGTGTGATCCTTTCTTCTTCCACCCATCCTATGAAGGTCTTCTGCTCCAAGTCACGATGGAGCTCGTGCTGGTGCCGCAGCTCATAGTCCTCCGAAAACGAACCCCGAAACAACATCTGAACAGCAAAAACACGACGAGAACACGACATACGAACCTTGGGGGATCCGGGGGATTATATATTACGAATTTTTACAACATAAGGAAGGTACTAGGAGAAAACGGGTCGGAGACGGAGTCCGAGGTGGCCACACCACCTGCTGGCACAACCAGGGGGCCGTGCCAGGGGTGGTGTGAGCCACCCTGGCTCCGTTTCCGTCCCTCTTTCACTTTGTTTCTTCCCTTGTTGGATAAAAACTGCAAAAATATAACTGGACAGATTTTTCGTGGACTTTTCCTTACCAGAACTGTTACCTATTCGAAAACGGACTCTGCAGGTCTCTGAAGTTGGCATTTAGTAGATTATTTCGGAGTCATAGCTTGAATAACATCAATATCTTCATCTTCATACACATATTGCTCGAGTCATGAAACCTTTCACTATCTTATTACACCATTTTCTCCACTAACCTGGAAATTTCTTTCACACAAAACTTCACACAATTCTCATTAGCAACATTAGTGTAAGCGAGGTAATAAACCTTTTAAGTTCAATTTCAACTGAAATCCATCAAAACATAAGCTAATGTAGCAACTCCTTCTGAAAGCCTAAAAGGAATTCAAAAAGGAAATCGATTTAAGAGGCAAATGCAAGAGTGGCAAAAATCTGTCAAAACAGACCAGCAGGTAAAGATCAATTTTTTCGAAAGTGTCCTGTTGCTCAAATCAAAAAGTACAAAACTAACGAAAGTTAAATAACAACCTAGGGCATAAGCAAAAAAAAATACAGCTCAATCCGACATTCAGAGATTTTTCACCAATTTTTACATCGAAGCACAAAAATCTGTTTCGGGACAGCAACTTCCCCAAATCTTACTTTTCTCTCATTAGAGGTTGATCTTGACACAAAAAACCAAACAAAAAGGATAAGGAGAGGTTATTTCCGAAATAATAACTTCCAAAACTCAAAGAAACAAAAACAAACTGAAAGCAAAAATATATTGGGTTGTCTCCCAAAAAGCTCTTTCTTTATAGCCATTAAGATGGGCATGATAATTTCAATGATGCTCAGAATATGAATTGAAGTGAAAGAGAGCATCAAGAAGCACAAATACACATGTTTAAGTCTAACCCACTTCCTATGCAAGGGAATTTTGTAAACAAACAAATTGTTGAAACCAGAGGCTGCTAGCATAGGAAGGCAAAACAAGTGCAACATAAAGAATTTAAGCATAAAACGAGGAAACTTGATATTATTGAGATGCATAAGAACAGTCTTTCCTCTCTCATAATAACCTTCAGTATCATGCATAAATTTAACTATATAACTATCACATGAACCATTGTAGCAATGATCACTTATCCTAACAGAAAACTGGGGAACACTAGCTCTCATAACACTACTTTGTGAAACAATATTAGGGATATCCTTAAAGAGGGTAGTGTGTCCATCTTCTACATATTTAGTGACAAAATCTTTCACATTTGCTACTACAGGTTCAACATCCATTTGTTCATCAGGTTCAACAGTTTTAGTCATACTTTCATTAACCAAACTAGATATCATAGAATGATCCTTTATCTTAACTGGGAAATGCACTTTCTCAATGTAAGGTTCGGGTAAAACATGATTAGCAGTATAAACTTCAGTATTTCTTGCAGGAACACGATTAGCAATATCTTTATATGGCTCATGATACTTATTCCATTTCTTTTTAGGAATTTTAATATAGGAAGCAAAAGCCTTAAAATAAGTTGCAATAGCTTGAGAGTCAAGACCATAAGCATTTTTAATGTTTTGAAAGTCATCAGTTCCCATAAAAGATTCAATGCATTCATAATCATAATTTATACCTGACTTTCTTCCTTTATCATTCTCCCATGCTTCAGCATTGTCTTGAATACTGTCTAGAAGATCCCATTTAGCTCCTTCTTCCATGCGTGTAAAGGATCCATCACAAGAAGCATCCAATAAATCCTTATCGTGAAGAGAAAGCCTTGCATAAAAGTTATTGATAATAATATTGTTGGGGAGCTCATGAATAGGACATTGGAGCATTAGTAACTTCAATCTCCCCCAAGCTTGAGCTGTACTCTCTCCATCAAGAGGCCAAAAGTTGTATATTTGATTCTGATCTTTATGAATCTCGCTAGGAGGATAAAATTTTGAATAAAAGAGAGGCACTATTTCCTCCCATTCAAGAGCTTGACCATTCTTCAGCAGCTTATACCATTCTTCAGCTCTTCTTTTCAGTGATAATGAGAATAACTTCTTCTTGACTTGATCGGTTGTAATACCTGCACACTTGAACAACCCGCATAATTCGTGTATAAAGAGCAAATGATCACCGGGATGGACAGTTACATCTCTAACATAATAGTTATCCATAACACGATCAATAATTCTTGTAGGTATTTTAAAAGTATCATTCTAAGTAGGTGGTGGTTCATCTACTACCTTAGCAGTGGTAGTAGCATTACGAAATAAGAAACTAAGTGAATTATCCATATTGAAATAAAGCAACTAACAGAAGTAAACAATACTCATAGTTGAAGTTTCCTTTACTAGTTCCACTCTCCAATAGCGCTTCACTCCCTGACAACGGCGCCAGAAAGTAGTATTCATGACCCACAAGTATAGGGGGTATATCGCAGTATTTTCGATAACTAAGAGTGTCGAACCCAACGAGGAGCAGAAGGTGTTGACGAGTGGCTTGGAGCAGGAATTCTCTTTAAATACTTAGCAAACGGATTTTTAGGGTTTTTTGATAATGCAGGTAAATAAAGTGCGAGTAAATAAAAGACAATAATAATAAATGCATCAAGTGGCCCAATCCTTTCTTTAGCAAAGGACAAGCCAGTTGTATTACTTAAGATGACCAAACGTTCTTGAGGACACACGGGAATATCGTCAAGTGCTTTTGCTTCATATAGTTGATTAATCTTCTTTAGTTTGCTAAGTGTTGTGTGGGTGAACCTGTGCTAATGTACCGACCTTCCTAGAAATAATACATACTTGTGATTATACCCCTTGAAAGCATCCGCAAGTACAAGAAAGTAATTAAGATATAAACCTAACCACAGCTTTAAACTCTAAGATCCTGACATCCCTTGTGCAAAGGTTTCCTAACAGGGGTTTAGGTTTCTGTCACTCCGGCAACCCCTACGATTAGTAGCCAAATACACAATGCATTCCCCTAGGCCCATAAAGGGGACGTGTCATGTAGTCGACGTTCACATGACACAACTAGAAGAATAACACCACAACTTAAATATCAAACCATTGAATCTTTCTCAACACAACTCCACTACTAACAACATGACTTCTCCCATGTCCTCAAGAACTAAACGAACTACTCATGAGACATCATATGGATCAAGATCAGAGATGATATAATGATAAGCAACAATCTAAACATAACAATAATTCAATGGTTCCACTCAATAGCATCAACTACTACAAGTAATCAACACCAGGAAAGTTTCCCCTAAGAACTATGCAAGATTCAACCCAATTGTTACAATGGTATGGAGTGGTGATGATGGTGATGATGATCCTGATGAAGTCCAGCTTGATGGTGGTGTTGATAGCGACGATCTCCCCTCTCCAGGAAGGAATTCCCCGGCAGAATTATGTCTGCCGGAGAGATCTTTCTCTCTCTATAGTTTTCCGCCCCGCAGATCACCGGGATGTCTGGTTGCTCCCCAGGTATTAGGGTTTTATGGGGATAATATCCGCCAAAGGGGAGAGCCAAGAGTGGGCCAGGGTGGCCACACCACCTGCTGGCGCGGCCAAGGGTAGCCCGCACCAGGGGTGGTGTGGGCCCATGTGGCCCATCTCCACTCCCCCTTCTGGTATCCTTCGTCTTCTGGAAAAATAGGATTTTCCATGTATTTTCACGGATTTTCTAATCTTCATGAATTTCGCCTCCAAATAGCCCATTTTCCATCAGAATCCTGACTGCAGCGGTCCATCCTCCAAAAGTCATCAACCATGCAAAAACAGATGAAATAACATAAGTATCATCTCTTAATATGAAATATATCAATGAATAATAGTAAATTGTGATATAGAATACTCATGCAAAATGGACATATCACCAGTGAAGTCACACAACTTAGTATTTTCAAGAGTAGTCATTTTTTTGTGTTTTTGATAAAAAGAAGCAAACTAGTATAACTATTTTTTTGTGTTTTTGATAAAGAAACAAGCAAACAAAGAAGAAATAAACTAAGCAAAACAAAAAAACAAAGTAAAGAGATTGGTTATGAGGGACTCCCCTTGTGAACATGTCCTTGACTCCCCGGCAACGGCGCCAGAAAAGAGCTTGATGGCTAAAATATATTCGAGCTTGTTGGGAACCCCAAGAGGAAGGTATGATGAACACAGCAGCAAGTTTCCCTCAGTTATGAAACCAAGGTGATCAAACCAGTAGGAGCAAGGAAACACCTCCAAAGGGTTGTTTCCAACTTGGAATCCTGCACAACACAACCACAGAACTTTGCCCCCAACTTACAGTGAGGTTGTCAATCTCACCGGTTTTGCTGAAAAGAAAGGATTAAACGTATTGTGTGGAAGATAGTAATTGCGTGTAGAAAGTAAACATAAAACAGTAAATAGATTGTAGGTTGATAGTAAAAGAATGGACCGGGGTCCATAGTTCACTAGCGGTGATTCTCCTTAAGATAGATGACATGTTGGGTGAACAATTTACAGCAGGGTAATTGACAGACACCGAGAAAGCATACATGCACATACTAATCATCTTGACTCCTATGAGATTTGATTGGGCATTACAACATTATACATAGACCGTAATCCAACTGCATCTATGACTAACAATCCACCTTCAGGTTATCATCCGAACCCCCTCCAGTATTAAGTTGCAAGCAACAGATAATTGCATTAAGCAAAGTGTGTAAAGTAAACAATACGATTATTCTATGAACAAAGAATTGATGTTTTCTCCCTAGTAGCAACAACACATCTAGTACCTTAGAGATTTCTGTCACTTCCCCAGATTCCTAGAGGCATGAACCCACTATCAAGCATAAATACTCCCTCTTCGATGTGGCGCCCCGCTAAAACCACTACTAGAAAATCGCGGTGTTTTTGTGCATTGCATCATCATGACCGCATGCTCATGTCATCATGCCACATTGCATTTGAGCATCATCATGACATCATACATTGTTTGCCTAAAACTGTTTCTAAACGCCTATCTTTGTTTTCTATATATCCCCTGTCTTTATTTCAAATTAAAACCCCGGCCTCTTCCGGATATTTTCTTTTGTCTACAAAATATTTACAAAAGTCTATTTCAGACAAAACAAAAATAAATAAAACTATTTCTTTTCAGACCGGGGAGCCCGCCAGCCTGCTAGGCCAAAAGCCCAGCAAGCCAGCAATCTACTACCCGGCCCAACTAGACAACCCCCAAACCCTAACCCTAACACTCCACACCCCACACACTACCCCGTCGCCGCGCACGCAGCAGCCGTGCAGCGCACAGCGTGCACACGCACACCGCACATGCACGCATGCCACTGTCCACATCGCGGCCCCACCCACTCGCCCTCTCCCGCACGCAAGACGCAACCTGCTCCCGCACGCAACCCTCCCATCCCGCTCACACGCCCCGCTCCTCACCTGGCCCACCCTGCAGCCCCGCTACCGACACCACCCCACACCCTGGCCTTGATCCCCTCACCCTTCCCACCAACCCCGCCTCTCCTCGATCCCCACCCTGCACGCGCCCCTCGTCCTCGCCCCGCGTCATCCCTGCCTCGACCACGTCGGCGACGCCGCGCCACCCTCTCCTCTCTGACAAGCACCGCGCCTTGGACCTCGCCGCCACGGCCCCCTTCTCCTCTGGCTCCAGGCGCCGCCCTCGCCGCGAGGAGAGCCACATCGCCTCGTCGGCCGCCCTCTCCTCCGGCCATCTGAGCCCCACGATGGCGCCGTCCCTCGCGACCTCGTCTGCCAGTAGCCCCGCCACCGATCCCCTTCACCGACGACCGAGCTCGTCCGATGCGCCTCGTCGACGCGTTCTCTCGCTCCGGCCGCGGTTCTCATCGGTGTGCCAGGACCTCGTCGTCCCTGCCCCAGCATGCTCCGGCCCGCCGCTCTCCTTCACCAAGTCCGTCGTCGCCGCGTCGAGCCCCTGACCGCGTCGACCTCCATCCCTCTGCCCCACGCCGCTGTGTCCCCGGCCCGCGCGCAAGCGCAACCCCTCGAGCTCCGTCACCCTAGCGACCTCCCGCGTGTCGCCGCCGGGCCCCTCTCCGTGACAAGCTCTCCGAGCCGCCACTTCCGTCTTCTGGCCGCGTCGCTCCGCTGCCGCCCAGGGACGTCCAGCCTCGCGACCCCGAGCCTCTGCGAGCGCTGCCTCCTCGAGCACGCCACGGAGTTCCTCTGCCTACTGCCAAGTCCAACTCGCGCGCTTGCTTGGCGGCTCTGTCTGCCCGTATACGTTTTGGAACCCCGGTGGTGTGCTGCTAGCGATGTGTAGCGGGGGTTATGTTGTGTTTGCGCGACCTCGAGGACGAGATGGTGATGCAACCAAGGCGGTCCCGATAAGATCACTCGGGCTACATCAATTTCGGTCATGTATGGTGAAGAGCTACATGAACCACCGAGCCTCCATGTTCTGCAACCGATCGTCGTCATACAAGAATGACCCCAAACCAAGATCGCCCACAACCACCGACAAGATCTCCGATCCGACCCATCGGCAAGTTCGCCTCGAGGAGCCACATGAACCGAGGATTCCGACAAGTTCTTCCGCACCGACAAGACCGTCTCGATGCCGACGGTTTTGATGGTTGAACACGGTGCCACCCAAGACCTCCGCCATGGGAAGGCCCAAGTCCTTCGAGGTGAAATCGACAAGATCCACACGGGACGACAAGATCTACTTCACGGGCACCGAGCGTCAAGACCTCCTTCTCAGAACCACCAAGTACTTCCTCTCGGACGCCAAGGCCCGAACCCGAAGACCGCCAAGATCACCGCCAGATACGCCAAGTTCCTCATCCCGGACGCCATGACCGTCTACACGGATTCGAAGACCTCGGTACCCGATCCACTCAAGTTCGCCATCAACGACAAGGTCGACCGCTTGGAACCCAAGTTCTCCGTCACGACATGACAAGTTCTCCATCTTGTGTCCGAACCTCGCCGTTCCCGTCAAACCCTGAGACTGGACCCCGGACCCCCGGAACCCAAGATCTTCCGAACCCAGATGTTTGACCCTAAGCCTCTATTTTTATAATATGACATATACCTGTCGCATCATTAAATAATCATGCTTGCATACATGTCATCTAGTGGGTTGGGTTAAATAGTCGATTCACCTAAATTAAATATGGAGTCGATATGCGGGCTATTCTAGTCTTATTCCGGACTCCATTTAAATTTGTGTAGTGAACCGATGCCATGCTTTGTCTTGTTAAGACAACATTTAAATTTCAGGGTACCTAAACAACATGAACCATTTAATTAATTGTCGGGACCCCGGTTCCGCTTAATACTGCCTAATTGCACTGCATCTGCATCATATCATAATCGTGCCGGATCTTCTGCCGTAGTATTAAATATTGCATCCGGTGTTTCTTCTAGTGTTTGCTTCTTCGCGGATTAGGCCGATGAGTTGATGCGAGTATCGACAAGTTCTCCGGATATGAACCTTCGGCAGTGTTTCCCAGGCGAGCATTCTACCCCTTTCTACCTATTTTGCATTTATAGTCTTTATTTCCTCATGTTGATCTATTGCTATCCGTGTCACGATGCTTTAGTTTTCGTACACCAGTTATATCCCATGCAGCCTCTATATTGCCTTGGACACCTCCTATTACCTGTGTTTGGTAGATAGCTGGCCTTGCGAGTCGTAGTTGCTTGTTCAGGTGCGATATCGTGTTGTCAAGTACCACAACTGTTGGAATGCTGGCAGATGTTTACGGTGGAGTGGATCATGACTTTAAATACCACTATTAAATTGCTGGGACAACTAATGAAAGAGGCACCGGTGGGCAATATATGCTATTTGGTTTTTATGTCCACTTGTGTCCCGTAGGCCCCGAGTACCTGATACCTGTTCCTTGACTATTCACACTATCCACATACGGGAGACTCTATGAATCCCCCTTAGCCAGAGCTTGATTCATTTCTTATTTCTTGGGGCCATAAAGTAGTTTGGGGCTTTATTACTATCCTATACTTATGCCATGCTTTACTACTTTATTTAAGATTGTGCGTGGAGCACCTGTACTGTTTAGGGTTGCGAAGTGTTTTCGCGGTATCGACAAGCCCAGTCACACTTTCGGGTTCCCAGTCGTTTACAGCCATTGGCGTAAACCTTGGGTCCGTCTCGGAGCCGGCCAACTTCGTTGAGGGTAGCTTAATGGGGTGGCCCCCTGAAATATTTTATGAATCCTGTGATTGCTTTGTCGTGATAGCCTCGTTGGGTTTTGATTTGGTTTTTCCGAGGTTGATCGTGTGTGTGTTGCTATTTGTGCACCCCTAGAGGGCAAATCTTTCTGAAAGCCGTGTCCGCGGTTATGGACGACTTGGAGCACAGTATCTCGATCATAGACAACCATAACTAAAGTAGTGCTATAAATTTGACTTAATGTGTGACTAGTAATCAGCTTCACTACAATGGAATGGATAATAAAAGTGCCAACAACTGGTGGAACTGGGGTGTATTGTGTCATGTTATACCTGCCTAGTAAGTAACGCAATTCCAATGGGATGAAATAAAAGTGCCAACAACTGCTGGGTTGGGATGTCACATGCTAATTGTATCTGACTAGTAAGTACTGCAACTACAACTAAAAGGTTAACTAAAACTGCCCACTACTTATGCTATCAGGATGACTCATACTATCTATATCTGACTAGTAAGTGCTTCAACTATAATAGAATGAATAAAACTGCCAACCGTGTGAGTTCCTCGGTTTTGACTTCCTCATTGGTATCAAGGGGGAAATGCCAGGATGGGTATGTTTGGTGTTAGTATCAGGTTGGGTCCGAATAGGTCTTTCTTATCCTTCTCTAATAGCCGCCAGTTTTACTGAGTCTCTATAGGTTGTTTAGTGCTGCTACGCTGCCGCTTCAGTCCACCATACCTATGTAGGCGAGAGCCGCCGAATTCTAGCCTCGCCATGTACTGGCCTCAGTATTGATGCTCCTCTTTTTCCTTTGCCCTTTGTCGGCACCCCTTTTTGTTTTAGCAGGTTTGGGATCAACGTCGTTAGCAGGGTTACCCTTCCGGCTTGGCCTGGGCAGGGTTATGGACGCCATTGGTTATTCTTCAGGGCTCTTAGCCCCACTTGCATCTTGTCCATAGTCAGACGCTTTATCGTTTGCAAGGTGATTTGGATCTTTGTATTGTATATATGTATTCTTGACCCGTTGAGTTGCTGTTGTATATATATCTGTTCTGTGGGTGCCATCAAGGACTGTTGTGTAATGGTATTACTTTGTTTTCCACCCGCACGAAAGTGCCTGGTGGGCGTCCTTGAATCGTTTCTATGCGGGTTCGGTGGAAAGGGCTAAAACTTGCATAGGGCCGATTCGAGGGTGTTACATTGGAGTTTCTAGAATCTACTTAGCCAAGATAGCTACTAACAACAGAAAGCATGCAAGATCACAAATAACATAGACATGATAGAATCAGTAATCAATCTAAAATAGCATCTCAATATCCATCGGATCCCCGCAAACACAACATGTAAGATTAAAAATATATGATCTTGATCATGAACGGAGCTCACAAGATCTAAACATGGTAGCACAAAGGAGAAGAACCAACCATCTAGCTACTACATGGACCCGTAGTCCAGGGATGAACTACTCACGCATCACACCGGAGGCAGTCATGGTGATGAAGAAGGCCTCTAGGCTGATCTCTCCCCTCTGGCAGGGTGCCGGGAAGAGCTTCAGATCCCTCCCGATCTAGGGATGGAGATGGCGACGGGTACAGACTCTTTCATGGATTTTTGATCGGGTACTTAGGGTTTTCATCCTGAAGGCAATATATAGGCGAAGGGGTAAGGTCGGTGGAGAACCAGGGGGCCGACACCCCTGGTGGCGTGCCCCCAGGCCACGCTGCCACAAGGTGTGGCCGCCCTGGTGCGCCACTTCATCTCCCCTCCGGACTCCGTGTTCCTTCTGGTGAAATATTGACTTGGGCTTTTGTTCGGTCCAATTCTGAGAATATTTCCTTACTAGATTTTCTGAAACCAAAAACAGTAGAAAATAGGCAACTAGCACTGTGGCATATTGTTAATAGGTTAGTTCGAGAAAATGTGTAAAAATACTCCAAAGTGTGGACAAAACATAAGAAAGTGGATATAAAACAAGCATGGAACATCAAAAATTATAGATACGTTTGCAACGTATCAGTCCAAAGTGGTTAGACTAACCACAACACATAGGACACACTCCATAAAAATATGTGCATATTTAGAGATGAAATTTGAATTTCATGCACATCTTAGCCGTTAAGGATTTGATGGAGTATACCGTATATATCGGAATAAAGAAAGCAAACCATGATATAAGATATACATTTAGTAAACATGCATGCACGAGACTTTTAAGATCCAAGTAACATATAATTTGGAAAAACACCAAAATATTCAAGAAGGCATACAAGGTGTGACAAAACACATTTTTGTTGTCCAAACTATATCAAAGAAACAAATCAACACAAGATTTGTTCAACAAAGTTCAACAAATGAACAAAGCAAAAACTATTGAGCATAAAAGATGAAATAAAACATAAATGCTCAAAGATTTATCTCATTCAAGAAAATAAAATAGGGAAAAAAGAATGATATAACAAACTCCCAAAAGAGCAAGGTTTCAATAAATAAAATCAACCCTTAACACTTTTCACAATGGCACAAGGTTCTGAGAAGAAAAGGTTGTATTCCACTAAAATACATTTGATAATAATCAAAAACATCATTAAAGAGATATTCAAAAGCTAAGGAAGACAATGGGATCCACAACAAAAAAATTGGAAAGAAAATAAGGCAATAAGAGGTGAAATCCAAGGTGAAGATGATCCAAAAAATTCTACCACACACAAGTACATCAATTGTCGAAGACAATGAGTGTATTGGAATTGATTTATGGTGATATATTGCACAGATATTAAAGATAAATCTTCACAATAATACACATAGGATAGGAATAAAAATATTACGCACTATGCAAAGATAGAGTTTCTTGATAGCTTTAACTAGTCACACAATCATGCAAAGAAATGATTAGAATAACTTGAAGCAAATGGTCTCCCCAAAAAGATATGGAGATATATATTTGAGGAAGACCTCACCAAGAATTTCTTACTCAAACAAAGACCAAAAAGACGAGCAATAAAAGCTTCTAACAAAATAGGACCTTGTTTGAGCTAACATGCCACCTAGAAACAAGATAATCAACAATATCAACTATAAGTGGCACCACCTCATATGTTCACATTTCCTAGGATTGTGATATGCAAAAGAAGCATATTACTCCCCCATAATGTGATATTCATTTTCTTAAAGAGGCCAAACAACCTCAACTAGAGATAATTAATGGATATTTAGAATTTGAATTTCTCATGAGTATGACACACCACATAGTGACTAGATAAACTTGCAATATCAATACTAAGTGGTAGTACTCATGTACACACATTTTAAGGTTTGAGAGATGCACGAGGCATATCACTCCCTCAAAATGGGATGTTCCATTAATCACTCGAAAAGAGCCAAATAAGATATCATCAAGATGCATTAGAGGCTCAAAACAAATCACACGAGTAAATTATGTGCCAAACACCTAGACATACTTGAACACACAAAATAAGCAAGCATGAGGCACAACAAATACAAACACATAAACTAAAACATGTAAAGGGGCAAGTAACTTACAATATGAAAGAGTTGAGTTCAAGTTACCGCAAAGAGGCGCACTGGGTATATGGTAGGGAGATGATAATCCTTATAACTTGGCTTGATCAAATATAATATATGAAGATCCCTTTATTCCTCATGATTTAGCCAAGTCTCCATGCCCTCCACAAACACCTATTGATCAAGTTTGAGATTGTTGGTCCCCAACAAAGTTGGGTCCTAAGAGGTTAGTCACAATAGGCTTAGCAACCCAAATGGTTCTTTTCTGGACACCACTTTGAGTTCCAACAAGCTTGGCAAACACATTACCATACTTATCCTTCCCAAGATAATAATAATCATCATCAACAATGATAGGGTTAGATAAGGAACTTTTTGAACATGAAGAGGCAAAGTGCCCCTTCTCATGACATATGTAGCAACAAGTGCTCCCCTTTATCTTCTTCATTAATTTCTTGGTTGGGGAGTCTTATCTTGATTCTTCTTGGGAAGTGGCCAAGCTTCAACTTGAGGTTGATATTGGGCTTGACCTTGAACTTTTGGCTGCTTCCCTTGTTGCTTCTCACTCAAGTGCTTCTTATTTAATGGACAAGACATTACATGATGTCCTACAACCTTGCACTTGAAGCAAGCAATCTTGGCTGAATCCTTTACTTGGTCTTGGCCCTTCTTCTTATTGCTCTTGGACTTGTTCTTGTTATTGGAGTTGAATCCAAGTACACTTTTATCATTAGGGGATTTTTTCACACTCAAAATATTATTGAGTGTGGATTTCCCTTCATGACTCTTTTCCAAGTCTTTCTTCAAAGAAGTCACTTGGGCCTTGAGCTCTTTGATTTCTTATGCATGGTTAGTAGAAATAGAGGTACTAGAGGAAGTAGAAGCTTCATTGTTAGAGCGACAAGGCAAAGAAAGTAATCCAACAAAAGGTTTATCACTAGTATGACTAAAAGGATCACTAGGACTAGCACATGGCAAAATAGCATTTTGAGTAGAAGTTGTGCTAATGTCCAAAGGAGGCTCACAAGATGTTACCTTAGTGATACTTTCCTCACGAGCTAACTTTAGCCCATCATAGAAGATTAGAAGATCATTATGAGAGGCTGAGAGCTTTTCATGGCTTTCTTCCAATTTCCCATAATTGCTAGTTAGCAACTCAAGTTGAGCCCTTAGCTCAACATTCTCCTTTAATATAGATGCTTCACAAGAGGTAGAGTTAGTAGCACTAGCATCATTAATAGATTTTTCCTTTTCAAGCATATACGATTCAATTTTTTGTGTGAGGAGACAATTAGTGTGCTTCTCCTCGGCAAACTCTTACTTAAGGAGATTGAATCTCCGACTCCCATCATCAAGTTGGAAATCCAACTCCTCTATGGTTCCTGTTTGTTTAGTTATGGTGTCCATAACATGTCTGAGACAAGCAATGGCCTTATTATTACCATGAAGAGAGGTACACAAAAATGTCATCTCACGAAGAATAGTACTAGTATGCTCATCCACATCATCATCACTATCATCATTATCATTGATATTATCTGTAGAATATATATTGGGATCCGAAGTAGGAGATACCTTTGATCCTCTTGCCATAAGGCACATGTGAGCACGGGAGGATGAAGATGAGGATATTCTTGAATCTTCATTCATGATCGTGTCTTGCTCCATAGAATGTTTGATTTCCTCTACATTGTTAGATAAACAACTAGAGGAAATAGAAGCATTTTGTTCATGGGAACAAGGCAAATCAAGCATATCATATACACTAGTACTCAAAACATTTCTAGACGATATGCAAGGATTAACAACACAAGGGTATATAGAATCATTGTTGTAAGAAGTGTTTAAGTCCAAACTCTCTACACCATTATAATTTCTAGAACAAGAATCATTAGTGTAAAGAGAAACACTACCATCATCACATATGATTTTTTTCACTCACCATGCCATTACCTTGTGACTTTGCACATGTAAGTGAAGTGGAAAGAATTGAAATCTCATCGTGGCTGGAGGTGGAAGCAACTTGGAGCTCTTCATGATGTGAAGGATAAGAGAGATCCTCGGAGAGACCACCAACAATATGAGAAATGGAACCACCAAATATCTCTTTAAGCTTGGTCCACTTCTCATGAGATGACTTGCGCTTTACAATCGTCAAGAACAATTTAATTGTGGGGCTCAAGGAGAAAATAAGCTCATTAGATACTTGAGCTTCGAGATGTAAATTTTTCTCATCCTCTAAAGATAGATTTTGAGGATCCATCGGAGGAGAAAAATCTACATCTAGAAATCACTCAATATTTGGACACAAGGTCCTAAGATTACAAAGCAAGCAATTTCTCCACAAAGCATAATTTGTGCCATCAAAGATAATTGTGTCATTGTGCACTTTACTACTAGCTGACATCTTTACACTCTAGGCGGTGAAGCCTAAACAAGGAGAGTCCTTGCTCTGATACCAATTGAAAGGATGGAGACGTCGCCTAGAGAGGGGGTGAATAGGCAATTTCAAAACTATTACAGTCTTGGCTTGATAGAATGCGGAATTAAACTAATGTTTATTTTACAAGCACAAAACCTAAATACACTAGGCTCAACTAAGTGCACAAACAATAAGTTAAGCTAAGCAAGATAGCACAAGATAAATATACCACAAGTGATAAGCAAGATATAAGTACTTCAAGCACGACGGCTATCACAAGGAAAGTAAGCTCGGGTATAGAGATAACCGAGGCATGCAGAGACGGAGATGTATTCCTATTTTCCCTTACAAGAAGGTACGTCACGTTGGAGAGGTGTGGGATTCCACGAAGAATTTCCCAACGCCACGAAGGCTCACCTTCTTCTATGATTCTATCCCACGAAGGATAAGCCCTTTCCTTATGGCTAGCTTTTCCTCCACTCCGGAGATGGCAAGCTCCACAATCACTTCACAAAATCCACAAAGGAGAATCCCGGGTCTCTTCAGAATCTTCCATGAAGAGGACACCGCGACACCAACCGCCAAGCCAACTAGGAGGTCAGCCTCCAAAGTAAAAAGCTCACGGTCTCTCACTCGAACAAATCGTAATGGAGAGCTCAACACTTATGCAAGAATGCACAGCAAGAACACCAAGGGTGCTAAAATCCTTCACTCTCAAATCCCACCAAAGCAACAAGTGCTAGGGAGGAATTAGAGAGGAAGAACAATGGTGGAATTCAACTAATGACTTAAATATCTAGATACAAAGGGTTCCCCTCACTTAGAGGAGGAATTTATTGGTGGGGATTGTAGATGTAGATCTCATCTTCCAAAGCCCTCAAAAGATGCAAGAATCATAGGAGGGAAGGGAGACGAAGCAAGCTCAAGAGGTTCAACAATGGAGGTTAGTTTCGTGGTCAAGAACACTCAAAAACATTAGGGGAAGAACCCCCTTTTATAGGGGGAAGGAAATATGGCCGTTGGGAGAAATCTGCGTGAACCCGGTTTGAAGTTTGGTTGAACTGGCTCAAAAATAGGATGACCTCGTATCAAGTTCAGTTGAATTCCGATTTGAACCCGGTTGAATCCCGGTTGAATCTCGGTTTGAACCTAGTTGAATACCGGTTGAACCGGATCTAAACAGGGAAGGGTTACTGAATGTAATCCCGGTTAGACTCGGTTGCGAAACCAGGAATCTCGGTTTGAATCCCGATTGAATCCCGGTTGAACTGGATCTGAAACAGACTTCATGAAAAACGCAATAACTTTTGCATCCGGACTTCGATTTCGATGATCTTGGGCTTGTTTTGACGATGACAACAATATATACAAGAGGGTGCATAAAAACATCATAGTCCAACAAAAGAAGACAGAACCAAATGAAGAAAGGTACGAAGCCTCCCTATAATAAGAACCGGTAAAACCTTCAAACTCGAAAACGCCATAGAAGATGCATACGAATTCCGTTTCGGATGAACATGGGCTTGTTGAAGAGATAGCAACAAGATCAAGATCCACACATGGAGAAACACCAAGAAGCCACAAAATAGGAAGATGCAAAGTATGCAAAGGATTGAGCTCCCTACGACGATGTGATCAAGTTACCCAACCGAAAGCCCCTATTGATAGTGCGGCTATCTATCCTATAACCCAGTCTCCCAACAACCACCTTGAGAAAGGTAAAAGGAAAACCTATCAAGGCCATAACTTTGCCTTGCGCATCCCACTTGATCTTGATGACAACACTTCAAGCTCCATCCAAGCCCGAATGCATCACTTGATAATTGTTGCTTCGTGAAGACTCATAATTTTCTCCCCATACACCATTATGGGATAACTTCATTAATACACGTTTTCACATGTACATTATCACCAATATGGACGGCAAGATTCAAGCAAATTATCTTCTCGAGATGCTTATCTCTAACTTGGCCTTCTCAACCTTGATGACGATCACCACTTGATGTCATCCTCTCATGGGCTATATGAGATCTTCACTTTTGAAGCATGCTCATGGAAAGATACATATCCCATATAGAAAGGCGAATGCATATATATAATGGGTTTGTTCATGATGCATAATTTACAAGGCTTACCATACCACAAGATCCATGTGGTACATTCTTAATGCTTCATGTGTTGACAAACTTGAAATCACTCTTCACTCTTTATATTGGTCAACCAAGTATCTTCTCATGCTCCATCTCAATATCTTGTGGTACATAAAGTACTCTTCATTTGATTGCATGCTCCAAATCTTAGTCAACCATAACTCAACTAATGAGGCTATGATGACACCGACTTAGAGCCATATCTTGAAATCTTCTATTGAGATCACAGTCTCAAGATCTTGATCACACCATATTCTTCTTCAACTCAATGATCTTGATGCTAATACTCAAGGTATATATTTATATTCATGGCATCCATACGTGAATCCACCATGGACTACAAGAATGACCTATGATATATTCCTTCATATAAAACTCAATGAAAACATTAGTCCATAGGGATTGTCATTAATCACCAAAACCATACATAGGGGCAATTACCCTTTCAATTCCTACCTAGAAAATTATGTTATAAAAGAAAATATTGAAAGATACAATAGAGAAGTTATGATTCCACCTAAGCTTGGGGATGTATGGATCCCCAAGGCATTAATCACTATTGGAAAAGAGACACATCATGCTATTCTAGATTTAGGATCTAGTGTCTCAGTTTTATCTAAAGATCTATATGACTTACTTGAATTGAAACCTATGAAAAAAATGCTCAATAGATCTTTTACTTGCTGAAGATTCAAATAAACATGCTCTAGGAAAAGTTCAAGATATTATGATTGAATTACATATGACATTTGTGCCTGTTGATTTTATTGTCATGGATATGGGGAGCAATACCTCAAGTCCTATAATACTTGGTAGACCTTTTTTTGAGAAACATAGGTGCAGTCATTGATACAAAAGAAGGAAATGTGAAGTTTAAATTTCCTCACAAGAAGTGCATGTAACACTTTCCAAGGAAGAAGGAGGTAGATAAGAATCACAAGCTATCCCATAAGTTCCACATCACCTAAACCAAGTAAGTAAAGCCTAGCTATATGGCTATAAAGAAAACACTTTGCGGGAGGCAACCCAGTTATTTTTATTTTTATTTTTTGTTTTAAACTCTTGCTGTAGCAATAGAGTTTTATTTTGGTTTTATTTCTGTAATTTTGAATAAAGTACCAAGTGGAACCCATTTTGGATGTTTTAAAAGTTGCTAAAGATATGGAGTACCAAATTCCTGCAGAATAGTTTTTAGTGCGTGAATTTTCTGATTTTTCTGTAACTCCGATTGTGCTCAGATTCATATAGCATTTACAACTTTTCATCCTTTTTACACAAAAATGGCTAAAATTCATGACACGTCTAAGTGGACTAAAAAAATCGTTTTGCTGTTGCTGAAAATCTGGACAGATTCTACCATGTTTTGTTTTAACCATTCCCAAGTGTCTTAAAATGATTTGTATGAGTCATATTATATGGTAGGGATATGTAGGAACATTATATGATTGCTTTAAAATTTAGAAAGAATTTTGTATTTGATATATATGTAGCAACTATTATATTCTTGTGCCACTAATGTCACCTGTCAAAAAAGAGATGGGAGAAAAAGTTTTGTGTTGAAGTTTTTTGACAGGGAATAGAGGAACACCACACCAAGAGCAATCTAAGTATGGTGAAAACCATATTCTTGGTGATGCCAAAGTCACCCCATTGGACCAACTCAACTCTCGATTTGCAAACCCCTAAACTTTGTTTTTTGAGCGACATAGAACTATCGTAGAAACTTGGAGCGTCTGTTTTGTCATTTTATTTTTTGTTTTGCATTAGAAAGAACACCACCATTATTATAAATGTTTATGATTATATACTGAAAAGAAACTCTACCTTAATGGTACTAAAACTAAAAAAGGAAGCCATGGAATAAAAGAAAAGGGGAGATAAAAATAAAAGCTGAAATTCATGTTGTGTCTAGTTCTTAAGCTCAAATGTTTTATATGAAGCATGATCTGTTTTATGACTATTAATTTGTATCCTTTGCTTGTGCATATTTATGTTCAACATTAAGAAGCAAGGTGAGAAAATAAATGTTGACATTATGAACTAGATGGCACACACTTTAGATCTCTTTTTGCTAAGCCTTTTTCTACACAAGCTAAGACTTGTTCCAAACCCCTTAAAACTAGATTACACATATCTACCTATTTGTGGCAAAAGATACTTTCAAGTATAGTATGTATGTTAATCCTCCAAACACTCTTAAAACACCCTTTTCATGTATTTTGAAGCTCATAAGAAAGTAAGGTTTTGGGGTGATACCACTATGGATTTTTTTGTGCTTTACATCTTATTAGTTGTTGTTGGCTAAACCATGCTAGCATGGCACAAGCTTTCAAAGTTGAATGTTGATAATTAATCATTTTAAGTTCTACCTATGGATTGCATTGATGTGAAATGAAGTGTGCACATTGTAGTAGACATGTTGGTAGAAAACGCTCCTGAACCGCTAGCCAAAGCCATGCATGACATGGTGGAAACTTACAGCATGATGATCCTTGTTGATATGATTCATATGTCTATTTTTCTTGTCTTCTGAAGTAGAGATACTGCCCCCTCCAACCTTGAACACAATCAAGGAATTATATTAGATTTTATGCTAAAATAAGCAAATAAATAAATGCCAAAAAGGGGGGCATATATCTACGCAAGGGGCAAGAGGTACTTTAGTGATGCGGTTTCACAAAACCAACATGAGTATAAAATGACAGGCCTAAGTTGAGTAGCATGAGGAGTGCAAGGTCATAGACTAGGTGCATGAAACAATCAACTTGTAAGATGTTTAGCACATAAACCATGCGATGCTTTAAAACAAAGTGAAAATCAAAAGTTGCTGGGAACCCCATCCTTATTAGTATTGTTGACATGAATTACGTAGCTCAAAATTCTATTTTTTATTCTTTATGGAGGATTAACATATGTATTCAATGCTTACTTTCGGTATGGGATGCAAAACATCTCAAGGGAAGACATAAAACTAAGAAGTAAGTCTTCCAGTCAAGGGTATAAAACTAAGAAGTAGCCCAAAAATAAAGGCATGTAAACACCAGTGCTAATCATGAAAAGAGTCTCTTATTCTATAGGTTCATCAAAGTGTGCTTGAAGGTTTATTTTGTTCATCATTTGTTTTATCACACCATCACTTATTGTTTAGCATAGATACAACTTGATAGTACACTTGCATATTATGTTTCATTGAAAGGAATTAAGCCTATGAACTCTACATGATAATGAAGGAACACTACTAGGAAAACAGCTATAGATAGACATGCTACTCTATGGCGCATATATAGGACCATGAGCAATAGAAAAATTTCAGTGGCACACGCCAGCAAATGCACCACATAAATGTGCACTATTCTATGGCGTATTTTCTAATACAAGCGCCACAGAAATTATGTGGGACCCACCACCAGGGTTGGGCGACCAACTTTCTATGGCGCATATGAGCATATGCGCTACATAAAGAATAATTTATGTGGCACATATGTTTATATGCGCCATAGAAAGTGGAGGCGGGCCCCACCATAGAATCTTTTTTGACCAACTTTCTGTGGCGCATTTGGAGATATGCACCACATAAATGTTGGTTTTTTGTGGCGCATATCGGCATATGCGCCACAAAAAGTTGAAGCGGGTCCCACCACATAAAGTGCAACCCCTTATTCTATGGCGCATCTAGCTATATGCGCCACAAAAAATTGAACTTCTATGGAACATATCTGCAATATGTGCCACAGAATAGTGTGTCCAGATCCATGTGCAAAAATGTGGTATCTCACCCCTCTCTATCCACCACCACCCATTTCACATCTCTTCTTCCCTTCTCCCCACCCATCTCGTCTTCCTCCTCCCTCCCACCCCATTTTGCCCATAGTTTCTCCATTTTCTTGTAACTAAACCTACTTTAGTTCATAGATTGGTAAGGGGAAGCCTCTCTCTAACTTGTAGATCTAAAACACACTTACCTTTCTCTCCCACATCTCTATTTGTTCACTAATTTCCCCTCCACCAACTTGTAGATCTATTTTTCCACGCTCTTTCATAGCGGTCTCGTCTCGCTATTATTGAATCTACTAGGTGAGTACTTGGCCATGAATATGCATGTTTTGTAGGTGAAGCTTGTCGCGTGGGCGGTGTGCGCGATGCATGGCGAGATGATGTTTATACATGAAGCTTGTGTGGTGCATGAATATTTGCATTGGGAGGAAGTTTTTTGTTGTTTGCTTGTTGTTGCCCCAGTGTGGTGCATGGATGTTTGCCGGAATGTTGATTCATTTCCATTTCGGAAAGTTTTTGTGCTACCCATATGTCCTACTTTTAGGAAAGGTCATGCCGAATTTTTCTGGCTACCTTGCATGTGTGTGTGTGCATATGGTGTGGTTCTAACCTACTCTCTATTGTGACCGCTAAGGCAACCATGGTCGTCACGATGAGCAAAGGTCGAGTTGCTAGGTACAAGAAAGACACAAAGGAGGACATGATTCAAAACAATAAGACCATGATAATATGTCCATGTCGAACATGCAAACTCCAACGCTGGATCAACCCTGATTCTGGACAATTTGAGGGTCACCTGCAAAGGCGTGGTTTCATGCGCGAGCTCAATGAGGCGCCCGCAGGACATGGTGGTCACGAAGACGTGGGTGGGCGAGAAGACGAAGAGTCTCCTGGGCATGATCATCATGACGAAGGAGATGCCGGTGGGCATGATCATCATGAAGAAGGAGATGTCGACGGGCATGATCATCATGAAGAAGGAGATGCCAGCGGACCTGATCATCATGAAGAAGGAGATGCCGATGGGCATGATCATCATGAAGAAGGAGAAGACGCGAACACCCAGACGCTGCTAACTTCATCCTTGCAGGACCCTCATGTTCAAGAACTGCTCCTCAAGGAGACAAGCAATGCCAAAGCTGCAGCTAGAGAGAAAGCCAAGCTGGCGCAAATGAAGATAGACGGGATGACTCCATTGTATCCTGGGTGTCACCCCGAGGATACACAATTGAGTGTAATGCTCAAGGCTCTAGAGATGAAGGCCGAACACAAATGGACCGATGTGAGCTTCAATGCGAACATGGAATACTGGCACGACTGACTTCCTAAGGGGAACACATTGCCAACAAGTATTGAGGAGGCCAAGAAAATTGTGTGCCCTCTCAACCTACCACACATTAAATACCACACATGCATCAATGATTGCGCACTTTATCGAAATGAGTATGCGGAGAGAACCACATGTCCGGTGTGCGGCCAAGGACGGTACAAGAGAGGGAACAAGAAAGTTCCTCAAAAAGTGGTATGGTACTTTCCTATCACCCCCCATCTGCAGCGATATTCTGTAGATCCTAAGGAATCAAAGATCATGCAATGGCACACGGAAAGGGAGAAACCCGAAGATGATCTGGAGAAGGGCAAGATCCTGACACACCCTTCAGACGCTAGCCAGTGGAATGCATTGGACATCAATTTCAAAGAGTTCAGGGGCAATGCAAGAAACGTCAGGCTAGGTATGAGCACCGATGGACTCAATCCTTTTGGCAACCAAAGTAGCACGCATAGCACCTGGCCCGTGTTTGTATGGCCGTACAACCTCCCCCCGTGGCTGTGCATGAAGCAAAGGTACGTACACATGAGCATTCTTATTCAGGGGCTAAAACAACCAAGTATCGATATGCATCTGTATCTCGGGATATTGAGAGAGGAGTTAGCCACGTTGTGGGAGACGCCAGCCCGTACATGGGACGCCTACACTAAAGAATATTTCCCTTTGAGAGCTGCGTTGCCCACGACGGTGCAAGACTATCCTGGTTACGCATATGTATTGGCACAGGTGAACCACGGACACAATGCATGTGTCAAGTGAAGGAGTTATGCCCTAGAGGCAAATAATAAAGTGTATTGTTTGATATATCTCCTATATGTTCATAATATGTTTCATACTATGCTATAACTGTGTTAATACACGTGTGGTATATAAACAAACCGTGTCTCTAGTTATCTCTAGCGAACTAGTTCATTGGTCATGAGGATGATCTGGGTTTCAAGATCATTAGCATTTATGCCAATTGACAATCAGGTCATATCATTAGCTGAATGATGTGATAGAGAAACATCCGATAGTTATATCTTAATGAGATCTAGTTACAAAGTTCACCATTGATGATTGACACCTTCGATCCGGATTAAGGATGTAGTATAGCTCTTTTTCCCTAGTAGACCTAGGTTATCGAATCCTCTGGAGGCAGAAAGCATAGTGAAGTTAATTTAACGGACCTTCGAAAGTTTTAGAATTCTTTTTGTGTTTTACCGGACCAAGAGATTGTTATCATTTGTTGTTGTCGATGATGGAGAGAGAGGGCCTAGGGCTTTCGGTTTCACCTATAGCTGTGCAAAACATCCGAGGGAATAAAAGATAATAATAAAGTATGCATGTAATTGTTAGAGCAAGATAATTATATGTGGGCAGTGCATCCATAATTGATATTGCCTCCGCAACCGCTTATAGCAAGAACCTACTAGTCTCATCCATAGAAGAAAGAGAACTAATGATATGCATAGTGACGTCACTGTTAATCCCAAGTAAATCCCTCACATACAGCCGTACTACCCCTTCTGTCACTGGGGTTCCCAACCTGTAGATTAGTCATTACTCATACTCCCTATACATGGATCAATCCTCGGGGTCCCGGGTACCTGACAAGTCCTTAGATTGAGGCAAGAGAGGATACAATAATCATCACGTATACAAACTAATACATGATCCCATCTATGATAAATAACATGCACAAAAGCTACATGGCTAGGCCGAAGCCCTTAGCCCAAAGAGAATTACTCACACATAGAGATGAAATCGATGATCATAAACATTGCAATGGAAATCATGAGATTAATAGCAAATAGTCTTACAATGTTGCCAATCCATGATGAGATCTACTATTACAATTGGTGGAATATGGCTATGGTGGTGGAAAAGGGTTTGGAGATTAGATCTAAGTCTATTCCTCTGGCGTCTCTTCGGTGTTGTAGATGGAGGTTTTTGGGGGCGGCTGGTGATGGCTCTGAAATATAGCCATCTATGTCCACATTTAAACTGGATATTATTCATAGTTTTGATGAAATATCTCTCTAAACCCTGCCACTAATGCCTAATATTCAGAGGGGTATGCAATCCTTTCTTTTATATTTTTCTTGCACAGATAATGTCGCTAGAAGATGGGAATCACTACATTAAAGTCAAAGATAAAAGATTTCCAACAACTAGAAGAAACCAGGAGCCGTAAAGCGGAGGCAAACGCTTTAACGACCAACTATACGTCTAGAGCAAAAATTCCAGCCGTATAGCTCCAGTCATATAGTTGGCACCACCACCGTTAGGTCAAACAGAACAACTTTCGTGAAGGGACCCCTATATAAAGAAGCCTCGAGAAACGATAAAACAAGCCAAACCTCGCCAAAAGTCTCTGCCACAGATCTCCAGCCGCCTCCAGATCTCAAAACCCTTCTCCATATCCATAGCCATATTCCACCACTTGTAATAGTAGATCTTTTCTTCAATTGGCGACATTGTAATACTATTGCTATCAATCTTATGATTTTCATTACAATGTTTGTGATTGTTGATCTCATCTCTATGTGTGAGTAATTCTCGTTGGGCTAAGGGCTTTGGCCTAGCCATGTAGCAATTGTGCATGTTATTTATCATAGATGGGATCTTGTATTAGTTTGTATGACATGATGATTATTCTATCTTATCTTGCCTCAATCCAAGGACTTGTCAGGTACCCAATACCCGAGCGTTGATCCAGGTATATGGAGTATGAGTAATGACTGGTCTGCAGGTTGGGAACCCCAGTGACAGAAGGGGTAGTACGGCTGTATGTGAGGGATTTACTTGGGATTAACAGCGACATCACTATGCATATCATTACTTCTCTTTCTTCTATGGATGAGACTAGTAGGTTATTGCTATAAGCGGTTGCGGAGGCAATAGAAATTATGGATGCACTGCCCACATATAATTTATCTTGATCTAACAAGTACATGCATACTTTATTTCTATCTTTTGTTCCCATCAGATGTTTTGCACAGATACAGGTGAAACCAAACGCCCTAGGCCCTCTCTCTCTCCATCATCATCAACAACAAAAATACACATGCTATTGGTCCGATAA